>CM064506.1:1650492-1835492 GCA_032716605.1 Paralithodes platypus
TGTGCGTGTGTATTCAGGCCTAATGTTATAATAACACGTCTCTTACTCAAACACCCTGATAAAATTTCTGCCTAACTTGTACAGGCTATCCATGTAGTGAATTGAGGTTGCACTGTTAAAAACTCTAAGGAATAAAACAGGTACCGTATACAAAATCATTGGATATATTGATAGAGCTTTATCTTGTTATCTTTGTGCAATGGGTTTCTTATTACGGTACCAATATAACTCCATAGAGGAATATTGTTTTGGACACTTTAAACCCTTTGGCATACCTTCTATTAAGGGGAGATATCCACTTGAGGGATTTTTTTCTTGACCCCTTTCTCCCTCATGGTTAGCCCCATTGATTTTGATATTATAAGACGTTAGCCCCATTAGTTTGGCGATTTTAAGAACTTTCGCCCCATTTCTGTCAATTTTAAGATTTTTCGTGCCATTTAGGTGTCGATTTTTTCCTGGCGAGCGATAGCGAGCCTGTAATTTAAAAGGAATCGGCCTTCGGCCGGGACATTTTTCTACCGAAAAATGTAAAAATTTATCTTGAAAGGGGGTTTAGGGGCTGTAATGTTAAGCTTGCCGGAGGTCTAGGGAACTAACTAAAAACCTCCCCTTAACCTATTACTTCCGACAGTGTATTCTAGATAACATTGAACGATTTTATTTACTCATTACCGGGGAATCCTTTTCATTATATTCTGGTAACAGACACTTTTATTCAATTTAAGGGGGGGATCTCCACTTGAGGGATTTTTTTCTGGACCCCTATCTCCCTCATGTTTAGCCCCATTGCTTTTGATATTATAAAATGTTCGCCCCATTAGTTTAGCGATTTTAAGAACTTTCACCCCATATTAAGACCATTCGTGCCATTCAGGTGTCAATTTTATCCTGGCGAGCGATAGCGAGCCTGTTATTTACGAGGAACCGGCCTTCGGCCGGGACATTTTTCTACCGAAAAATTTACAAATATATCTTGAAAGGGACTCAAGGGGGTGTAATTTTAAGCTTGATGGAAGTCTAGGGAACAAACTAAATACCTCCCCTTAATAGGAGAGTCCAGCAATTAACAAGCTTCGAACTATCTTATTTAACGGTTCATACTACCATAGAACCTTCTTAAACTGCACGAATTCTAAAACATATAGCTAAATTAAAACTACAAATACGTCGCCGATACAGAATGGGTTAAGTTAGAAAGACACATTCTCAATCAAAATGTCAAACACACATTCTCAATTAACCATTTTATCCTATGGTGTATTTATTTAATCAAAGCTACTGTACATTCAGATTATTTTATTCCGAGGAAAAAGAACATCAGACCTAATCAAACTTCTGGTTAACTACTATAAGCCATTCAGAACGTAAAATACCTTGAGGTGGTTTGGCCATGTGGAGCGTATGGAGAAACCGAGAACGACTAAAAGCAGTGGAAGGGCAGGGAAGGAGAAGCAGACCGAGAATGAGATAGAAGGATGGGGTTGAGAGGTGGAGTGGGAGAACCGATGACAATAGAGCATGGAGGTGATTCATTCGTGTCCCCACCTCCTAGGGGATTAAATCGTCTGGCAATACATAGAAAGATAGAACGAAGATATAATTATATAGATCTACAATTGGCTATCCACATACTGGAAACTCAAGCTTTGCGCTCTCTCTCTCTCGCTCTCTCTCTCTCTCTCTCTCTCATATACAGTATATATATATACAGTGTACTGTATATCCTGTATATTATGCCCTTCCCCCAACTCTCTCTCTCTCTCTCTCTCTCTCTCATTTACCTCACCGGGACAGAAACTATTTTCACCGGTACTTAATGGCACGTTATTCTATAATTACAAACTGCTTGGAATTGACGTAAGCATATTGATGAAATTGGATTGCGAGTTCAATGAGCTTTCAGTGTTTTCTTGTGAAATATGGTTATATGAACCTTTGTTCTCCAGATACATTATATACTTACTTAACATATATCAATGTGTGTGTGTGTGTGTGTGTGTGTGTGTGTGTGTGTGTGTGTGTGTGTGCGAGCGCTTGAAAGTTTCACTACTGGTTCACTACTACCTTTGGTATTTTCCGAGTATTTTTTTTTTCTTCTATATTCCAACTTACTCCCTCTCGGGCATAGGCTGAGAGCCTGAACATTCACCGTTGTACAATGAACAGTGAAGCACGTGAGGTCTTGTTCCAGTCTAGGGAGTGAGACATGTGAAGCACGTAGAGTACAACGAGCACCTGCCATCTTGCCTTCACATGAGGCACGGTGCTCACTCATGGCCCGAAGCGACCCCATCACTGAAGCCACCTCGTTCCCGTGCTTCACTGTCTCATCCCCTACACTCGGACTCTCACTCTTACACACACAACGCCACATGTTGAGCAGATAACTCACCAGGCATTGCACCCTTATAGCATATTTTGAATATGGGAATATTCATACAGTGCTATTTAATCAGGGAACAATGAGGGTATTTTATTGACGTTTCGGTGGGCTTTGTGGTAATGCACTGATTCTAGGTACAGCACAAATTCCATCCCAATAATATCTTCCCATTGATACATCGGGCTTTGAACCCGGGACCTTTGGATTACCAGGCCAGTGGCAAGACCACTCCACCACACCTCCCCTACACTAAGTGTACACTTAACCCCTACTGCTCCGGCGACGACTTAATAATTTGAATTCTAGGTATGTTTACACGATTTTGTGCAGTTTAATTAGTCTGTAGTACTGTAAAAAGTTAGTGAGATAGTACGAAGACTGTTCATTGCTGGAGACCTTTTTTGAATTGAATATAATCGTCTAATAGTAGCCAGAATAGAGTTAAAAGGACGAAACCGGTTCATTGGAGAGAGTACAGCGTAGAATGACAAAAATGATCCATAATATTAGAAATCTTCCGTATGAAGAAAGGTTGAAGAAATTAGGTTTACATTCGTTAGAGAGACGCAGAGTTAGAGGGGATATGATAGAGGTGTTCAAGTGGGTTAGTGGGATTAACAAAGGGGACATGACAAATGTACTAAAACTCAGTGATAGCGAAAGAACTCGTACCAATGGTTTCAAATTAGATAAATTTCGTTTCAGAAAAGATATAGGCAAATATTGGTTTGGTAACAGAGTTGTAGATGGGTGGAATGGACTACCAAGTGCTATAGTGGGATCTAAAACTGTAGGGAGCTTTAAGATAAAATTGGATAAGCATATGGACGAGAAGGGTTGGGTGTGAAGGGGGATCAGCCGGGTTGGGCCAATCAGCGCTCTGCAGACCCCCATAATCCTGCGTTAATCTCTAACCGTTTTGGTAAGATGATCCTCAGGGTATTAGAGTGTTGAGCCTATAATTGGGCTTTGTAATTGATTTGGGGTTGTGTGGGACAGGGATCTGCCTTGCTTAGGCCAATCGGCTTTCTGCAGACTCCCATTTTCTTATGTTCTTATGTTCTTATAAAAGGGGTAAATAGGCTATACCCAACTACCTCAACAATAAGTGATTCTCGCTCAAGATTACCATGGTCGCGTGTCACAACCATCTCCACCAACACTCTTTAACTGGCTTCACTCCCATATTATACACCAATGGCCTTTCCGTAATACCTCTTCTTTCAGTTCCCTAGACCCCCCCCCCCCCCCTTCAGATAAAAACGGCTTCCAATGATCCACTTTCAATGCCCCCCCCCCCCCAAACAACCTAAATGTGTACATATTTACGGTAGAAATATGTAGAAATATGTACAGGCTTCTCAAAAAAAGAAGGGTCGCTATCGCTCCCCTGGGAAAAAAATCGATACTTAAATGAGGCATAACGTCTTATTATCGCCAAGCTAATGGGGCGCAACATCTTAAAATCGCACAAACTAGTGGGGCGCAACGTCTGACTGATGCATAGGACTAGTCATATAAATCGCCAAGCTAATGGGGCAAAACGTCTTAAGACCGCACAAATTAATGGGGCGATATGTCTCCACTTCGTACCCAACTCGACAAACTAGGTCCACTCGGGTATTATTGAAGAACGACCTCTCAGCAATATAGGATTCGCGGAACTTTACATCGATACCTTCTCTCTCTCGCGTCTTCACAGATAATATTTCGACTTTATATAGATTACCGATTTCTTCCCATTGTAAACTTAACCCCTTGAGAATTAAGACGCATTTTGAGTCTACTCTGGCTATTACTAGAGGATTTTATTATAAATCTATTTAGTCAGACACATTCCCCATTTGTCTATTTTCATTTTTTTTATTTTATTTTTTTATTGCGTGATTCAAAAGGTTAATTGAGATCGATTTTACTGCACCCTTATGATTGTCTGTCTGTGTTTGTTTGTCTGCCTTCCTAACTGTGTCTGTCTGTCTGTGTGTCGTCCTTTCTGTCTGCCTGTATGTGTGCCATTTTGTCATTATCTGCCTTCCTTCCTGTGTCTGCTTGGCTGTCATCTCTTTCCGTCAGCCAATGTCTACTACGCTTTATAATTTGACTGTATTAATTTCAGCGACTCTTGAGACTCCAACTGATTGGCTCTTGCGGCCGTGTCCAATGTCTAGTCTTGTAATTATTATCTATTCTTAACAAAGGTTTTAATAATCATGGTAGCACTAGTCAATCAATTGGAACTATTACCATACAAGTGGGCCTTAACCCCTTCTAAACCGGCGACGTCTTTTTAGTTTTATTCGACCTATATTTAGATGAGTTTGTGCAGTTGAAGAAGGATCTGTGGTACCGTAGTAAAAAGGGTTAAGTCAGATAGTTCGAAGCCTGTTAATTGTTGGAGGCTCTGTTTAAATTGAATAATATCGTATACAAGTAGCCAGATTAAAAATTAAAAAAGACGTCACGGGTACTGAATGGGTTAAGACTAGGTGACACCGCGTAGTGCTTGGCTAATTCAAGTTAAGCCTACCTGGTACTAGGTACTAAAAGTACACACAGGGTTGGCCTATTGTGGAGCGTGGAAGTTCTGTACGAGATAATATCCTAGGTTCGAATCCTAAGAGAAACACATGCTTTCCTTTATTTCATTTGGGGGTTATTGGTGTTCTTATCCTTTATTTCATTTGGGGGTTATTGGTGTTAAGAAGGATGTTAATAATAATATATCTATCAATTACCGGTAATGTATTAAATATTGTGGTAAATTGATCAACTTATACTTTTCCATGTTCACACTGCTCGGTAGAATAGAAACACCTGCGTTTTGGACAAGATAACACTTCCGACACAAACTATACTCTAATTACTTTATTTTCATCAGACGGTAAATTGAATCCCTTAGCAGAAAATTTCTCGATACCGGTACTTAATGGAAACATACTAAACCACTGTCTCTGCATCATATTGAGACCAAGTTTATATAATTAGCACCATATTTAACTACAAAATCTTCAAAATAATAAAAATCTTTATGGGAACTTTGCCATTTACCTCGTTTTTTCTCTCTCCCTCTCTCTCTCTCTGGGTTGTATCCATTCAGCCCCATTCAGCCTAATGTGTTAAAACATTTAAGTCAGTTGAAAAAAAAAAAAAAACAGGGTAGGCTATAGTAACTGTACCATATGATGAAATAAGCTTGTACAGTGGTCCAAATAAGTCGTGTCTCCGCTGTTATTGCGTTTTGCTCGTTGTATGCTGTATTATGTCTGTCAGATGTTGAATAGGGTGTGTAAAGATTGGAAACAATTTGTATATCTCCCTGGAAATGATGAATTAAGGGAGGTGACCTGCTTTTTTTCTCTCCTTCTCTGGCTTGTATCCATTCGGCCCCATTCAGCCTACTGTTTTAAGACGTTTATCCCCATCCAGGTGTCGATTTTACCTGGCGAGCGAAAGCTAGCCTGCATTGTATGGAGAAATTCGGTTTCGCCGGATTTTTTTTTTGTATAAATTTAGCCTGCTGTCAAAAAAAAATGTGTATATATATATATATATATATATATATATATATATATATATATATATATATATATATATATATATATATATATATATATATATATATATGCTGGCTTGCTACCACTCGCTAGGAAAAAATCGACACCTGGATGGAGATAATAAACAGTAGGCTGAATGGGGCCGAATGGATACAACCCAGAGAGAGAGAGAGAGAGAGAGAGAGAGAGAAAAAAAAACGAGGTGGGGCCCTTTAATGCTTACATAGTGCTGATACCAATTACTGATCGAAATATACTTGGTGCCGCGACATCACTTATTTAACCGACTGTACCAAAGGGAGAGGAAGTGGGCCATCGCGGTGCCAGTTTGATGGTAGGAGGGTGTCAGGGGCTGTGATATACTGTAGGCTACAACACAAGCAACACAGGTGGCGCCACTTGTGGTACTGTGTTACACAAAGGCGGTCATAACGTACAATGTCACAAGAGATTTGTGACGAAACAGCATAGTAGGTATCTTCAACGACATAACTTTCATTTACCTAGAATAATATTACGGTATGCAGTCATACGGTAGCCTATAATGTATAATAACTGTAAATGTGCAGTACATAATGTACCCCACCTACTCTTAACTTCCCCCTGTTAAAAGTGTCAACAGAAAATTGTTGAAATAAAATAGCATGATATATAGTACGCGTATGGTACGCCCTATACAGTAAAAATAAATAAATAAATACAAATAAATTATATATACCGGTATATGTAAATGTAAATATATATATATATATATATATATATATATATATATATATATATATATATATATATATATATACCGGTATATATTACATTTTCCGAAATTAAATTATTTTGTCCTTAGGTTTCCTATAGAATGTGTAGTTTTATGAAATTGAGATGGTAACCTCCATAACCCATATTGTACATCAGAGTGAGAACTGAGCAATCTCTGCCATACCCATAGCTTACTCTGACTGTTCCTTTTACTTATATATTTTCTAGATCTCAAGTGACGGCGTCTCTTCCGTGGATTGACCTCCCAATCTACCAAGATTGGAAGCCAAAGCGTCACATTTTTCCCTTGCCCCTCAACTTTCTCTTCATAATTGCTGAGGGGCACAGGGCCCTGGGTGGGGCTTTGGTTTCCCGGGCGTTTCCGCACCCTCCTCAGCTCCCCGCCATGGAGTGGCTTCGGTCACCCAGGCTTTATTGTGGTCGGCGGGTAGGGTTCTGTGGGGGCGCTCGGTTATGGCCTTGGGGCTGTTCGGCCAGGCAGCATGGGGAACAACAACAACAACCATATTGTACATATTTTGAAATTAATGTTTTTTACTATAAATAATATAGATAATAGGCCAACTCCAGGATATAATAGACACAAATGCTGAGTGGCCGGTTTAACAGTCAGAATACTGTCAGTATCTTATCCTAGCCGATTTTGAGTCAGAAAAAGTTAATCCTTTGGAGTTATTAACGTTTACAATTAGAATAGGCAAATTAATGCCTATGCATTAAATCCAACATAAATAATGGGAGTTTATGAAGGGATATAAAATTCGAGAAAAATACGGAAAAATTATACCGTATATATATATATATACCGGTATACATATATACGGTATATAGCCTATTCCCGGTATATATATATATATTAACATTTTGTCCGTCTTATCATGATTTATATGCAGTGTGATTTTACTTTAGCCTATAGCCTAGTTTTTTTGTTTCCAACTGAGGGTAAATCGATTTTTCGGTGACCGGTCAACTCAACCAGTAGACCATTTCAACCAGTAGCTCTCAACCAGTACCAAATCAACCAATACGGTTAGGTTAGATTAGGTTAGTACTATATTTTGGCACTGGTTTGGTTGGTCTGGGTTAATTTGGCACTGGTTGAGAGCTACTGGTTAAAATGGTCTACTGGTTGAGATGACATGGAACCGATTTTTCGATACATAGCCTAATGGAAATATATGGAAATACTACCGGTACCGGTATATCTTTGCATCATATAAATACCAAGTTTTTCAAGTTAACCTATTGCGCTTCAAAAACTTCGTAATAGCGGAGTAATTAAGGTGAGGACATTGCAATTTACCATCAGCTAAAAATTAAAACTAAATTAAGGTGAGGACATTGCAATTTACCATCAGCTAAAAATTAAAACTAAATTAAGGTGAGGACATTGCAATTTACCATCAGCTAAAAATTAAAACTAAATTAAGGCGAGGACATTGCAATTTACCATCAGCTGAACATAAACAGACTTATAGCCTAGTAGCGCGCACTTTAGTTAGGTAATATAGATGCCGATTTCAATAAGTCGTGGGATGATGGGGGTGAGGGGGCAAAGCTCTCCCCTCAACCCATCCAGTATCCCAAGTTAATTTTTTGTTTTAAACTCTAAAAATTAGGCTAACCTACATAGGCTAGGCTACGCCTGAATGTTTTTCAGATCGTTGGATGGGCTAATGGGGAAAAACATTTTCCGGGGATTGTAACTAATTTCAACTACTGTATAGCCTAATGATGGTAAAACTACCGAAAAGAAAACCATGGGAAAATTAGTGGTAGTGGCGGTAACAAAACCCTTTAGGGTCAATATTTAAGAGCCGCACCACAGCTGGGATCTCATTTATAATGGTAGTTTTGGGTTCCTATAATTGTATGCTTCATTGCTATAGCCTATATATTTTTTTTTATCCACCGGAAAACAAATCTTGGCTTTAGGCCTATTTATTTATTTTTATTTTTTTGCATTAACCTAACCAAAAAACCTAACCTAACCTAAATGTATTTGGGGGCTATTAGGTTAGGTTAATGCTAAAAATAAATAAAGGGACAAATTGGATTTTCGGTCACGTACGGGATATAACGTTCTAAATATGTACTATAGCTTTGCCATAGAGTATTAGTCATCGCAATAAATGTCTTTACCGCTGCATATTAAATTAGTTTTCCTTAGACTTTGTGGGTTAAATAAGAGTGGAAGGAAAAATGGCGGCCATCTTGGATCAGCTGAGCACTAATATTTTTCACTTTTTTTACTGTATTTTTAGTATTTTGTCATATTCTATATCAATGCTAACCCAGCGGGGGTCTGGGGGCAGCAGCCCCCAGGTTAGGTTAGGTTAGGTTAGGGTAATGACAAAATATGGTTTTATGGGGCATGTTTTAATATTGCAAAATAATGGGTACCGGTAGGCTAAAAGTGAATTTGCAGAAGGAAAAACATCTTAAAAAACGCTAATCAATGAAGGAACTGATGAGAAAAAGGATTATGATACAAAAAACAGATACGTGACCGAAAATCCAATTTGACCAAATATAGCCAAGAAAATAAATATGGACCCAATTTAGCCTGCCCAACACCCGGCCGCCGCCGTGGGATACAAATATACAAACGTGGGCTGAGGGGGACTTTGCCCCCCTCGCCCTTCATGACTTATTGTCATCATCATAGCCTATATATTACCAGCAGGGGGCAAATAACAGCTGGCCGTGGGATAAGTTTGTAATAAAAAATCAGTCAAATTAGACGCGAATGTAGGCCTAACTGCGAGCGTGCAACTAGGATATGTAAACAAAGCGGACTAACACAAACCTTACCAAAATAAATATGCCTAGGCTTGGCTAACTTAAAAACTCAAAACTCGGGCATCTCCTAGATTTTTACCGCATTTCGCTCATGCGGCTCAGCAAACCGAACCGAACCTCCACTTACCTTGATATTAGATGACGAAGCCTCCGGTGAATCAGCCTTCGTCACCGCACAATGGAGAGCTTTGCTGGCTTTCCCACCCTCCGCCAGCATCAGCATGTCCGTCATGGCGTCTTGGAGAAGGAATGGAGGCAGCGAATGGGAGAGAAAGCACTCGGAAAGCAAGCACGTGGGATTTGTTGTGGCAGACCAAGTGCGGACGTCTTCCCTCCGCCGAATCTGATTGCAAACTAAAGCTCTGAACCACAAGTCCACAACCACCTGTTCCTGCGTTTTCTGAGTTCGCGAATGTGCGTGTGTATGACCGTGCTTTGTGCATATTGTGCATGTCCATTTATTATTGTATAGGCACTGTGAATGGCTGGTGTATACATGTTCTTAGAAATAGCCTGCATTGAAGGAAAACTTCGCTTTGTCTCAATGCCTCCGCCATGCTTGTTGTTGGCTTGTTCACGTGACCTGTCCCTGTCAGCTGTCACTTTTCCTCCTTTTTGTACCATCTTCTTCAAATTTAGATAGGTAATATATGCTTAAGTAATTGTGTATCCCTACATATTACACAGTGGGATTAAACAAATACTTTCTAGTTCTATATTACACTATTTGCATTAATTATAAACCTTAAGGTAATAGATACTATTATTGAGATTATACATCATGCACGTGAAAATACCTACACGAGTAGCCTAGTGAACCGAACCATGTGGTTTTGTTGTTCTATATTTTGTTATGTTTGCAAATACACTATATATTCAAATTATAACCTAAACATTCCATAACAATACTTTAGATAGACCTACTTATGGCTAATAGGCATAACACAAGGCGTATGTAGCCTATTTCCTCCATTATAATAAATAGCCTATATGTGAAGGTAGCCTATATGGGTATCTTTGAAAATGTTCGAACCCTATATAGCTTACTATACAGTATTCAGATTATACCAGTAAATAAAATATAGGTTGTTTTTTCTGTAGATTTATCCACTCGACTGCTTACTCTACTTCCTCTATTCTCCCTTTTCACTACCCTACCTTTCCATACTCTACCAAACTTTAGGCCTACTCTACTTTACCTTACTTTACTCTTCTCTTCCTTACCTTACTCTACTCTTCCTTACACTACCCTACTCTATCAAACTTTAGGCCTACCCTACTTTACAGCCGCCTGTGTCAACAAGGAAACAGTAAAAAGTAAGTAGGCGACTTCTTCTTCTTCTTTAGAACCCGCCCGCAGACCGTGCAGATCTACAGGGCTGACCTTTGTATCGGTACTGGCTCAGAAACGTTAGCAGGAGGGAAAGTTTAGAGTAGAAGGATAGTTTAAGAGACAGTTTTTTTGTTTGTATAAACCCCCCCCTCACTTCCTCCTCCCTCCCCCTCACCTCCGCTCCCCCCCCCCCCCCCTCCCTCACTCATTTCTCTTCCTCCACATTTTCTCCAACATCCTCTTCATCATCTCCATGTCTTGTGACTAACTTCAGTGCGCTACGTTATCAATGCAACTAAAGCAAGATAGCCTAGACCTATTTCACCTCAAACTAAGCCTTGGTTAGGAAACGTCATACAGGAATAGCTTATGTGACGAAAATTGTATATCTTCTTATTGTTTAAATGTGCAGTTTGCTTGGAGGGTTGTCTCCAGATTACTGCACAGGCGTTTAGATGGGACAGAGTAAGAATAGAAGGGGAAAATCATAGAATGAGGAATGAAAAACTACTCAAAATTAGTCACTGAAGCCCCCCAACCACGTCAAGGAGAGTAGTATCAGGGGGGGGAATTTTATATATAGGGAAACAAAATCTAAATTATGTGTCGACTTGAAGGGCCGTGTAGTGCATAATAGATATCCAAGAAACCCTAC
This sequence comes from Paralithodes platypus, assembly GCA_032716605.1. Lineage (NCBI taxonomy): Eukaryota > Metazoa > Arthropoda > Malacostraca > Decapoda > Lithodidae > Paralithodes > Paralithodes platypus. Next base: position 1,662,000 of record CM064506.1, read on the forward strand.
CGGAGAAAGTCTACGAAACTGCTGGCTGGTTCTACCTGACTGGTTACAGACAACACTCACAACCAAAGCCACTCCAAGAGTATAGTAACATTTAACATGAACTTCGTACATTACACTTGTACACACTACAAGCCATTTAGAATTGCAGTTAATTTTGAGGTTCTAAAACGTTTCCCTATTCTATCTATCTATCTATCTATATGCTCAGGCCCAATCCCCATTTTCCTATTTTTTATTTTTATTTTCCTCTATTTTATTATGTTTTTTTTTGTTTTCCTTATTAGTTTGGTGATTTTAAGACCTTCCATGCCACTTCTTCTCTTTCTCTCAACTGAATAAGCCTGTGAGAGTCAGTTTCGGGTTCGAACATAGGAATAATAATGATGTATGTCTATATACTACATATTCTCTCTACACTCACACACACACACACACACTCTCTCCATTCACACACTCATTTTCTACTGACTCACTTGTTATCTACTGACACACTCGACTCTTTCTCTACTGACACACTCATTATCTACTGACACACACTCTTTCTCTACTGACACACACTAATTTCTCTACTGACACACACTCATTCTCTACTGACACACACTCATTCTCTACTGACACACACTCTTTCTCTACTGACACACACTCTTTATCTACTCACACTCTTTCTCTACTGACACACACTCGTTCTCTACTGACACACACTCGTTCTCTACTGACACACACTCTTTTTCTACCGACACACACTCTTTTTCTCCACACACGCACACTCTCTTTGCACGCACACACGCTACACAACATCCCTCACAGTTCTCCAATCAAGAATCAACTCTCTTTGCACTCACATAACACACTCCACCACTTACACTTTGCCAATAATTAATACTCAACTCGAGGGTTAACCCCTTCGACTGTACCGGAGACGTCTTTTTAATTTTGTTTTTGCTATGTTTAGACGACTTTGTGCAGTTTAAGAAGGTAACCGACGAGAAATATGTCTTCTAAGCGTAGTATGGAAGGTATACAGTAGGGTAGTGATTGAGAGAGTGAAAGCGAGAACGGAGAAATTAATAGATGATGAGCAGGGCGATTTTAGGAAGGGAAGAGGATGTGTAGATCAGATTTTTACCCTGAATTGTGTTGTGGAGAAATATCTGGAGAAGCAACAAAAGCTGTATGTTGCCTTTATATGGACTTAGAGAAGGCCTATGACAGAGTGGATAGCGAAGGTATGTGGAAAGTACTTAGAATATACAGAGTAGAGGGCAAGTTGCTGAAAGCAGTGAAGAGCATGTATGAGGGTGCAAAGGCGGCAGTACAGTACGTGTGGAGAATGAGCAGAGCGAGTTCTTTGATCTGAATGTTGGGTTGAAACAGGGGTGTGTGATGTCCCCGTGGTTGTTTACTGTATATGGATGGAGTCATGAAAGAAATACAAGGAAGAGCAGTGGATGTTGGTGTATCGCTGATAAGGGAGGGAAATGAGTGGAAGCTACCTGTACTGCTGTTTGCTGATGATACAGTTCTGATGAGCAATAATGAATGGGAGTTGGGGTCTGGTAAATTAAATGTGTTTGGATCAGTGTGCAAAAAAACGGAATCTGAAGGTAAATGCGGGGAAGAGCAGGGTTATGATCTTCGAAAGGGGTGAAGCCACAGAGTGTGAGGTTGGTCAGTATGGAAGTGAAGAAGTCCTTACATGACAGTGTGATATTCCCGACACTGACTTATGGAAGCGAAGCATGGACGTTGGTTGAGAGACTCAGACCAAGAGTGAGAGGGGTGGAAATGAGTTACTTAAGAAGTGCGTGCAGAGTTACATGGAGGGATAGACAGACGAATGAGGAAGTAAGGATCGAGGTGTGGTGTGGAGGTAAATGTACTGGAAAGTGTGAAAAGAAACACTTTGAGATGGTTCGGCCATATGGAACGTATTGGAGAGAATTACTAAGAGGGTGTACGAGAGCGAGGTGGAAGGACAGAGGGCGAGGTAAACCGAAAGAGAGGTGGAAGGATGGAATGAGGAAGTATATATGGATGAAGGCGGTGCTGGTTGGGAGGAGGGGCGTAGACTGACTGGGGACAGAGATGCATGGGAGCGGTTGATTCGTGGCCATCCCTTCGGGGATCACGGCGTCAGGTAATAGATAGATAGGAAGGATCTGTGGTAGTAGAAATTAGGGTCAAGTGAGATAATTTGAAGCTTGTTAATTGCCGACTTGCGAGTTTCATTCTATAAGGAAGTTGGAGCCATAAACATTGATATTAAACAGAACTACAACAATAATGTAGGTTTCTAATGGATAACAAATATGTTGAATTGGGTTTTATGTATTTATAAATGTATTACAACAGTATTTTAACAGGTAATTCTGATAAATATCGATATCTACAACTCCAATTTCCTTATAGAACGAAACTCGCAAGTGGTCAATTGCTGGAGGTCCTTTTAAAATTAAATACAATTGGCTAAAAGAAGACAGAATAAAGTTAAAAGGACGGCACCGTAACAGTACGGGTTAAGGACACGCATGCATATAAATTTTTATTTTATTTTGAGTCTCTCCTCTCTCACAATGTTGGTGGTGTAATGGTTTAGATGCTTATGTTTTGGGTATGGTGTTCCGAGTTCGAATCCCGGGAGGACCATATGCTTTCATTATTTTATTAAAGTACATTGGAGTTTGTAATATATGATTAATGTTAAGAATGGGATGTTCCTTAATCACGTTTGAAAGTCGTCTCATCGGTTGCCGGTATAGCCGGCGCTTTCTTCACGTTGTTAAACCATATGCATATCGGTTTTCGATCTTTTCGTAGCCGGGAGGACAGGAGCAAGTGTACGACAACAGGAGGCCTCCGAGATCCTGTTCAAATGTAGAAGCAATAATCTGAACTTGGGGAATAGAAAGAGATTTTGTAACCAATCAACGGAGTGTCTGATGTGCGGAGCTGCCATGGAGGACTTGAACCACGATAATCTTCAAGGTAATCAAGGACACTACATCCGCCTTATTAGAAACAATTTATTAGGGAAAATAGGGACCATAATAGACTCCATATTTTTCTCATTAGGCTAGGCTATAGTCCGCATGGAGGAATTTCGTGGTAATTGATACGGTGTGACAGTCACGAGTTTTAGAATGTGTGGGGTTTTTTTTTGCATTTTTTCTTTGATATAGGCCTAGGCTTATCGGCTACAGTGTTGTTTTACCTAACTAAGAAACCTAACCTAACCTAACCTAAAAGTAATACGTGGATAGCAACTAACCTAAAATGTACGCAATTACCAAAGCAGCACTGGATCGCGCAACTGTAAGGTCCCCCGAGTAAGGTAGGAGGGAAAAAAAAATCTATAAAGCAGAAATCCCGTAAAACAGGACTTGTCATTATGCAGACAAGACTCTGTGTTTTACCCTATAGGCCTATCTCCCTTATAATACATTTGTGACGGGAAGGACATATATAGGACTGAAGACTTATAGCCTATAACATACCTATAGGCTAGGCTACACAAACATCGATGGGGCTTGTAACTGTCAAACCGTAAAATCGGTCAATATTTACGAGTCACACCACAGCTGGGATCTCATTTTTAACGGTAGTTTTGGGTTCCTACCATTCTATGCTTCATTGCTATATACTTTTTATCCACCGGAAAATATATTTTTTTCTTGGCTATTTTTTTTTTTTTGCATTAACCTAACCAAAAAACCTAACCTAACCTAATAGCCCCCAAATACATTTAGGTTAGGTTAGGTTAGGTTAGGTTTTTAGGTTAGGTTAATGCTAAAAAAAAAATAAAAAAAAATAGGTAGGCCTATAAAAATAAAAAAACAAGAAAAAATAATATTTTCCGGTGGATAAAAAGTATATAGTAATGAAACATAGAATGATAGGAACCCAAAACTACCATTAGAAATGAGATTCCAGCTGTGGTGTGACTCGTAAATATTGACCGTAAAATCTTACCAATTTCGTTATCGACACTTGAAAAAACCCGATTTCACAGAAAAAATCCACCAAAAATCTGTCAAAGATGTCAAATAGCGGGGGTGTGGGGGCAGCAGCCCCCACCCATAATACTAAGATAGGTTAGCTGGTTAGGTTAGGCTAATGTCCTTTCAAAGGGGCATAGGCTAGTAAACACTAGGATAGCCGGTTATACTGATGATTTGGACCGACAGTTAGCCCGTCCATCTTTTTAGGCGGATTAGGCCTAATAGGTCCGGTAGGCTATAGCATATACATCATTGCTTATGTCATTAAGAGCTGAAATGTATTATAGGCCCTAAGGGAGAACAAAAATAAAAGGTAAAATACGCACCACAGCTAGCAGTGCTGTTTTCAATGCACTGTTACTTATTCAAATAAGTAACTGTTACTTATTGGAATAAGTAACAAGTAACTGTTTTCAAGACTGTTACTTATTCAAATAAGTAACTGTTTCTTATTGGAATAAGTAACAAGTATTTTTTTTTGGTGAGCAAGGTTTAGTCCCTGCTTAAAGTGAGACTTCATTATGTTACCTAAATGAGCTCACATTTAGTACACAATTCATGTCGGCCTGAATTTGAGCATGTTAAGGTAACAAAGTTTAGTCTCACTTTAACCTTGGACTAAACCCTGCTCACTTTTCTTAGCTGAATGGTGGCTGTCAGTGATACTTCAACAAAAGTGTGCATAGATCAGGGGTTCCCAAAGTGGTCGATATCGACCATCCAAGGGGTCGATAAATGGCTAGGGGGTCTATGAATGGCTAGGTGAGGAACGTTTCAAAAGATGTAGACCCATCTCTATGTGAAAAGCTGAAAAGGTGTAAGAATGCTCGGTTCTATTTGGCAGACCTATATTCAAAGTTTAATGAGGTACAGAAACGTCTGCTGGGTAAAGATGTTACCATTATTCAGGACAGGACAATTCTACTGGGCTTCCAAGGCAAACTAGGCTGGTGTAAAGCGTCATTGGCACAGAGATTTTCAGTACTTTTCGAACTTACAACAGTCGGCAGAAAGTGAAAGCATTTCAGATGGTGACATAGAAACATACGCTCACCTGGACACATTGATTGAAGACTTTAAAGTGTGCTTTGAAGACCTGGAGAAAATGCAAGTGCCTGAATGAATTCTTACACCATTTGACTTGGAAATTCAAAATGAAGATATTAACTCTACTAATACTAATATTAAGGTACTACTATAATTCCACATATTGATTGTATCATAATATGCATGTAATACGTCTCTTTTTTCACAACATATTATATTATTCTTATTTTTAAATGTTTGGGGGTCGATGAATAATTTGAAACTTCATTAAGGGGTCAATGAGCTGAAGAGTTTGGGAATCCCTGGCATAGATGGCTTAAAGTAAAATCTTCTTAACCAACTTGACCTGGGAAGTCCAAAAAGAGCCCTAGTTATTTTATAACATTGAAATTATTCAACCTACTGTACATACAATGCTCATATACTTTAATAATGAATTTTCCACTATTTTAATTAATAAGAAGTTACACAATTAATAATTATATTTTTGGAATTCCCAGCTCAAAATACATATGATTATTATATTCTATGGCCAATCTGGACATCTTGTAGAACATTTCTCTGAGAGCCCACATTCAGCCAAGTTTTGTGAGCAAGGTTTAGTCCAGTCTTATAGTGAGATTTCATTATGTTACCTAAATGTGCTCACATTTAGTACACAATTCATGTCGGACTGAATGTGAGCATGTTTAGGTAACAAAGTTTAGTCTCACTTTTACTTCGGACTAAATCCTGCTCACTTTAGCCGACTGAAAACAGTTACTTGTTACTTATTACCTATTGAATAAGTAACAGAACATTGGAAACAGTTATTTGTTACTTATTCCAATAAGTAACAGTCTTGAAAATAGTTACTTGTTACTTATTCGAATAAGTAACATATTTATTGGAATAAGTAACAAGTAATTGTTTTCAAAATTTACTTATTCGAATAAGTAACTTTTACTTATTTGAATAAGTAACAAGTAACTGTTTTCAAGACTTACTTATTCGAATAACTAACTGTTTCTTATTGGAATAAGTAACGAGTAACTGTTTTCAATGAACTGTTACTTATTGGAATAAGTAACTTTTCGAGACTATTACTTATTGGAATAAGTAACAGGTAACTGTTTTCAAGACTGTTACTTATTCGAATAAGTAACTGTTTCTTATTGTAATAAGTAACAAGTCACTTTTTGCAAGACTTTTACTTATTGGAATAAGTAACAAGTCACTTTTCAAGACTGTTACTTATTCGAATTAGTAACGGTTTCTTATTGGAATAAGTAACAAGTAAAAAAATAGGTGAGCAAGGTTTAGTCCCTGCTTAAAGTGAGACTTCATTATGTTACCTAAATGAGCTCACATTTAGTACACAATTCATGTCGGCCTGAATGTGAGCATGTTATGGTAACAAAGTTTAGTCTCACTTTAACCTTGGACTAAACCCTGCTCACTTTTCTTAGCTGAATGGTGGCTGTCAGTGATACTTTAACAAAAGTGTGCATAGATGGCTTAAAGTAATATCTTCTTAACCAACTTGACCTGGGAAGTCCAAAAAGAGCCCTAGTTATTTTATAACATTGAAATTATTCAACCTACAAACAATGCTCATATACTTTAATAATTAATTTGCCTCTTTTTTAATTAATTAAGAAGTTAGACAATTAATAATGACATTTTTGGAATTCCCAGCTCAAAATACATATGATTATTATATTCTATGGCCAATCTGGACAACTTATAGAACATTTCTCTGAGAGCCCACATTCAGCTAAGTTTTGTGAGTAAGGTTTAGTCCGGTCTTATAGTGAGACTTCATTTTGTGACCTAAATGTGCTCACATTTAGTACACAATTCATGTCGGACTAAATGTGAGCAGTTTCAGGTAACAAAGTATAGTCTCACTTTAACCTTGGACTAAACCCTGCTCACTTTTCTTAGCTGAACGGGGGCTGTTGGTGATACTTGAATAAAAGTGTGCATAGATGGCTTAAAGTAATATCTTCTTAACCTCTCGGCTGCGCATGGGGGGTATGAGACACCACACGCCTGTGCGCACGTATTTGAGCTGTTCCCATCACTAACATCGTTATTTTACCATAAATATCGTTAATACTTATTCATATGCGCCTATTTTAGCATTAATATGAAGATATTAACCAGTTACAACAATAAAACCAGTGGAAACAGTGTTTGGCTGGTCAAAATCGCGAAATGAAAGCGAGTGTGTGTGACTGAGTGTGAGCCAACCTTCCACTCACGAAGCTTTGAGAGACACTGGAGGTACCTCTCAATTCTCTTCCTGACTTCTCCCCTAATTCCCACGCTTGGTAACACTGATGACAACGCCCTGATAGCAACTCGCTAATGTGTTAGCACGAAAATAGACCACAGAATAAGGGAATAACAGGGAAAATAGGTGATAATTGAAGGAGGGGATGTGGAGGAGTGATATTCGGCATGGCCCAGGGGCAAAAAAAAAAAAAAAAAAAAAAATTAAAGTTTTTTTTGGAGTGTTTTAAATGGATTTTTTTTTAGGCCCAGGATCTTAACCCGGGAACGGCGAGGGGGGGGGGGGGTAATGAACTAGCTCCCCATGGGCGAGCATATGGGCTCCATTCAGGCCTATAATCGTCATTTTACGATAAATATCGTTATTACCTATTCATATGAGCCTATTTTACCTTCACTATGAAGATAGTAACCTGTAACAACAATCAAACAAGTGAAAATATAATTTTTCTGGTCAAAATTGCGAATATAGATGGACCAGCCCATTCATGAATTTTGGAGAAAATTGAGGCAACCCCTCCCTCCACGAGGCCTCAAGCCACACTGAGCCTACTCATACACACACTCGCTTGTGTAACACACCTGCTAGGCACGTAAGCACATTCCCCACACAGTTTGCTAATGTTAGCACAAAAATATACCAACAAATTAGGGGATAACAGGGAAAATAGGTGATAATTGAAGGGGGAGGGGAAAGGGAGGAAGGAGAGGATGTGGAGGAGTGATATGAGGTATAGGGAAAAAACAAAAAAAACAAAATTGTTTAGTGCTGTTTAAATGGTATTTTTAGGCCTCCCTCTTAACCCGGGAACTGCGGGGAGACTCTTAAGAGTTCCCCCGGCGGACTGCGAGGAGACTCTTATGAGTGAGTGAAAAAAAAAATCAACTTTTGACATCGAAAAAAAAACATTATTTTTATTTTTATTTTTTTATTTTTTTTTTTGGCCCCTGGGCCATGCAAAATCTCAGTCCTCTACCTCCCCTCCTTCCCCACTTTCCTCCTCTCCTTCAGTTATCACCTATTTTCCCTGTTATTCCCTTATTCTGAGGTATATTTTCGTGCTAACATTAGCGAGTTGCAAGCAGGGTGTTGTCATCACTGATGGCAAGCGAGTGCAAGAGAGAGAGAGAGAGTATCGATCGACTGTCTCAGTGGCCTTGGGGGAAATTGGCGGGAAAGCAGTTTGCCTCACCCATACATTATACAACTCGCGGGCTATATCTCCGATTTTGACCATCCAAACGCTGTTGTCACTCGTTTTATTGTTGTTTCAGGTTAATACCTTTATAATCAACCCATAATAGGCGCATATGGATAAGTATTAATGCTATTAATGGCACAATGAATATTTTAGTGACGGAAACACCTCAAATACGTCAGCACAGGGGGACGTTTCCAATTACCCCCATGCGCACTTCAGAGGTTAAGAGCTTTGCCGCCGTTTACGGGTTAAGAGTCTTCCCGCAGTCGCCCGGGGAAACTCTTAAGAGTCTTCCTGCAGCTCCTGGGTTAACGAATTTGACCTGGAGAGTCCAAAAAGAGCCTAAGTTATTTTCTAACATTGAAATTAAGGTACCTACAGACAATTTTCATATAATTAAACAATGAATTTGCCTCTATTTTAATTTATTAAGAAGTTAGACAATTAATAATGACATTTTTGGAATTCCCAGCTCAAAATACATACTGTATGATTATTATATTCTATGGCCAATATGGACAACTTGTAGAACATTTCTCTAAGAGCCCACATTCAGCTAAGTTTTGTGAGCAAGCTTTAGTCCGGTCTTAAAGTGAGACTTCATTTTGTGACCTAAATGTGCTCACATTTAGTACACAATTCATGTCGGACTAAATGTGAGCGGACTAAATGCGAGTACAGTAGTTTCAGGTAACAAAGTTTAGTCTCACTTTAACCTTGTACTAAACCCTGTTCACTTTTCTTAGCTGAATATGGGCTCTCAGTGATTTATTTACCAATTTGCCCATAGAGCGCTGAAAGTAACATTTACTTAAGTAATATGACATGGGGAGTCCAAATATACTCAGATTTCTTCTAACAATGAAATTCAGCAATTTACAGACACTTTTTCTTAAAAATAATAATAATAACTTTGGTTTTATTCTACTTATTGAAGGATTTAGACATTTTGTAATAGCAAATATGGAATCAGCAGCTCAAAATACATATGCAAACCATGTTCTGGCTTATATTGCCTTGTACTTTCTTACAGTGTCTTACAGTAGATCCTCTGGAAAAAGGCAAACTAGGCCTGTGTATCCAGCTCAGTGCCAGTACTTGCACTGCTGCGGTCGTTCAAGGTGTTGGCGGCGGCGGTAGCAGACGCAACATTTTTACTATTCTGTATTTTTGCTTTGTAATCAAACTTCAAATCTTGTCTTCCCCATGCTTTATCAAGATTACTTTCAAACTTCCTTACTGATTCGGAATCGACTACATACTGGGGCAGTGCGTTCCACTCATTTACCACTCTATCACAAAATGAGTTCTTTGCCTTTTCAAGCCTATTTCTTTCCTTGTAAATTTTCTTAGAGTGTCCTCTTGTTCCCTCCCGCATCAAGAAGATACCTTCACACACATCCTCATCATACTTTCCTGACACTATCTTAAAAGTCTCTATCATATCCCCTCTCTTTCTCCTATATGCCAGTGTCGGAAGTCCCAGTGTCCTCAACCTCTGCTCATAGTCCGCGTTCTTCAACGTTGGTACCAGCTTGCTAGCACTCCTCTGCACTTTCTCCACCGCTTCTATATCCTTTACCATGTATGGAGCCCACACCTGGTTCGCATATTCCAGGTGTGGCCTAACCAGCGCTGTATAGAGATTCCTGAAGATTTCTTCATCCATTGACACGAATGTCCTCCTTATCAGCCCTACAATTCTATTGGCTTTACTGTATTTATCTTTTCCGCTAAATGTTCTGAGAAATTTAACTTATTGTCTATCACTACTCCTATATCCTTTTCTGCATTCACTTCCTCCATCGCTTCATACATACTGTATCCCACCTTGTCTGTCTTGCTTGTCCCAATCCGCATGTACTTGCATTTTTTTGGATGAAAAGGCATTAACCAATGTTCAGACCATCCCTTCATTCCCTCTTAGTGTACTTAGTACTTAGTGTATATATTGATGTGAAAATGTTTTTGTGTTTACATGAATATATTCCATAGGGGGGACTTGCTAGATCGTAGACAGACTTCTTAGTTTAGTGGCCAAAGGTGAGCTTATGTGTATGTTATTTCCCATATGGCGGACTACATAGTTTGCTCAGAGTGAGTTTCGGACTTGATCGATGATATGCCTCAATTGGGCATATAGACATGTTATATATCATTAGGCGGACTTGTTAGTCTTGTTCAGGGTGAGAGGCGGACTTAAGTTTCATGCATGCCAAAACTTAAGAAAGGTTTAGGTAACATGGAGAGATTCACTAGGTAACATGCTCACAAATCTCACATTGGGTGTCCACCTCAGATAGGTGAGCACTAAAATGTTACTTAACACTATAATCAGGTAGGGCGGACTAAAGGTTGCTCACTTTGTTACCTAAAAGGTGAGCCAGTGAAGTCTCACATAAACGAAAGTCCGTCGGCGAGACAGGTTAGTTTTATCCTACTGTTCACACGTTATAACAGTCATTGTGATTGGTTAGGTTAGGTTCTTGGCTCGGATTTAATGGATTTAATGGATTTAATACTAGGTTAGGTTAGGCTAATACTAAAATGCGACGGTCCTCGGTATTAAACAACACTGTACATCAAAGAAAAATGCAACTAAAACAAAAATTAACTAGTAAAAAGGCTGTCTGGGGTCTCTTCAATTTTTACCTGGATTTTTTTTTCTTTTTACAGGAGAAAATGGTAGGAGTAGAATTAACTGCCTATGAAGTGTGATGTCACGCCTAAAGGAGTCCGGGTGATACCGGGGCGTCGGAGGCGGGGGTCGAGGGGGTGGGGGCGGAGGGAGCGGAAGCAATGGCAGCCTCTCCCATTGATGACCACAAGTTTGTCAATCCTTCACACCCGGACCGTGTAAGTTACTCTGTTCTGTTTGTTGACCGGACAGCCCCACCAGTAGACCATTTGAATCAACCAATTCAACCAGTAGACCATTCCAGTAGAGTAGTAGACCATTTGAATTGGTAGACCATTTCAACCACTAAGCCATTTCGAGCAATGATTAAAATTACATATCAGTCAGTGCAAACTCATTTAGTTACTCTTGGTAGAGTTGGCACTTGTTGAAATGGGCACTGTCTGGTAACTGTTATTTTTAATTTATTACCTACAAAACAATGTTATTATTTATTCAGTATATATGCAGTATAATTACTTAAAATAATGCAGTATTGAATGTGGAGTGGTAAAGTGAATACAGAGAAGTACCAGTACTTTGAGGTGGATCGGTCATGTTAAAAAAATGGATGAGGACAGAATACCAAGAAGGATACATGAAAGAAAGGATAGAGTCATAGAGAAACAGCTGGTAGTAGACATCCACCCTATGGTATGGAACGGTATCAAACCGAACCATTTTGTTTGATGACTTTAATGACTTTAATGATTTTGAGAAGGAATACAAGAAAATGGACATGAACTAGCATTGTTTTGAATATTTTATCACTTTCAAACACATAATTTGAACTATACACCATCATATTATCTTCACATATACAATAATGAAGACTAAAAATAATGGACTCGGCTTTTGTTGTTGTTGTTCCCCAAGCTGCCTGGCCAAACAGCCGCAAGGCCAAGGCCATAACCGAGCGTCCCCACAGAACCCTCCCTGCCGACCACAATAACGCCTGGGTGACCGAAGCCACTCCATGGCGGGGAGCTGAGGAGGGCGACAGAAACGCCCGGGAAACCAAAGTCCCACCCAGGGCCCTGTGCCCCTCAGCAATTAAGAAGAGAAAGCTGAGGGGCAAAGGAAAAAAAATGTGACGCTTTGGCTTCCAATCTTGGTAGATTGGGAGGTCAATCCACGGAAGAGACGCTGTCACTTGAGATCTAGAAAATATATAAGTAAAAGGAACAGTCAGAGTAAGCTATGGGTATGGCAGAGATCGCTCAGTTCTCACTCTGATAGACCAGCCCATCACCACATGACTAGAACCCAATCCTCTCAGCATCAGCTAGGAAAGGCCCTAGAAAGCCGCCTTTGGCGGGGGGATAGCTCCCCTATTTCAACCCCTTTCGGGGTTGGGCACTCGCCCGGCTCGGCTTTTGTTTGACACCCTGGTACGAAGAAGAAAGTGGAATATAATATTGAAGATAAACTTGCACATAGTGGAAGAAGCATTGTGGTACGAGCTAGGGACCATTTCTGGAGATAATACAGCTCTCCCTCACTATCCGATGCCCTGATTTACAATAATATTATAGGTTTTTAGGCGTTTAGGTTTTGGTTGGTCCCAGAATGCATCCCCATTTACCCCAGGGCCCTGGGTGGGGCTTTGGTCTCCCGGGCGTTTCCGCACCCTCCTCAGCTCCCCGCCTTGGAGTGGCTTCGGTCACCCAGGTTTTATTGTGGTGGCAGGGAGGGTTCTGTCGGGGCACTCGGTTATGGCCTTGGCCTTGCTCGGGGTCTTGGGGCTGTTCGGCCAGGCAGCCTGGGGAACAGCAACAACAACCCCATTAAGTTTAGGGTTCGTTATACAATTTGTCTATTTACGATCGGGTTTTTAGGAATGTAACCCAATCGTAATTTGAGGTAGACCTGTAATAGCCTGGAGGAATTCTGCCATGGCGTTCCTTAGCGGGGTTTTCTCAGGTGGAAGCAAGGTGTTGAATGATAATAATTATTAAAATAATTTCATATTTATTCACCAACACACCAATTAACTTACAAAGAAACCTAGTTAATGAAACTAATGAATATATGTGGTACTCCAAGGACTCAAACAAAAAATATTGATATGCTAAACTCTACTATCTCTATATTTAGCTAATTTTACTTAACATTTGTTCATTTTCAGGTTTTGAGTGGCCTGAATGATCTGCGGAAGAATGGTCACTTGTGTGATGTGTCTCTGTCCGTGGATGGTATGTCTTTTCCTGTGCACAGATCTGTTCTGGCTTCCTTCAGTCCTTACTTCAGGGTAAGTTAAAACAAGTTCTAAATCATACCCATAATTATTTTAGTTTAGTGATTATCAGTCACATGTATTATGCTAGTACTGTACCTGATCAGCAGGATCAAGCTGATTACAGTATACTGGCTACAGAATACATTCACATCCACAGCCATTCCAACAGTTTAATAGTATTCCACATGTACCTCCACAGACTATACACACGAATGTGCAGTTGGTCTTCATTGACCCTCCCCCGTGAACAGGTACAGTACAAGCTAAATAATCGAGTGGGTTGCCTCGGCATATGGAAGCATACAGTATGATAGCGATTCATTCTCGCGGATTACGGCGTCTGGCGATAGATAGATAGATAGATAGTTTATCAGTTATTTTAAAGTAGGGGGCCACTGACGGTTCACAATTAAAACCTAATAAAGCCGGTGTCACACGAGCGCTTTATTCCAACAATTTTTGATGAGCAAGTTTTTCTCGTATTATTTTGAGGCTTTTTCACATTGGAATCGTAAACTAGACTGGAGATAGATTATGTTAAGCGGTTGATTTCCAATGAAACTTAAATTGTTCAGATATGAGACTACAAATGCCCGTAAATATTGACGAAAAAAGGGCTCGTGTGACACTGCCTTAACTATTCGGGTGACCTGGTCGATTTATGAGCTCTGTAAATTGGTTTGGCTGATGGGTAATACAGAGTGGGTTAGAGTCCCCTTCTGTATTGGCGACATCTTTTTTACTATTATCTAGCTATATTAAGACAATTTTGTACCGTTTAAAAAGGATCTGCGGTAGTAAATAGGACACAGAATGGGTTAAGCTTAATGAAGATTAGAATACTGTACTTAAGTTTCCCCTCCTCCCTGCAGGCCATGTTCCTGACCAACCTGGCAGTCTCAACAGGAACACATCACACTGAGTGGGGTGGAGGCTGGTATGGTGTCTCTATTACTGGACTATGCCTACACTGCCTCCATCACCATCACTCAGGCTAATGTTCAGGTATGGTGGGTTTATTTTACAAGTTTTACAATTTAATTTACCTATTTGTATTCACCTGTTTCTAGTTTACAGGAATTGAACTGCACTCGTGTTGTCCTGTCTCAGTTTCTATTGACTGTGTGTGAGTGTTGCTCTCTCTCTCTCTCTCTCTCTCTCTCTCTCTCTCTCTCTCTCTCTCTCTCTCTCTCTCTCTCTCTCTCTCGCTCTCTCTCTCTCTCTCCTCTCTCTCTCTCTCTCTCTCTCTCTCTCTCTCTCTCTCTCTCTCTCTCTCTCTCTCTCTCTCTCTCTCTCTCTCTCTCTCTCTCTCTCCTGCTCTCTCTCTCTCTCTCTCTCTCTCTCTCTCTCTCTCTCTCTCTCTCTCTCTCTCTCTCTCTCTTTCTCTCTCTCTCTCTCTCTCTCTCTCTCTCTCTCTCTCTCGTGTGTGTGCCTGCTTGTATGCTTCTCATCACTGATACTATTGATACCTAACCTTCTCCTTCACTCTTCACTTGATATTCTATCTTGCAGTTTGGCACCCCACATCCATCTCACCATTCTCATCTCATTGCATTACATTCTGTTGATATCGTCCTCTTTGACAGGCCACGTTTCTGAAGCATATGTCATTGCGCTTCTAACGCATGAAGCGTACACCTTTCCCTTCAAGGGGAGAGGCAGTCTTCTCATGGTGAGTAGTAACAAAAATTCTCTGGACTTTCCCTAGCCGCTTCTTATTCTGGCGATAGTGGCGACCTCAGCCCCACAAACCGGCAGAGATTATTATTTTGCTTAACCCTCCCCCCCCGGGGGCCCTATTCTAAGGACGTTGTTGAGACCCGGGCTATATGGCCAAAATACATCTACGCCTAGGCTACCGTATCTTTGTTATTTTAACTGCTAGAAAATTCCCACGCATATCTAAACGTACTGTGGTTTCCAATCTGTAGACTGGCGTTGAGTAGAGCTCTCTAAGTCAACTGATTCAGTTGTGATGACGATTTCCGTGGAGCGCATTTTTCCGCGATTTTAGTCATATGAGACACTTTTCACTACTGAAACAACAACACACAGCCACACAAAAACAAACGACGCCTCTCCTTCTTGTGTTCGGAGGTGCGCGGCGTCGGTCCAACCGGCTGTGTTTATATGCGTCGGACGGACGGCTTTCAAAACAAGCTGAATAGGCTTTCAAGCTTACGGACTATATAAGGACACCCGGGTTCCTGCCCATCTGCCGCGGTGTCCTTTTAAAATGACAACCGGGCGGGAAGGGTTAAGCGTTGTTTCCACATAGCAATTTTGATAAGTTGTTTGTCTTTTTACTGTGTTCGTCCAGGTTTTGGTTTGTTTATTTTGCAAGTTTTACATTATAGGTAACCCTGGTCTCTGGGTCTTCTCCTGGATGACCTAGATGTGTGTGAATTTGTATTTTGTTTTTGTGTGTTCATTGTTTTCTGTTGTGATGTCTCTATTCAGGCTCTGTCTTGAGTCCCCTTCTATCCATCCCCCACTGATCATCACCACTTCGTCTCCCCCTACCAAACAGCACTACCCTTTCCTCTTCACCAACCCTCCCTCTTTTCCCCACCATCCTCACCACCACTACCACCACCATTCTCCAACTCTCCACTACCAACTCCCTTTTTTCCCCACCATCCTCACCACCACCACCACCATCTCTCCACCACCAATTCCCTCTTTACCCCACCATCATCACTACCACGTAGACTCGTGGGAGCAGCTACCGTTAGGGTGGCCAGACGTCCGGTTTTGGCTAGGCAGTCCGTTTTTTTAGATCTCCGTCCTCCATCCGGTGCCACTTCAAGCCGGACGTTAAAATGTCCTCCTTTTGGAGGTCTGGGAAAACTTGTAACAAATATATAGATAGATATACCTAATTTATTAATAAATTATGAACACAAAATAATTACTAAAGTCCTTGACACCATATAAACCGTTAACATATTAATACTGTAACCATTTATAATGTTCACCTAAGTTCAGTTGCTGGTTGGGAAGCTTAGCCTTGGCAACGGTGCCTCCCTTTTGTCATTTTTTGCAATTCTCTAATTTACCAGTAACATTTATGATGTGCTATGTGCTATTTCTTCTTTAGAAGTATTGGTATGTTGTCAGATTTAGAGGTATTGGCAAGGTGATTTCTGGCAACCCGCAAGCAACACGTGAATAGCACGAGTTGAACAAAATCAGAGTTAGTGACAGTTTGTAATTGTCAAATATTCACACTAGTATGTATTTGTCTTGATACTGTCTACTACTCTGTGAACGCATGTATGGAATATAAATGAATGATTGCATGTGCATGTTATATATATACTGTACATATATATATGGTTGAGAGACTCAGACCAAGAGTGAGAGCAGTGGAAATGAATTACTTAAGGAGTGCGTGCGGAGTTACATGGAGGGATAGACAGACTAATGAGGAAGTAAGGAGGTGTGGTGTGGAGGTAGATGTGCTGGAAAGTGTGAAAAGGAACAACTTGAGATGGTTCGGCCATATGGAACGTATGGAAAGCGAGAGAATGACTAAGAGGGTGTACGAGAGCGAGGTGGAGGGACAGAGGGGGAGAGGTAGACCGAATATGAGGTGGAAGGATGGAGTGAGGAACTACATGAACGAAGGCGGTGCTGGTTGGGGAGGGGCGTCGACTGACTGGGGACAGAGGTGCATGGGGGCGGTTCGTTCGTGGCCACCCCTTTGGGGATCACGGCGTCAGGCAATAGATAGATAGATAGATATATATATATATATATATATATATATATATATATATATATATATATATATATATATATATATATATATATATATATATATACACGGGGTGGTGGAACACTTAGCCACGGGCCGATCATACAGTGTCCTCCTTTTTGGATATTTGGAAATGGCCACCCTAGCTACTGTCCATGATCATTCCTCGCAGTGGGTCCGCCGCAGCAGTCCTCAATGGCTTTGTTTACATCATAGGTCGGTACGGAGTTGTTTTGTTTTCCTTGGTTGGTTTGGCTCTGTCTCAAGTCGGCCACCCCAAAAAAAAAGAATAAAAAAAAAAAAAAGGGAGGGGCGGGGGTACGTCTATCTATTCTATCTATCTATTGCCCGACGCCGTGATCCCCGAAGGGGTGGCCACGAACAAACCGCCCCCATGCACGTCTGTCCCCAGTCAGTCGACGTCCCTCCCCCCAACCAGCACCGCCTTCGTTCATGTACTTCCTCACTCCATTCTTCCACCTCTCATTCGGTCTACCTCTCCCTCTCTGTCCCTCCACCTCGCTCTCGTACACCCTCTTAGTCATTCTCTCGCTTTCCATACGTTCTATATGGCCGAACCATCTCAAGTTGTTCCTTTTCACACTTTCCAGCACATCTACCTCCACACCACACCTCCTTACTTCCTCATTAGTCTGTCTATCCCTCCATGTAACTCCGCACGCACTTCTTAAGTAATTCATTTCCACTGCTCTCACTCTTGGTCTGAATCTCTCAACCAACGTCCATGCTTCACTTCTGTAAGTCAGTGTCGGGATTACCACACTGTCATGCAAGGACTTCTTCACTTCCATACTGACCACCCTATTTCTTGTTACTGCTTTCAGTGTTCCTACAACCCTCTTCCCCTGTTGTACCCTCTCCCGCACTTCTTCATCCATAGTCCCATCTTTACTCAACACACTGCCCAGATACTTAAAAGAGTTGACGATCTCCATAGCCTGACCGTTCAGCTTCACCTCACACTCTGTGACTTCACCCCTTTCGAAGACCATAACCTTGCTCTTCCCCGCATTTACCTTCAAATTCCGGTTTTTCGCACACTGTTCCAAACTCATTTACCAGACCCTGCAACTCCCATTCATTATCACTCATCAGAACTGTATCATCCGAAACAGCAGTATAGGTAGCTTCCACTCAATTCCCTCCCTTTTCAGCGATACACCAACATCCACTGCTCTTGATAGTATTTCTTTCATGACTCCATCCATATATGAGTATATACTATAGATAGATAGATAGGTTTAGACACAGAGAGAATGGGTGATCAGAACTGGGTAAACAAATGCTGGACTGTGATCGTAGGGGGAGCTGCACGTATGGGTAGACCTAAAAAGACGTGGGATCAGTTAATATGGCCGGATCTCAAAATAAAGAACTTGACAACAGAGGCGGCCCTTGACAGGGCCGCCTGGAAAGCCGCCATTTAGGACGTGAGACTGTAACTACATTCTCTGTGGACAAAACGGTCTTTAAACTTGTACCTAACTAACTGACTAACTAACTAACCCCTCTCTTTACATTTGCGAAAGAATATTATAATGTAAAAATTGCAAAATAAACAAACCAAAACTTAGCCGAACACAGTAAAAAGACAAAAGAACTTATCAAAATTGCTATGTGGAAACAACGCTTTAGCAAAATAATATGTGTGCGATTAGTTTGCTTGGGAACCAGATTAACTTGCTCATGTAGTATTGTACACCTTATGTGGTGGATTGTGTTCTTTTGTTTATAAATTGTTGTTTTACTTGGGCGTTGTTTCCACATAGCGATTTTGATTAGTTGTTTTGTCTTTTTGCTGTGTTCGTGTACGTTTTGGTTTGTTTGTTTTGCAAGTTTTACATTATAATTATAAATAAAAGAACACAATCTACCAAGAAATTATAAGTCTGTAGAACATTTGTTTACTGAACAACATAATTTATAGTATATACTGTATAAAGAAATTATAGACCTGTAGATAATTTGTTTACGGAAGAACATCTAAAGAATGTGTAGAATATGGTTTATCTTTTATATTTGTTAAAGATTATATCAAGAAATTATTGTGTGTAGAGAATTTGTTTTATGGTACAGTGATCTTTTTATATTAAAATTTGTACACCCTATGTGGTGGTTTTGTGTTCTTTTATTTCAACATTTTATTTGATTAAAGCGTTATTTCCACATAGCGCTCTTAATAAGTTCTTTTGCTTGTTGCCTTTTTTTTTTTTTTTTTTTTTTTTTTTTTTTTTTTTTTTTTGCTGTTCCCCAGGCTGTCTGGCCGAACAGCCCCAAGGTCCCAAGCAAGGCCAAGGCTATAAACGAGCGCCCCCACAAAACCCTCCCTGCTTACCACTAATAAAGCCCGGGTGACCGAAGCCACTCCAAGGCAGGAGGGTGCGGAAATGCACGGGAAACCAAAGCCCCACCCAAGGCCCTGTGCCCCTCAGCAATTATGATGGGAAAGTTGAGGGGCAAATGAAAAATGTGACGCTTTGGCTCCCAATCTGCCAACCTCTTTTGCTTATATACTGTGTTGTCCCAGTTTTGGTTTGTTTATTTAGCAAGTTTTACATTTTAATTTGCTGTAGAATGTATCAAGAATAACATGAGTGTGAGGCTTACAAAGGCAGCGTCACAGAAGTTTTTTGGCCATTTCTTCTAACCTGTTACCGATTTTGGCTAATGTTTTTTATCTATTTTTTTTTTTATAATTTTGCCTTCAATTACTGTAGAATGAATTACAGTACTGTACACCAATTGACTTCCATGACTATTTTCAGTGTTTATCCAAGAATCAGATATTGGCTAGTAGGAACGACTGAAAACTGGCCGGTTGACATCGTCTAAAGGGTCAAAGTCCCAAAAGGAGGATGACCAAGAGTTAGTCAGATAAGAAAGATCACCAGTAGAGCGGCCCTTTAGAAAATCATACTGGCGATCAGAAAGTATGTTATGGGAAGATAAGCTCTTAACAAAAAAATCTTCTTTTAGAATAGATGATTTGTTTTTAACAATTCAAGATATAAGAGCAATTGGTCGATAGTTAGAGGGTTGAGAGCGGTCACCCTTTTTTGTGACATAAACATAAAACAATAAGCGCTACACACCCTACACTAACTTAGCTCTTTTGTGACATAAACATAAAACAATAAGCGCTACACACCCTACACTAACTTAGCTCTTTTCCAATTTCTTCTTATTTTGGCATAGGGATGCGGCGACCCCTACACCCACCAATTCGGTGGTGCAGTCAGCATCTGTATCAGTGGATCACTGTTTCCTATCTTCAGAACTCTCCTGTTACTGTATGTTTCTGGCCAAGACCCCCATGGGGGTAAAGAAAAGAGCAAAGTGGTGAAACTGTCATCCGGGTGAGGGAATGCTCTGGGTCTACCACTTAGTGGAAGTGGTACTGTGGAGTGGGTCATGGCGTCTTATTTATCTATGTAGAGTTTTTAGTGAAAGTTTGAGCAAAGGAAAAAGTGACGGTGTTGCCTTCGGAGTGGAAAAGTGGATGGAAAGACGAGGACATTAAATTGGTCGGAGAGGTTTTTGGCTAGATGCCAGAAAGATTGGGCAGAGCTAGAGTAAAGAGGATAATGTTTTTATGTTTATTCATTATGTGTACAGTATTGTTTAGTGTTTGTATCTATATAATGTACTGTTTATCAGGTGGTTGGCATGCATCAACGGAGAACACGAACAAGGTGGAGCGTCTGGATCCTCGTAACAAGAAGTGGCAACAGGTGGCCAGCATGTGTGAACGTCGATACCGTCCAGGTATTAGTCTTACTAACTCCCAATACTGTGTGAAAACGGAATCTGAAGGTGAATGCGGGGAAGAGCAAGGTTATGGTCTCTGAAAGCGGTGCAGCCACAGAGTATGAGGTGAAGTTGAACAGTCAGATTATGGAGATTGTCAGCTCATTTAACTATCTGGGCAGTGTGTTGAGTAAAGATGGGACTATCGATGAAGAAGTGCGGGAGAGGGTACAACAGGGGAAGAGGGTTGTAGGAATGCTGAAAGCAGTAACAAGAAATAGGGTGCTCAGTATGGAAGTAAAGAAGTCCTTGCATGACAGTGTGGTAATCCCGACATTGACTTATGGGAGCGAAGCATGGACGTTGGTGGAGAGACTCAGACTGACTGGGGATAGAGGTGCATGGGAGCGTTTCGTTCGTGGCCATCACGGCATCCGGCAATAGATAGATAGATAGAATTGATTTAGGCAGTGTGACTGGAATGTATGAATGAGTTCTGTTACTTCTATCTATCTATTCTATAATGCTCAGGCCCAATCCCCACTTTTCTGTTACTTGGGTTATACTATTTCTGCAAGAGTGATGGTGCTTGACTCTACAATACTGTTATTTGATAAATTCACACATAGACTACAGTAGATCTGGACTTGACACGAAAATGGAACTTTGCAGTAACGGACCCTAAATCGGAGAACGAACCCCTGAGTTCGAACCTCAAAACCGCGAAAATATAAAATTTTCGCGGTTTCGAGGTTCGAACTTGGGGTTTCGTTTTCCGATTTTGGGTCCCTTACTGCAAAGTTCCATTTCCATGTCAAGTCCAGATCTACTGTACTGTAGTCTATGGTTCTTACAATACTGTTATTTGATAAGTTCATATGTCTCTTTATTATACAGTTCCTGTTTTGGTTTATTTGTTTTGCAAGTTTTACATTTTATTTTGTGTGTGTGTAGGTTTAGCAGTGGTGGACGGTAAGATCTACGTCCTGGGAGGGGAGGATGGGTGGGAGCACTTCCACGACACCATAGAGAGTTACGACCCTACCACCGACACATGGACGCTCATCGGAGAGATGCTCACGGGTCGTTCATGGCTTGCCTGTGCTCCTCTAATGGTCAGTCTACATACCAGTTCTTTAATCCTTTCAGCACGATGATGCATATATACCTTTGAGTCTACCTAAAACACCCCTTTGAGTGCTAAACCCGCTGAGCCCCAGCTAGTTGTTAATAAATGTACCACCAGGGCCCAGCAGGTTTTGATTTTTTTTTTTCCAGAAACAAATGGGTTTTACAAGAGTACAAAATTGAAGGCAATTTCCCCCCAAAAACATGTTTTTGCGCGCTCATGCGCACGCGGTTGGACTTTGAGAGTTTTAAACCATCGTCATGGTTGCGTGGGATACTTACACAGTTCCCATACAAATCTGAGCCCTCTAGGTGCCATAGGACCGAAGTAATTGGGACCGACGTAACTGTTGCGTCGCTGGGTTCTGGTGATCGAACATTGCCGACGCAACACGTGCGACGCTGGGATCCAGCTGGTTAACCCTCCTGGCCCGGGCAGGCTCTCAAAATGACAGTGTGGGCTACCCGGGCGATCTGGCCGAAAAAGGTCTAGGCCTAGGCTACCGTATTTTTGTTTAGTTTAACTGCTAGAAATTTCCCACGCATCTATAAATGTAGTGAGGTTTCCAATCTGTAGACTGGCGTTGAGTAGAGCTCTATGTCAACTGGTTCAGTTGTGATGACGATTTCAGTGGAGAGCACTTGCAGGCGATGTTAGCAATATGACGATCTTTTCACTACTGAAACAACGACATACAGACATACAATAACAAACGAGTCTTCTCTTTCTTGTTTTCGGAGGTGCGGTGACGTAACGATCGGCTTTGTTTACATGCGTCGGACGAAGGGCGTTCAGACCAAGCTGAATAGGCTTTCAAGCTTACAGATTTTAAAATGACAACCGGGCACCTGCCCTTAATTCGTGGTGTCATTTTAAAATGACAACCGGGCCAGGAGGGTTAATGTGCGTCAAATAGAACAAAAAAGTGTATGATACGTATAGAATAATATGTGCAATAATTGAATAAAATAAATAATAAAGCAATACAAAAATAATTATATAAATAATAAATATTGATGTACTGTTTGTATGAATGTATATACAGTACCAGTATATACTCAGGCACATACCCCATAGCTGGGGGTGGCCGACTCGAGACAGAGCCCGAACAGAAACAACATTGAAAGTTACAAATTCTTAGGGTCTGGGACGGACCACTTTCACGTTCCCCCACCCCTAACTCTGTCTCGTCTAGTAGGTGAATTTACAAGGGGAGGAGGATTCCTAGCCCCCTGCCCCCGAAGTAGGAAAAGTAATACAGGAAAAGAGACAGACAGAAATGGCTAAGGTTGGGTAGAGGATGCCACCTCACTCTGAACAGGACCAGCCCTCACCCAAAATAATAAATAATAAATAATGATAATAAAGTATAATACAAATCACAGTCTTTCTTCTATTCAACTGCTGAGCTATGGAACTCTCTCCCAGAATCAGTCTTTCCCTCTTCCTATGACTTAAATTGCTTCAAACTCAGTGTGTCCAGGCATTTTGGCTCGAACGTCCCTTGATTTTGGCCCTGTCGCTCTTTCAACTCTGGGGAGGCACTCGATACAGTCAGTTCTGCCGTATGTCTCCCTTACTCTCATAGAAAAAAGAAAAAAAAATCAAATAAATACTGTACTAGAATATGATAATTAACTCTTTCTCAGATTAAGAAGGTGCTGTTGTTGCTGTTCCCCAAGCTGCCTGGCCGAACAGCCCCAAGGCCCTGAGCAATTCCAAGGCCATAACCGAGCGCCCCCACAGAACCCTCCCGGCCGACCACAATAAAGCCTGGGTGACCGAAGCCACTCCATGGCGGGGAGCTGAGGAGGGTGCAGAAACGCCCGGGAAACCAAAGCCCCACCCAGGGCCCTGTGCCCCTCAGCAATTATGAAGAGAAAGTTGAGGGGCAAGGGAAAAATGTGATGCTTTGGCTACCAATCTTGGTAGATTGGGAGGTCAATCCACGGAAAAGACGCCGTCACTTGAGATCTAGAAAATATATAAGTTAAAGGAACAGTCAGAGTAAGCTATGGGTATGGCACAGATCGCTCAGTTCTCACTCTGATAGACTAGCCCATCACCACTGAAGAGAAAGTTGAGGGGCAAAGGAAAAATGTGACGCTTTGGCTTCCAATCTTGTTAGATTGGGAGGTCAATCCACGGAAGAGACGCCGTCACTTGAGATCTAGAAAATATATAAAAAGTAAAAGGAACAGTCAGAGTAAGCTATGGCAGAGATCGCTCAGTTCTCACTCTGATAGACCAGCCCATCACCAGAAGGTGTTGGGTGACCTGGCGACTCCGGTGTCATGACACGAGCGAGCTGCCACCAACCAGGCGCGTCACAACTGGAGCGGACCGCCTCGATAATTCATCCTACGACCTTAACCCCCACCCCTACCACCAACAACAACAACAACTTAGGCACCGCTTTTCCTCCTTCTAGTTTGTGGTATTTTTATTGATATTATTATTATTAGGTTTAGTTTTAGTTATATACTATATTTTATAAAGTATTATTATTATTATTAGTAGTAGTAGTAGTGGTAGTAGTAAACATTTGTATATATTTATTTTTCATATTAGGTTTAGTTTTAGTTATATATATTTATACAGTATATATTTTTTCTTACCGGTAATTATTATTATTATTATTATTATTATTATTATTATTATTATTATTATTATTATTTTATTTATATTTTTCTCTCTCCACGACCCTAACCTCAACCCGACCCTTTTCACTCTCACCAACTTCCGTATCGTTGTCCTTTTTTAGCTCTCAAATGCCGGGTTGTTTGGAATTGTCCGTGCCCTGTGAGCAGGCCTTTTTTTTTATTTTTTTATCAAGGACCTGTGCTCCTATGGTGTTCGTGATAAGGCACTTTTGCACCTTAAGTCATATCTATTGGACGGATTTCAGCGCGTGGTGGTGAGCCGGACCATCTCAGACCCAGTTCCCCTGTTGTTTGGAGTCCCTCAGGGATCAGTTCTGGGACCGATTATCTTCATAGTCTACACAAGCAGCTTATCATCTTTGCTCAACACTTATGATGTTGCCTCGGTAGTGTAGTGGAGAACGTCTCGGCCTTCCACCACGGGTGACCAGACTTCAATACCACACTCAGGCGGGAAGGTTTTTCTCATACACTGGTAGCCGGTACTGTTTCCCTTGAGCAAGGAAATGGGTGATAGTGTCTGGTAATAAATTTTGGTTGAGCTCTATAGCTCTATTGAATCTCGGAGCGAGGGCTAGAGAGAAATGGCGCTATATAATAAACCTGAACATTATTATTATTATCACTTCTATGCTGATGACACTTAACTGTATATAAAGATAACAAATCTTAATAATACACAAATTAAAATGGAATCTTTATTGTCCGATACTGTGTTGATAGCGTAATGCATAAATGCGCAGAATTTTGGTGTGAGTATCCTAGGTTCGAGTCCTTGGAGTGCCACATGTATTTGTTGATTTCATTAAATGAGTTTAGAAGTAAAGTTGGTTGGTGAATAAATATTAATTAATATACAAAGATACGATAGGAATTTCTATTATCTGATATCAAGATCTGGATGGCAGCAAGGAAACTTAAGTTGGAATGAGGGAAAAACTGAGATTGTTTATTTTGCAAGTTTTACAATTTAATCACCATCATCCAAGGAAACAGAAAGGGTATTGATGCTGAGAATATACTGACCCTGGATATGACCGAATCTCAACTTTGTCCAGTGAGCCCAATCCCAAATATTGGAGTATACAATAGTTCAACTCAAAAGTAAATTATAAGGATCATATCAACCAGGTCGTCAGAAGTTGTTGTTGTTGTTGTTGTTGTTGTTGTTGTTGTTGTTGTTCTTCCCCAAGCTGCCTGGCCGAACAGCCCCAAGGCCCCGAGCAAGGCCAAGGCCACAACCGAGCGCCCCCACAGAAGTTGTAATCTGCATATTATAAACTTATACTCCGTGAGACAGTTTGTGCTTGGTGTGCTTCCAGCCAGGGCCCCACTGGGGTAAATCAAATAGCAAAACAGTGGTGGAACTGCCATCTGGGTGAGAGACTGCTCTGGGTCTGCTCCTTCAGTGCTAAGAGTCATAATCCACTTAGTGGAAATGGCACTGTGGAGTGGGTGAATGGAGGCATGTCTGGGAGCCTGGAGGCAGTTTCTGCCATGGCCATTCCTTTTGGGGCGCTTCCTCTAGAAGCGGGGCGTCAGATTGATGATGATGATGACAGTTTGTAAACAGACGCTGCCTCATAATAATGGTTCATTCAATCATCCTATTTCGCACAGATTATTGTAAGGCTTTAGGGGTTGGTCTCCCTAATATTTTACAGTACAGTACTGCAAAAAGTTCAATCGGTGTTAAATAGAACAGCGAGGGTTAAATTTGGTCTTCCACCGAGAACCTCTACTACTCTGGCTGCACTGGCTGATCGTTATAGCCAGGTTAGAATATGAAAATGTGCTTCACGACCTTTAAGGCTCTTGAATTTGATGAACCCAAGTACAGTACCTGGGTCTTCTGGGTGACATACAGTAGATGTGTGTCAATTTGTATTTTTGTTTTTTTCTTTTTTCAGGCTCGTCTCGAGTCGGCACCCCCGGCTATGGGGTGTGTGCCTGAGTATACTGAACTGTTACAATGTCTGTTAGCACACCCGGGTGCGATCCAGCGAAGCAATGATCCTTTGTGTCTTGAGGAGTCGGGATCCATCCAGCAGTCTTCTTTCTCTGATCGCTCCTTTTATTCTGTGACTCCTAGATTGTATTTTTATTTTTTCCTATGTCAGTGAGGGAGACAAAAGGCAGAACTGCCTGTGACGAGTGCCTCCCCCAATTCCCTCTATCGATGAGGCAGTTGAATCTCGTTGAATCTTTTAAGGGACAGCTTCAGACCTTTCTCTTCCAGAAAAGTTAGTATTTTGTGAGAGTTACAGCGACAAATTATTATAGGCTTTATTTGCTGCCATTTTAATTTCTCTTAATTGTGGTGTGATGCATTTCGAGCGCTAGGGAATTCCTCTGGAGAAACTGGCGCTTTTTTTTCTCATTGTCACTTGTTTTCTATTATTAGTATTATTTTATTTTACCTCCCTCCCTCTCTCTCTCTCTTCCTCTCCCTCTCCCCAACCCAACCCCCTCCCCCTCCCCCTCCCCCCTCGACTCCCTCTTAACCCTTAAAGATCGGGGCCGGACTTAAGTCCGGCTCCAATTTGCAGCAAGTTAGGAGCATTATTAAGGCTTTTAAAGGGTTAAAATCGAGTGCAAATGGCCAGGAGCGCAGCGGGCCAGACAGCCGACTCCCAGGGCTTACCGCCGCCCATTAACTCATGTTCCCTGTGTTCTCGAGAGGCCGGCAGTGTAGCCAGTAGTGAGCATAGCTGGGAAATATATGCCGCTATATGCTAAACTCCCATGTTACTGCTACCACTGTATGAGAACCACGAGTGCTACGTAGCTCGTTCTGGTCTCATTTTGAATCTTTTAGCGCCTAGTTTTTGCTGAATACATTTCTTTTCATGCAGATACTTGATTTATCATTCAGGAGGGCCTGAATATGCCCAAATAAGCCCAAAACCCCCTGCTAGACAAGGGTTAATCCCAAATACAATGGTAGGGATAGATTTATGGTGTTTTTATTTTTTAGCTCGACATATAAATGGCCAATATGGTTTTGTAATCAATCCCATGTACAAAATTGCATTCGCTCCTTCTGTACCGGCGATGTCCTTTTAGTTTTATTATACTTCTACGACTCCGAGGGGTAAGCACGATCTTAATAAACCCTCGGCATAACACAGGTCCTTGTTAGCCCGTTCAGTACCAGGGACGTCCTTTTCATCATATTCTGGCAACTATGAGACAATTTTATTCAGCTTAGGAATGGCCTCTAGCAATAATAAGACTCCAAACTATCTCAACCAACTCTTTTAACTACCACAGTTCGTTCCTAAGCTGCATAATATCGTCTAAATATAGCTAGAATAAAATCTAACACACGTCGCTGGTACAGTACTTGAAATACTGGGTGCAAGCTACCAGATCACGTTCCGTGACTGCCACCAATGAAATACTGGGTGCAAAGGGAATTTAACCCTCCTGAAAACTCCCCAGGTTTTGAGATGCCTGGCGCGGGGCTCGAACCCTGGAGGGATTTTAACCCTCCTGAAAACTCCCCAGGTTTTGAGATGCCTGGTGTGGGGTTTGAACCCTGGTTAGTGACCTCAGTAGGTTAACCAGACCTGCGCGCTAACCCATCGTACTACCACAGACGTACAATAGGATAGTAACCTTAGTTCTTGAAAGAACCAGGTGATAGTCTCGTGGTGATTCACGTGATGGGTTTATTAGACTTCGCCATCAACAACTATTTTACACTATCCCAGACGTCAACTCGGGTAGTACAGTATTGGGGTTGCGGGAATTTTTTCCAGGGCATTACAGTACTCAAAGGGTTAATCCCTTCACCACGATGACATATTTTTTAATCATATTCTGGTTACCATTAGATGATTTTCTTAAGCTCATAATCTATCGTTTTTAGAACACAGAGGGTAAATACCCTCTGCATAACAGGTCCTTAAACTGCATAGAATCATTTAAATTTAGCCAGAATCAAAGGTATAAAAGCATCGTCGTGCTGAAGGGGTTAATGGTTGGTATACGGTGGCTGTATTAATGTCTGTCAGATGTTGAATAGGGTGTGTAAAGATAGGAACATGTTTGTATATCTCACTCGAAACGATGAATTAATGCTTAGATAGTGCCGGCATGATGCCAATTATTGATCGAAATATACTTAGTGCCCCGACATCACTTATTTGGCCAACTGCACTGTATGATATTAATGCATATCTCCCATTGTGAATTATACTCAAAATACAATAATTATTTTATAGCTTTACTCTTGTGTGTATTTGTGAATTACTGTTTCATAATATGAGGCAGTCTGTGTCTTGGTTCTGGGTCTACTTTATTGGAGCACACGAGGAATTAGCCCCATCTCTACCGGTGATGTAATTTTCCTTATATGCTGGCAACTATTAGACAATATTATTCAGCCTAGCAAAGACATTTACTCATTAAAAGGCTATAGACTATCTCTTGTCTTGATGGGTAATGCATAAATGCGCAGAATGTCGGTGTGAGTATCCTAGGTTCGAGTCCTTGGCGTGCCACATGTATTTGTTGATTTCATTAATTGAGTTTAGAAGTAAAGTTAGTTTGTGAAAAAATATGAATTAATCCTTATAGCTACACTATATCCTTCCTAAGTTAGTTTCCACATAGTGATTTTGATTTGTTCTTTTTTCTGTGTTCGTATAAGTTTTGGTTTGTCTATTTTGCAAGTTTTACATTATAATTTCATGAAATGGTGTAAATGTAGCTGAAATCAAATATAATAGACGTCGCCGGTACAGAAGGGGTTATCACTTGCGAGCTTCAGGCTGCTATACAGTATATGGAAGTTGGAGCCGTAAACATCAACATAGAATGGCAATGCAATAATAATGTAGGTTTCTGAGGGATATAAAGTAGGTTGAATTAGGGTTTATGTATTTATAGATGCACCACAAGCATATTTTAGCTAGAAAATCTGCTAAATATCGATGTTTATGGCTCCACCGTCCTTACAGCTTGGAACTCGCAAGTGGTCAAAATTGTATGTATGTATAATTGTATATACTCATGCTCATACCCCATAGCTGGGGTGGCCGACTCAAGACAGAGCCCGAACAGAAACAAAATTTAAAGTTCCAATTCTTAGGGTCCGGGACCAGTTTTGCATTCCCTCGCCCCTTACTCTGTCTTATCTAGTACAGTAGGTGAAATTTACAAGAGGAGGAGGATTCCTAGCCTCCTGCCCCCCCAGAAGGAAAAGTAGGGCAGTAAAAGAGACCGACAGGAATGGGGCTAAGGTTGGGTAGAGGATGCCAAACCTAAATGGATAGGCCACTAATATTTGTTGTACCGCTAATGTTTTGTTCTCGTGTTTGTGTTATCTTCAGTTAGCATGCATTTTATATTATGTGTCCAAATTAGTCCTGCTATGCTAATTGAGAGACTGTAGATATAAGTTAATTCATTCTAAATCTGTCCCAAGTGACTACTGTAAACTAACATATACAATCTTACAGTATCATACAGTAGATTCTCTGGAAAAAAGGCAAACTAGGGCTGTGTATCCAGCTCAGTACCAGTAGGCCTACTTGCACTACTGCGGTTGTTCACGGGGTTGGCAGCGGCGGCAGCAGACGCAACATTTTTACTAGGCCCTATTCTGTATTTTCTCTTTGTAATCTAACGCTTGTATTCTTTAAAAAAATACAAGCTAAAGTATCCAAAATGTGTGACATGGAGGCGGCTGTAACAGGTATGATACAGCCTCACAACAAACTAAAAGCATGTGGAGAGGTTGGTGTCAGGAATAATAATAATAATAAAACATAATAATAATAATAATAATATGGTCTTTTATTTCTCAAAAGCCCCAGTTCTTACAGAGGAATTCATTAGCGCTGGAAAAGCATCACATCACAATTAAGGAATTGTGGCGTTCGTATAAAGTATGAGCAACTAAAGAAATGGCAGCTAAATTATAATGTAAAACTTGCAAAATAAATCCTGTAATAATTTGTCACCGTACCACTTGCAAGATCATAATTTTGAGGGGAAAATGTCTTAAGTTGTCCCTTAACCTCTCCGCTGCGCAGCCCCTATAGTATACAGGCATCCCTGTGCGGAGGTATGACGATTTGGGCGCCCCTTGCAAATATCGATATCAACGTGTGGGGAATGTTCGCACGCATCGAGCCATATATATTTGACCCCACAAAAAATGTCTGGGGGGGTGGGGGGGGGCGGTCCGTAGTTGAAAAAAGTGGAGCGAATGGCATCGCGCGGCAAGATTTCCCGGGTGAATATTCACGCGCCCAGGGGGTAGGAGGGGAGGGTGGGTTATGGCGTAATTCCGCGTATTTATCTTATTTTGAGAACTGTTATGCTATGTAGAGTATGTGTACATATGTGTACGTATGGAGGCCACCCATATACCAAGGAATATGCCGCATATAGACCAAATATGCGACATATAAGCGAATTCTGAATGAGTTTAAAGGCGGGAACACAGGTAGAGAGTTTAGGCGGGAAGGTATGAAGAGTACAGGGTGTGCTGGCTGAAATATCACGTACTGTATATATATCGTATTTTCAGCACTCTCATGCTATATAAAGTACGTGTACGTATGTAGGCCACCCATATACCAAGGAATATGCCGCATATAGACCAAATATGCGACATATAAGCGAATTCTGAATGAGTTTAAAGGCGGGAACACAGGTAGAGAGTTTAGGCGGGAAGGTATGAAGAGTACAGGGTGTGCTGGCTGAAATATCACGTACTGTATATATATCGTATTTTCAGCACTCTCATGCTATATAAAGTACGTGTACGTATGTAGGCCACCCATATACCAAGGAATATGCCGCATATAGACCAAATATGCGACATATAAGCGAATTATGAGAGAGTTTACAGGCGGGAACGGAGGTTATGGGAGAGGTGTGGTTGGTGGGTGGACCGTGGAAGGGAGGGAAGTTGTGTCTGAGTCGCTGGCAAGCCAAGGTCAGCCAGCTGTATGTGCAATTATTGTTGTCCCTGTCGCCGTTGTCGCCTTGCCCTTCGTCCCTTTCTTCCCTTTGGCAGGGCCAGGGCCAGGGGCAGGGGCAGAAGGGGCAGAAGGGCCGGCAGGGCCAGCAGAGGTCCTGGATGGCAATATTATGGTGGTCCCTGTCGCCTTTGTCACCTTGCCCTTCGTCCCTTTCTTCCCTTTGGCAGGGGCAGGGGCGGCTGGTGGTAGTGGCAGAGGTAAAACAAAATTTTACCCATGCCCTTCCCTGTCTTCCCAGTGTCCCCCGCAGGTCCTGCAGCCCAAGGGCGGCCTCCTGCGTCGGTGGTAGTGGTGGCAGTGGTGAGAGATACATCATCATCTACATCTGGAAGATCTTTGAAAAAAAGGTACCAAATCCAAACATCCAATTCAAGTGACTCATCACCAAAGGCGAGGGAGGCTGTGCTATTTGAGGACTACGCCGGGATCAACACAAAAAATCAAATCCCTGATCCATCACAGCTTTGCATACAATGGAACCAGAGTGTTCAACTGTATACCAGCCCCTCTCAGGAACATGACCGGGGTGTCTCACGACACCTTCAAAAAACATTTGGACATGTGGTTGGCCAAAATACCGCACCGGCCACCAACACCAGGATACCCCAGCGCCAACTCCAACCGACTTCTGGACTGGAGCGTGGAAGAAAGGGAGCTGCCTGGTCGCAGTGGAGCCCCAGCTCAACTGTGTCGTTAACGGACGGAATACTACAAAGTGTAACAAAGTGTAAGTGTATGACCTGTTCACTATGTCACCCCACCAAGGAGTAAGAGGTCATAAATACAAGATATTTGTTCCCCACACAGAAACCGAAGCAAACATTTTTTTTTCTCCTGTCGTATAACCCATCAGTGGAACTCCCTACCAGCTGAAATAGTAGATTCCCCCTCCCTTGCTCAATTCAAATCTAAATTGACCCAACACCTCCACAACTCACTCTTCAACCCATAAAATCCTCCTTCCCATTTTTTAGCAACATCTCAACCCCTGATAAACTACCCCATCATATTATTGGTCCGACACACACTACCAGTCACCCCATTGTCAAGCATCTCCAGTACATTCAAATGATGTATCTGACTGGCGTGTCATGCTATCTCCTGGGCTGCCTGATCCTTGGCCTGTCATGTGCTACCGATTGGTGGCACTACCAGGTGAGATTAGCCTAGGCAAATACAAATAGGCCTATTGAAGTTTGAAGTACAGTATTTAGTCTTTGACTAGTAACTAATCCCGTTTCAATAATTATCAAAATAATTATCTAGGCTTTGAAAGCATGTTAGGCTAGCCTAGCAGCCTGTTTAAGGGGTCAAGATTATTGTCAAGTTCGTTGGCACTACCTATAGTTGAAAGGATCAAATAGCAAATTGCTGGAAGACATTGCCCAAAACTGCGGGAAATGTGATAGTGAAACCGTTCTCTCTCTCTCTCTCTCTCTCCCCCCCCTCCTTCCTTCCTTCCCTCTCCCTCCCCCCTCCCCCCTCCTTCCTTCCCTCCCCCTCCCCCTCCACCCGCTCTCCTTCCCGCCCGCCCTCCGCCCCCTCTCCCTCCCTCCCCTCCCTCTGTATTTATACGAACTTAATAAAATAATCAAATCAAACCAAATCCCCTCCCCCACCCTCTGTTGAGAGCTCTTGATCTCTTCCCGTTGGAGACCCGCAGACTACGAGGTCAGCTCATTGAAGTTTTTAAAATACTTAATGGGTTTGGCAATGTGGATTGTAGCAAAATGTTTAGCTTCTATGAATACAACACGCAACCATGGCTGGAAATTAGAATTGAAAAGGTTCAGCACTAGTATCTGTGGAAACTTGTTCACATATAAGATCTGTTCTACCTGGAACAAACTTCCCTCCGAAGTTGTAAATAGATTTTCAGTAGAGCAGTTCAAGAAGAGACATACATACATGCATACATAAAATTTTAAGACTGAGTGTTCCACACATAAGTGCAGTTTCAGTCTCTTGTCCTAATGGCGGCATTCCAGGCAACCCTGTTAAGGGCTGCTTCACTTGTCAAGTTCTTGGATTTGAGATCGGCGCGTATAGTCCGATCCCAAGTCTTCCTCGGTCCACCCCTTGGTGCAGCTCCCTCCACAATCACAGACCTGCATTTTTTCACCCAATTTTGTTCATCCATTCTCTCCACATGTCCATACCATCTCAGTCTACTTGTACGCATCACCTCGCTAATACTCTTTATACCTAAACGTCTCCTCAGCTCAACATTTGTTATTCTATCCTGTAGCCTGGCCCCACACATGACAAGTGAAGCAGCTCTTAACCCGGGAACTGCGGGAAGACTCTTAAGAGTTCCCCCGGCGGACTGCGGGAAGACTCTTAAGAGTAAGGGAAAACAAAATCCATTTAAAACACCCCCCAAAAAAAATAAAAAAAAATATTGTTTTTATTTTTGTATTTGTTTATTTTTTTATTGCCCCTGGGCCATGCCAAATATCACTCCTCCACCTCCCCTCCTTCCCCACTTACCTCACCTCCTTCAGTTATCACCTATTTTCCCTGTTATTCCCTTATTCTGTGGTATATTTTCGTGCTAACATTAGCGAGTTGCAAGCAGGGCATTGTCATCACTGTGAGCAAGCGAGTGCAAGAGAGAGAGAGAGAGTATCGATCGACAGTCTCTCTCCAGACGTGGGGAAAAGTGGCGGGAAAGGAGGTTGCCTCAGCCATACATTATGTAACTCCCGGCCTGTATCGCCGATTTTGACCATCCAAACGCTGTTTCCACTTGTTTTATTGTTGTAACAGGTTAATACCTTTATAATCAACCTATAATAGGCGCATATGGATAAGTATTAATGCTATTTATGGTAAAATAACGATGTTAGTGATGGGAACAGCTCAAATACGTCAGCACAGGAGTGTGGTGTCTCATACCCCCCATGCACACTTCAGAGGTTAACAGGGTTGCCTGGAACGCCGCCATTAGGACAAGAGACTGAAACTGCACTTATGTGTGGAAGACTCAGTCTTAAAATTTTATGTATGTATGTATGTATGTACCTGAATTCATCTATCATCGGTCTGGTTTCCGATACCAGTGCAAAATATTCCAGAAATGTTGCCAGAAACATTTTGATCATCGAATGTTGACTATAAAAACTCTGGTGTGATACCGGGTTTAGGCATCATGTGGCAGAGGTTGGGCGATTCTTGTTCTCAAACTGTCTTGATGGTGTAATGGTTAGCGTGCTTCAGATCTGTATGTGGTAGCCCAGGTTCGAATCCCGGTAGGATCACATACTTTCATAAATTTCATTGGAAGGTGTTGTGTGTTGGGAGTGAAATTAATATATTTGATGCATAGGTTAGTTGGCTTGACGTAATAGCATTCATACAGGGACGAGGCTACTCATTAACCCCTTCATTACCGAACATGACTTTTTCTATTATTTGAAACAAAATTAGAGGCTTGAATATAGCTAAGAAAGGATCTGTGGTAGTTAAAAGTGTGGCTCGAGATACTTTGAAGCCTTTTAATTGCTTCATGTCCTTCCTAAGCTAAATAAAACCATCTAATCATAGCCAAAACACAATGGAAAAGACGGTTCGGTTATGAAGGGGTTAAAAGGGAGGTTTGTCTTTTCTGGCTCCCTTTCTCCCTCATGTTTAGCCCCATTAGTTTTGAGACTTTAAGATGTTCGGCCCATTAGTTTGGTGATTTTAAGGCCTTTCGCCCCATTTCTTTGTCAATATCAAGACATTTCGTGAAATTTAGGTGCGGAGGTTAGCCGATTCTTGTTCAGAGGTAATTTAACTACGAAATAAACGGCGATTAGCCCCATTAATTGTGAGATTTGAAGAGGTTCGCCCCATTAGTTTTTCGGTTTTAAAGACATTTCGTGCCATTTAGATATCGATGTTTTCCTGGCGAGCGATAGCTATCCTGCAATTTAACAGGAGCTAGGATTTTGCCGGTGCATTTTTCTACCTAAAAAATGCACAAATTGATCTCGAAGTCTTGTGGGTTGGCCTTAAGTGGGTAGTGTTTGTTGGTCTATTATGTCATCTATTACGTCTATCTATTATGTATTATGTCTAGCTATGTATATTTATTAGTTTCCTCGCTAGACCTTTATCAAACTTAAAAAATAAAAAAAATAAAATCCAAGTTTAATTTGTTCATTTTTCGGTAGAAAAATGTGCCGACTGTGTACCGGCGACGTGTTTTTATATTTTATTCTTGCTATATTTAGACGATTTTGTGCAGCTTAGAAGGATCTGAGGTAGAAAAAAAAAAAAAACGTTAAATAAGGTAGTTGGAAGCCTGTTAATTGCAGGAGGCCCTTTTTAAACTGAATACAATCGTCAAATAGTAACCAGAATAAAAATAAAAAAACGTCGCCGGTACAGAAGGGGTTAAACCTTCCCGTACCGGAACACTGGTTTTAATAAGGGTTAAGGCCCCATTAATTACTCTTTTCATTCATCTATCCATAGCCTATGATAGTGCAGTTGGAATTGTGTACATGCTTAGATTGATATGCAGGATTCGAAACTGCATAATAAATCGTAAGCTTGTCCACCATGCTTTAACTGTCTTCGTAGCGCAATGGATAAATGCACTGAATTTCGGTGTGAGCATCCTAGGTTCGAATCCCTGGACTGTCACATGCATTTGTTGATTTCATTAATTGAGTTTAGGAATAAAGTCGGTTGGTGGAGGTAACATAATAATATTCTGGCTAATGTTAGACGATTTTATTCAGCTGTGTAATAACCCCTTCTGTACCGGTGACGTGTTTTGAATTTTATTCTAGCTATATTTAGACGATTTTATGCAGCTTAAGAAGGATCTGCTGTAGTAAAAAGGGTTAAGTGATAAGTTCGAAGCCTTTTAATTGACCACTTGCGAGTTTTGGTCTATAAGGAAGTTGGAGCCGTGGCCGTCAATATTTAGCAGAGTTATCAGCTAAAATACGGTCATAATACATATATAAATACATAAAACCAACTATATCATACTTTTTATCCATCAGAAACCCACATTATGATTGTATTTATCTTTGATATCGATGTTCACGGCTCCAACTTCCTTATAGCCTGAAACTCGCAAGGGTTCAATTGCTGGAGGCCCTTTTTGAAGTAAATAAGATCTTCTAATAGTAGCCAGAATAAAGTTAAAAGGACGGCACCGGTACAGAAGGGGTTAACCCCTTCTGTACCGGTAACGCCTTCCAAGTTATATTCGCTATATTTAGACGATTTTGTGCTGCTTAAGAAGGATCTGTGGTAGTTATATGGGGTTAAGTGAGATAGTTCGAAGCCTGTTGAGTGCTGGAGGGCCATTTTAAACAATAAAATCGTCAAATAGTAGCCATCATAAAATTCAAAGGACGGCACCGGTACTGAATTGGTTAACCCCTTCTGTACCGGCGACGACTTTATTACTTTATTCTTTAGACGATTCTATTCAGTTTAAAAAGGCCCTCCAACAATTAACAGGCTTCGAACTATCTCTTGACCCTTTTTACTACCACAGATCCTTCTTTAACCGCACAAAATCGTCTAAATATAGCTAGATTAAAATGAAAAAGACGTCGCCGGTACAGAAGGGGTTAATGGCATATAAACTATCACAACTATATAGCTTTCTGACGCCCACACAACCTTCCTAAGCTGCATAAAATCATCTAACCGTGACTAAAACCAAATAAAAGAGACGTCAAATTGGTTCGTAGCCGGTATCACACGAGAGCTTTTATGGTCAACATTCGATAATCAAAATTTTTCTGGCAACATTTCTGGAATATTTTGCACTGGAATCTGAAAGTAGTGATGGTAGATGAATTTAGGTAACCGAAATATTGAAAATGTTGACCTCATAAGCTGCCAGACCAGTGTTGAGGATAAATATTGATGGAATATGCGCTCGTGTGATACCAGATTTAGATGTGGGAGGTAGGGGGGACGGAGTACTTAGGGGGGAGGAAGGTAGGGAGGGGGGAGGACTGAACAGTGATCGCGTGCCCATATAAGGTGAGGATGGGACGGAGGGAGTGAAGTTATTGGGGGGGGGGGGGGGATTCCGAACCAGAGAGTGTGTACTCTATGATGGCAATACCGGCACAGGTAGTCCTTTCTCTGGTTGGACGTCGTGGCGAGCTAAGGTATGTGTGTAACTAACGTATTTGGCCATCTTTTATCGCTCTATATCTTGACTATCCCAGCACTTAACATTCATCAACCTGCTCCAGTAGTCAGCTAAGTCTATATATATTAATTGGTGGCCATTAAAATATATATAGACTACATAGGTGAGACTACAATGCTTCCCCTCTAGGCTAATTGCTTCGTTTCCTTTAGGGTCTTAAAACAATTTATCCACTATACGATCCTAAAGTCTTGATTATACCTAAGCTGGATTACATTAATTAGTTTTTGAAAGGATTTGATTACTCTAGGAATTATTGATAGTTCAGGAACAAATTGGTCTGGATTTGATTACTCGAGGAATTATTGATAGTTCAGAAAAAATTGGTCTAACAGTTGCATCGGCGAAAAACTGAATATCCTACAATAGCTTCACATTTTGAGCGAGCCTTTCTCACTGGCACAGTTTATTGTATTTATATATTTGTTTAGGCTATAGGATAGGCCTATGTATTTAATTAGTTTATTATTTGTTTATATATTTTTTTATTTTTTCCCCGACTTTAAACAAGCAAGTGGTCAAATCCCGAAAATATTTGGCCGGATTCAATAATTTTGTATATGCACGAATGCCATGGTGTACATGTATAAATTTAATTAAAAAATATAGTATTCCATAAGTAGGCTATTATTAAATGCTATTTGACATTACTAAAGTAATATGAAGAACGGATCAAGAATTATTGCGCACGTCTAGTTTCATTTGTTTACCGAGTTGGTGTCCGAAGCAAGTTCCCTATAAAAGGCCTCGCTCCTTACCAACAACACCAGCCGGGAAGACTACGTGGCCATCTTGTTTTATCGATCTACATCTTGACCATCAGAGCACCTATCATTCATCAACCGCTGTCAGCTAAGTCTATAAATATTAAGTGGTGGCAATTAAAAGGCGAGAAGATACAATACTTCCCCCTAGGCTAATTGGTTAGCTTCCTTTAGGGTCTTCAAACAATTTATCCACTATACGATCCTAAGCCTCGACAGAAGTCTTTATTATACCTAAGCTGGATGACTTTAATTAGTTCTTGAAAGGATTTAATTACTAGAGGGAATCATTGATATTGAAAAAGGGCTTATTCAGACACAAAATTGGTCTCTGTTGCATCGGCGAAAAACTAGGAATATCCTCGCTTCACATTATGAGAGCCTTTCTCACTGCCACAGTTTATTGTATTTATTTGGTCAATATTTAAGAGTCTCGCCACAGCTTGGATATCATTTCTAATGGTAGTTTTGGGTTCCTATCATTCTATGCTTCATTGCTAGCCTATAATATAGGCTAGGCTACTTTTTATCCACCGGATTCTTTTTATTTTGTTTTAAGCCTAGCATTAGGCTAGGCTAACCTAACCTAAATGTATTTGGGGGCTATTAGGTTAGGTTTTTTGGTTAGGTTAATGCTAAAAATATGTATAAACATTTATGGGTACGATTTTAGTTACTGGATACCTATTTGACAGGTAGGCTACCACCGAGGATTTAATACATATTTGTTTTCGGTTTCCACGCATCCAACACCAAGCTACACCTTTTTCTGGTCCGGTAATAGCCTAGCCTAGTATTGAAAACTATATAGGCCTAATAACTTTTTAAATATGGTTTTCGACG
Organism: Paralithodes platypus; assembly: GCA_032716605.1. Classification (NCBI taxonomy): domain Eukaryota; kingdom Metazoa; phylum Arthropoda; class Malacostraca; order Decapoda; family Lithodidae; genus Paralithodes; species Paralithodes platypus. The sequence goes on from CM064506.1 coordinate 1,701,543, forward strand.
AGAATAAAACTGAGCGTTTGTGCCGAAAATCGGCGGCGGGAGTCCGTCCGACTCCGTCGGACTCCGTCGTCGCTTCGGATCGTCGCGGTTAGTTTACCCAGGACACTCGAGGTTACTACGGCCAGCTGGGTAAATTGATACGGTGTGACAGTCCCAAGTTTTAGCACGCGTTTTGTGTTTTTTTGCATTTTTTCTTTGATAGGCCTATACAGTGTTGTTTTATACCAAGGACTGCAGCAAATGAGTATTTACCCATTATCCAACAATCTAAAAACACAGCCCCCACTAGTGGGGAGGGCAATGAAGATCAGGGAAATTGCGGGGAAAGATAGGGGTAATATGGGAAGAACTGAAAATAAAATATAGAAAAGTAAGCCAACATAATTTTGCCAAAACTTGGCTCGGGTTTAGCGATTTTTTTGAAGTAAAAAAAACACGGTAATCTAACCTAGAACGTTGGATACAAGAATAACTCTTACCTACCAGCTAGTATGTGTCCCTAGTTTAGGTTATACTGATGTTTTAGACCGACAGTTAGCCCATCGATCTTTTTAGGCCTAATAGGTCCGGTAGAGCATATACATCATTGCTATATATGTCATTAAGAGCTGAAATGTGTTAGGCTATCTTACTTGTCGTAGTTTCGGCGTTATCACCTCGGTCAACTTGGAAGTCCACTGCCTCCACACCTCTCCTCGATCTGGGCATACAGGAGTTGATCGGGGATCGAGTTTGATCCTGCTCCTCTTGAGGCAGGACCGTGTGGAATGGGAGGCTCGTCTGGCAGTCGCTCCAGGAACTTGTCCAGCCTCCTCTTAAAGGCCTCTGTGGTGCAGTCCGTCAGGTCCCGAATGTCCTTTGGGAGACTATTGAATAGGCCCCCCTAGTCTTGGACCGACATTCAGGAAGCTCGTTGAGAGGAGGGTCCTGTGACGCTGGGAGGATGAGTCAAGGACTCGTCTATAGCAAGCCCTCCCCAGTCATGGCAGACGTTAGCTCTTGATGCCTCCTTTCTCTTTAGGGAGAGGGTTTGGTACTATACCTTCAAGTATTTTCCATGTGTATATAATACAGTACCGTTCCCTCCTCCTCTGTAGAGAGTACAATTTCAATTTTCTTAACCTCTCCCAATATGAGTCTTGTTGGAGATTTTTCAGTTTTCTGGTGAAGGTCCTTTGGATTTGTTCCAGTTTCTGAATGTCTCCCGTTCTGTCAGGGGACCACAGCTGGCACAAATATTCCAGTTTGGACAGCACTAGGCACTTCCATAATGGGATTAGATGGTCAGGATCTCTTGATTTAAAAGTTCTTAGGATCCAGCCAGCCATTTGCTTAGCAGATTTTGTGATTTTTTCAATGTGATCCGAGAAAGTACAGTCATTGCTCATGACCACTCCCAGGTCTCTCACAGAGCCTTTTTCGGAATTTTTTTGGTTTCCCACTTGATATTCACTGCCTTCGAAGTTTCTCTTTTTTCCATACCATATTACTTCAAATTTATCTATTGAATTTCATGTTATTTGATTGGGCCCAGTTGCATACGGTATCCAGATCTTTTTGTAGAAGGTCAGCGTCGACTTTGTGGGTTATTTTACGGCTAATCCTCGTGTCGTCAGCGAAAGATGAAATAAGGGAGAAAAAGAAAAAAATACAGTATACTGTAAAACTGTAAGTTTTTCAGCCAGTACCCAACCAGCGGGGCTGTGGGGGCGGCAGCCCCCACCCATATGCTAGGTTAGGTTAGGTTAGGTAAGGTTGTTAGGTTAGGCTAATAGCCTAGCCTAGCACATTAAAAAAAGGAAAAAAAAAAAAATAACCCAACCAGCGGGGGTGTGGGGGCAGCAACCCCCACCCATAATACTAGGATAGGTTAGGCTAATGTCTTCCCAAAGTTGACTATTTTTATAACATAAGATATTAGGCTACCCACTCCACCCCGTGAAATGCGAGCCAGCTTTCGTCAAAAGTTGGCTCGGGTATTCACAAATTGGGTTTTATGGGTTTGCAATTAGGGAAAACCCGAGCAAAGGTTTGATACAAAACCCTATATTATTGTATTTTATACTTTTAACCCCTCATTTTCCCTGAACTTCATAGCCCTCTCCACTAGTGGGGGGCATGTTTTTAGATTGTTGGATAATGGGTAAATACTCATTTCAGCTCCTCTAAAACAACACTATATCTGAAGGAAAAATACAAACTAAAACTTACTGAAATCGCTGTAGGTCCAAACAGTCAGGTTTACCCTAGTTTATCCCATACCTACCAGCTGATCCCTTGTCATGAACCTAACCTAAGACAAGACTATTTTACCCTATATCTCTTATAATACATTTGCGAAGGGAAGGACATATATAGGACTGAAGACTTATTATATAACATACCTATAGGCTACACAAACATCGATGGGGCTTGTAACTGTCACACCGTAAAATCTTACCGCCAGCTGTTTTACTTGCCCCCTGCTGGCCACATATATGACTATTATTATAATTCACGGGGGTGAGGGGGGGGGTCAGAGCCCCCCCCTCAACCCTGTCCTGTATCCCACGGCCTATATCGCAAGTCTTTATAAAAAAATGGACCCAACAACTGGTTATAAGCCGAGCCATTTGAAGTAGACTGCCAAGGCGGGACCGGGAAGTCACTCAGAGCGTAAAGTAAACAAAGCGACGCTACTTCCACGAATGCAATAGAGTTGTCTTTATAGATCAGATGTCGTCTCATATCCTTATTAAGTGTCCCCATTGCTTTTTTAGTGTTTCGTACACCAGAAAAGGGTGTAGCTTGGTGTTGGATGCGTGGAAACCGAAAAAAAAAAAAATTTAATCGTTGGTGGTACCTGTCAAATAGGTGTCCAGTAACTAAAATCGCACCCATTTATGAAATAATTACCATTCCTAACGAACCTGTCAATAAATAGCCTAAATCTATAAAAATAGTTTTTCGCTAGTGTTGAAATCCATGCCGCACCGAAATATTCACTTAGTCGGATTTCCCCCATAATGCGTTTTTAGTTTTTTATCTTATCGGCAAGAGGAAAGGTTGTTCTATAAGATTCTATAAATAGGCCTATAATATATAATAAATATCATCATGTGGAATTTCACCGTAGGTGAAGGCATATCTTCAGTCTGCCCGAATTTGCCTTCCCCATTATGACCGATACTTTTTTGGAAAATGAATATATAGTAAGCGAGGGCATTATAGGATTTTTCATTAGCTGAATTCCATGACATAATCATCAATGTATGATCAAAACTTAATATTTTCCCCGAATATTTTAGTCCGTGTGGCGCACAAGTTTTCGTCAGTTCCGTCCTCTCAGACTGGTCAAAATCTTTGCTTCACATAATGCTCTATGTAACCCTCCAGCCCCGGCTATGTATTCCATATACAGTGTATTCCCCGAAACCCGGGGGTTTTGGCCGAAAAACTTCTACGCCTAGGCTACCGTATCTTTATTTTGACTGCTTCCGCATTCCCGCGCATCCCCAAGCATAGATGTGTTTCGTAGCTGTAGAATGGCGTTGAGTAGAGCTCTCAAGGCGGACGGGAAGTTCAGTTGTGATGACGATTTCCGTGGAGAGAACTTTGTGGCGATATCAGCCACTTATCACTAATTTACACTACTTAACAATAACACACAGCAATGCCTCTCCTTCTTGTGGTCGGAGATGCGCGGCGTCGGTCCAGCCGGCTGTTGTATACATGCGTCGGACGGACGCCTCGCACACCAAGCTTACAGCACACCAAGCTTACAGGCTTTCAAGCTACTGGAGCCTCAGAGGCCTACCGGGAAGCGCGGGGTGTGTTTTTTATGGGTTTCTCAGAGCCCAACCGGGTCTGAGGGGTTAAATATCATTTAATGATCGATACAGTAAATACGTATATCGGCAAATAATAGATTATTATTTTCAAAGAACCAGCTCTGTACGACAAGAACTCTTATTCGTTGGGAATGGTAATTATTTCATAAATGTTTATACATATTTTAATAATGCATCACTTAGCTCTACTCCCACTAGTTCTGTATATTTTGATAGAACTAAACTTAAAGATGCCCTTAAATTCCTCCTTTTCATACTTATGTTAGATTCGGCTGCCGTACATTTTCAAACAAATATTAGGAATTCCTATGGGTGGAAAATTATAGCCCTTAGTAATTGCAGACTTATTCTTGCTTGCTTAGAATTTACCTTATAAAGACTCTAGTTGACAATGTAGCATCAGAAAATAAATTCCCTGAAAATTAGCACTTGCTAAACTGTTAAGTAATAATAGATATATTTGATAGTCAAATCTTGTTTGCAATAATGTTAAATTTTAATCCAGTTGCTAAACTGTATTTACCCTAATTCTATTCCCCTCACCGGGTCCGTAAATTATAAAGTTGAAAATTTTCTTGATATAAATTTAGAGATTGTTAATGACATGCATACTTAAAGTATATCACAAAGTTGATGATTTTAATTTTAACGTAATAAACTTTCTTTCCCTAGTAATGGCGATAGTAAAATAACTTATAATTGTTTTTTATCCCAATTAATAAGATTTTGTAAAATCTGCACTAAAGTAGATGACTTTTGGGCTAAGAGTAGGTTACTATACAGACTCTTAGTGACAGAGGTTTGGGGGAGCAAGTAATTGTTCCATAAATTTAATCTTTTTAGGGTCAATTACTGTGACTGTATTCTAAAATTGACCTAAAAAATTTTTAATCAAGCATTTTTTAACTTGAAGTTTCTTGTATACCTCTGCTTACTGTTTTGTCTTGTCCTTATCTTTTTCTTTTCTATTATTAATATTGATGATTTTTTAAATTTATTGTTCTTGTTAAAAGAGTACTCTTTGTTTAAATCCTGTTGTTACTTCATATTTTTGCAATTTTTGTCTTATATTATATGTATTCATTGTCGATAGTATCAATTGCTTACTTTTGCGATTTCCTTAGTTATTTGTGCTATAAATGTAGGTATTTGTAGGGTAGTTATTGATAGGGGTCACTTGCAGGCATGCTATGCTTACGGGCTACCTACTCCGATAGCACCATCGTTATGAGTGCTGTACTGTATTTTATATATTATTTTGTAATAGTATAGATCTTATCAATATTTGTATTTTGTACTATTGTTAATGTCTATTCAATGTTGCACAATTTGATTTTAAATATTTTTGACATTTAACATGGGGAGTTTCTTTATTCATGCAGAGTTTAGTAAAATTTTGGCCAGAACGTCCCGGACCTTCCCAAACTTGACTACTTCCTTTAACGTGACCGAGTGCGTTGTTATATGTGCCGTTAGTTTGCTGGGAAAACCAAGATTAAGGCTTGCTCATGTAGTAATGTACACCCTATGTGGTGGATTGTGTTCTTTTATTTAATAATTTTCATTTTAGTAAGCGTTGTTTCCACATAGCGATTTTGATAATTTAATTTGACTTTATATTGTCCTTGTCCCAATTTTGGTTTGTTTAGATTGCAAGTTTTACATTTTAATGAATATTTTCATATGAGCATCTTGCGTCGATCGAAAATTTCCGTCCGCCATGTTTTTCACGCATCTTTTCCCCCCACCCATTTTCACCGTGGTTTCGACATGGCGATTTTGAAAGTGTTCTTTTGTGTTTTTACGGTTTTTGTCCAAGTTTTTGTTTTTTTATTTTGCAAGTTTTACGTAATAATTTTAACCCCTTCAGACTTGTATGACGCAAAGGTTTCCAGATTAGCAATAAGAAATAGTTCTCTCATTCTTATAATTACCTCTCCAAAATTAGTTTTCTGCCCACAGCTAACTCAAAGACAACTGCAGAGGTTGAAGTAACTAAACTAAAGGTTTCTAAATACCCCTGATTGGTGATGGGCTGGTCTATCAGAGTGAGAACCGAGCGATCTCTGCCATACCCATAGCTTACTCTGACGATTCCTTTTACTTATATATTTTCTAGATCTCAAGTGACTGCGTCTCTTCCGTGGATTGACCTCCCAATCTACCAAGATTGGAAGCCAAAGCGTCACATTTTTCCTCTGCCCCTCAACTTTTTCTTCACAGGGCACGGGGCCCTGGGCGAGGCTTTGGTTTCCCGGGCGTTTCCGCACCCTCCTCAGCTCCCCGCCATGGAGTGGCTTCGGTCACCCAGGCTTTATTGTGGTCGGCAGGGAGGGTTCTGTGGGGGCGCTCAGTTATGGCCTTGCTCGGGGCCTTGGGGAACAACAACAACAACAAATACCCCTGATGGTAACAAAGGTTTTTAAGTATCCCTAATAGGCTCAAAATCGCGTCATATGTCTGAGAGGGTTAAGTGTTTTAAGCGGTCCAAAGTCTGTTTTAGGCGGTCCATGTTATCTACCATAATAGATCAGGTGCTTTGTATATTACCAGTCAATGTTTCATTCCTGCCGGAGATGCGTACAAAGATATATACAGTATAGAGAAAGCTACTAACCTAACCACATTACTTAACCTAGACCTGTAGTTTAGTTTATTTCGGCTGACAGTAAATTTAATCCATTAACAGATAAGTTTGTTATGATAGAAAAATAAAGTATAGTTTCTGTATGAAATTGTCAAGTTTTCATAAGTCTTTGTTGTAGCAAAGTACTGTAATTAAGATGGATATAGCAATTTACTGTCTGCTGGAAAAACTTTGATCTGTTGGGTAAAGACTAACACTTGCCTAACACTTAGTATGTTGGATAATACTAACACTTACCAGCTATACCCTGTTCCAAATAAGTTTGGTAGCCTAAATCAATAACCTATAATTCATGGCGGGTGCCCAACCCCGAAAAGGGTTGAAATAGGGGAGCTATCCCCCCGCCAAAGGCGGCTTTCTAGGGCCTTTCCTAGCTGACTCCGGAGAGGATTGGGTTCTAGTCAGGTGTGATGGGCTGTTCTATTTGAGTGAGAACTGAGCAATCTTTGCCACACCCATAGCTTACTCTGACTGTGCCATTTACTTTAATATTATCTAGATCTCAAGTGACGGCGTCTAACTTGTTTTGACCTCCCAATCTACCAAGATTTGAAGCCAAAGTCACATTTTTCCCTTGCCCCTCAACTTTCTCTTCATAATTGCTGAGGGACACAGGGCCCTGGGTGGGGCTTTGGGTTCCCGGGCATTTCCGCACCCTCCTCAGCTCCCCGCCATGGAGTGGCTTCGGTCACCCAGGCTTTATTATGGTCGGCGGGGAGGGTTCTGTGGGGGCGCTCGGTTATGGCCTTGCTCAGGGCCTTGGGGCTGTTCGGCCAGGCAGCTTGGGGAACAAAAACTACCTATAATTCACAAAAAAATAAAGAGTAATTGGGCTAATATATCTACCATTTGGGGAGGGTCAAAGGGAGGGATATGTGTAGATATTTACAGCCCATTTGCTCTTTTTTGTAATGTACACCCTATGTGGTGGATTGTGTTCTTTTATTTAATAATTTTCATTTTAGTAAGCGTTGTTTCCACATAGCTATTTTGATAATTTAATTTGACTTTATATTGTCCTTGTCCCAATTTTGGTTTGTTTTGTTTGCAAGTTTTACATTTTAATTTAATTTTATTTTTTAAATCTTTTTATTTATTTGTTTAACCTCGTCATTATCTCTACTTGGAACATGGTATTAGGGATGTACCGATACCAAAATTTTGACAGATACCGATACCACAAAATTATACCGATACCTGTGCACCAGGAAAGTCTGTAAGACTTGTCCATGATCATGTAATTTTCTCCTTTATCAGCTTTGTTATTAAACTTAGGTAACATGTTACTAAAATCAACACTTGTATTATGTATATATGGATAAAAACTTAAAAGTTACTAAAAACTAGAACGAGATGATACGGATTTAATGAAACATCTCGTGCAGGGATTTCAAATTTAATAAATTAATATATTACATATATGAATATATTACTGCACTACTAGGCTACACATTATGTACGGTACTTAACCCGGGAACTGCCGGGAGACTTAAGAGTTCCCCCGGCGGACTGCGGGGAGACTCTAGTGATGAAAAAAAATCAACTTTTGAGATCGAATTTTTTTTTTTTTTTTTTTGGCCCCTGGGCCATGCAAAATCTCAGTCCTCTACCTCCCCTCCTTCCCCACTTTCCTCCTCTCCTTCAGTTATCACCTATTTTCCCTGTTATTCCCTTATTATGAGGTATATTTTCGTGCTAACATTAGCGAGTTGCAAGCAGGGTGTTGTCATCACTGATGGCAGCGAGTGCAAAGAGAGAGAGAGAGAGTATCGATCGACTGTGTCTCAGTGCCTTGGGGAAATTGGCGGGAAAGCAGATTCCCTCACTCATACATTATACAACTCGCGGGCTATATCTCCGTCTTTGACCATCCAAACGCTTATTTTCACTCGTTTTATTGTTCTTGCAGGTTAATACCTTTATACTAAACCCATAATAGGCGCATATGGATAAGTATTTAATGCTATTAATCTCGTGCACAATGAATATTTTAGTGACGGAAACACCAAATCAAATAACGTCAGCACAGGGGTGAACGTTATCCAATTCCCCATGGCACTACAATTCAGAGGTTGTAATAATGTTATCAGATATGTACCAAGATTCCAACAAATATATAGTTTTCATAATTATAAAACAACCAATCACTGCTGAACCAAGCAACCTTCACTCCTTCAGTGAGTGATATGTGACATAGCAAATTACTTCTAGGTATCGGTAGTATCGGTAGAAAATCAACCGATACCGATACTCTAAAAAAGGGCCGATACCACCGATACCGATACATCGGTACATCCCTACATGGTATAGTAGACGGCATTAGTACGGAGAGGCGGCCTGAGTATTTTGGACAAGACTAACCTTAGCCTACCATGTAGTGTCCGTAGTATGTGGGATCAAACACTAACTTTTTTATATATCGCTGGTTACGCATCTCCCGCATCAAAGTTATTAGCAGGTAGTAAAATGGACTGCTTAAAACTCGTACGTAAAAGATTATAGCCTATTCATTGGTTTTATAAATTTCGGTTTGAAAGTAGGTCTACACTAAAGCTAAAAATCTGTTTACCAGGTATGTGAAAAACTGTACCAGATCAAACTGAAGAACCCTCTTGAATGCCTAGTTTCTCCCTTGCAAACCCCCGCCAAAGGATTGGCCATGATCGAAACTGCTATAGGCTAATTTGTCAGTCGATTCCTTTGGCTGTGCCACAATATGCATCTACTTTTCCCATAACTAGCTGCTCCTCTCGCCAGACTCTCCCATATCTTTCCATTCTGTCTTCATCCATTCTCTGCGAATTACCATACCCACCTAAGTAGTTCTCTTTATCCACTCGACCACCCCACATTCAATGACCAAAGCTTCCTTTTTTCCAATTACTTGGCTCTTCTAGCCTATTCACGGCGGCTACCATTATGAAAAATCTAATCTCCACAGCTGTGTTTGGAGAAGACTTCCTGTAAATTTCTATCTTCCATAAGTGTTAGGAGCAGCACACAGTTTTTGGTCACTTTTACTTAACTATTTTTGCTTTAATTAACCCTTAAAGATCGGGGTCGGACTTCAGTCCGGTTCCAATTTGAAGCAAGTTAGGAGCATTATTAAGGCTTTTAAAGGGTTAAAATAGAGTGCAAATGGCCGGGAGCACAGCGGGCCAGACAGCCTGTTATTTCTCTAGGGCTTACCGCCGTCCATTAACTCATGTTCCCTGTGTTCTCGAGAGGCCGGCAGTGTAGCCAGTAGTGAGCATAGCTGGGAAAAATATGCCGCTATACGCTAAACTCCCATGTTACTGGTATCACTATGAGAACCGCGAGTGCTACATAGCTCGTTCTGGTCTCATTTTGAAGCTTTTAGCGCCTAGTTTTTTGCTAAATAATATTTTGTTCATGCAGATACTTGATTTATCATGCAGGAGGGCCTGAATATTCCCAAATAAGCCCAAAACCCCCCGCTAGACAAGGGTTAAGAATAAATTAGTTCTCAAAATCAGTCTCCCTTACCTTTTTTTCCCCTATTTTACCATATTTGCCCAGTACTGTACACTGTAAACCTCTTGCAATATATACTTAATATCTCATTGTTAAAAGTTTTCTGTTATTTATCTAGAATTTTCCTTAAAATTCTGTGTTCATGCATTCTTTAAGTAGATTCTCTCAAATTTCCCTACATGGACCTTTAGCTTCCTAATTTTGCATACCCTGTTGAAGTCTGTAACCACTCTGTTTAAGTTCCGTCAACAGGACGGCATAGTCCGCATATAGGCATGTAAAAATATCCCACGGTTCCCTGTTATTCCGGCCTAGCTCTTATACCCATTAAACCCCTCGGCACCATGACTACATTTGACCTTTGATTCTTGCTAAAATTAGATTATTTTATTCAGTTTAGGAGGATCTGTTACTAGAGTTTATTGAGATTGTATTTACCCATTTGAGTCGTACAGGTAGATTACACTGTAAAACTTGCAAAATAAACAAGACCATATAAAGGCCAAAGAACTAAACAAAATTGCTGTGGAAACAAGGCTCCAGCAAAATAAAATTCTGAAATAAAGGAACTCATGATTACATACTAAATAATATTGTCCAATGGTAACCAGAGTACAGTAAGACTAAAATAAAGTCATGGTTTTGAAGGGGTTAATCACGCTCTATATTCTGTAACTGGCTTTATAGCGTAATGTATAAATGCGCAGAATTTTGGTGTGAGTATCTTAGGTTTGAGTCCTTGGAGTGCCACATGTATTTGTTGATTTCATTAATTGAATTTCGAAGTAAAGTTGGTTGGTGAAAAAATAGAATCGCTGCATCCATGTATACAGTACAGTGTGTTACGCGAGTTTTGACTGATCTACCCTGTTTATTCTACCTCTTCATTCCCATGGAGATCTGCCTTCCCCCTACTCTATAAAGTACAGTACTCCAAATATCTTTCCAGAGTCCCCCTTCACCACCCCTCCATTCAAGAGTTTTCCACAGCGATTTTGATTAGTTCTATTGCGTTTATCTTGTCATCCCAGTTTTGGTTTGTTTATTTTGAAAGTTTCGCATTATAATTATAAATTATACGGTAATGTAGTTTCTGTTGGCATATTTTGTTACAGCTTACTTTTTTGAAACTTTCACCATTTCTTTCTCTTTGGTAAACCATGTACTGTATTAAATTTGTTGACCTACCAATATTTTGACAATGCGGGCTCGATCCACCGACCCTTTGATCAGCAGCCGACGTGCCTGACTATGCCACGGCTCTTATTAGTCTTTATTATTGTAGAAGCATGGATCAGATTATAGTTTATAGTTCAAATTATGCTTTTGAAAGTGATAAAGTGGTGAAAATCATGTTATTTCAGGTTTATTTTCTTGTATTCCTTCTCGTAGTCATTAAAGTCTTTAAACAAAAATGCTCCAGTGCCCTCCCTTCCACTTCTATCAGACCCTTCTTTGATTTTGTTTGGGATCTCTGTTCTACAATGAAAGGCAAGTATAAATAATAGCCTTTTGTGGTAATAAGTTTCATTGAGTTCACAGTATTTTAAAGTTAATTGGTGGGTTGGTGATATGAATTTATAATCCTATACATTCCAGTCTTCAAACCAAATTATTAGTTTAACCCTCTGTTCTTTCTTGATCCTCCCTGTTGCGGTGACTGGGGCCTTGACTCCAACCTCCATGACGGTGATCTGAAGCACAAGATTGTGCGGCTTTGGTCAGCTGGGCTGCCTGGGTTTCCCTCCCTGTGGTGGTCTGAGGCGGAGTTTATTGGTCCAGCTCAAACACCACTTGGATAGACACTAAAAGAGGAGACGGAGACTCTGACGCCTGTGTAGTTATCTGGAGAAAACGGCACATTTAACATCCAGAAGAATACGGTATGTGTGGGGATGCTTACTTTACTCCCATTTCCATTAACCCCTTCTGTACTGTAAAGTTCAAATTCTGGCAAATATTAGATTTTACTCAGATTAGGAAGAGTCTACCAATGAAAAGGCTAGGCATGTCAATTGATCACTTTTCCTGTCCTATATCCCTACCAAGCTTCATAAAATTTACATGTAGGCTGTAGGTGAACAAAAATCTATCTCGCTGGTACAGAAGAGGTTATTCTGGTAGTTTGCACTTGGTCCCTTTTAGCTTGAGAACTACAGTACAGTCCTCCCTCGGGTAGCGTGGGTATATCGTACTGGGACCGCGCCGCGCTACGCAAACACGCGCTACACAAAGCAAAGAACTTATGGGATTAATTCTATTGGTTCTGGCCACTTCCCCAAAGTCACCTTTTTGACCCATTTACCACCCAATTTATCTATTTATTTGTCAGTATTATTACGTTGGCAACATACCTTCATACTAGGGGTCAATAATATATCCAATTAAGACCATTGGTACTATGAAATGCCATTTATTTGACACGAAAACAATGCTGCTCAGCTGTAGTACAACAATAACAAACCACATGTCTGCGTGAGAGGCAGGCGGCGGCAGCTTGGCTAAACTTGCCAACAATCTACCGCCTTCATTAGAGTTATAGTTTAATGTATTTTTCTTTGGCTTTTACTAATTATAAATATTATTTGGTAAAATGAAATTCAATTCCATAAGAGTAAATTATAATAAAATTTTATTGCATACAGAAATAACTCGGGTTTAGACACACACACACACACACACACACACACACACACACACACACACACACACACACTGACTCAACAATAACACACACACACTGACTCAACAATAACACACGGAAAATCAGCTGACGAATCTCGGGTGTTTCAAATTAACTTGCATTGAAAGTATATTCGTTGTATAAGGCCATCCATGGTTTTGGAAGTTTATAAATGTGTCTTATACACGCCGGTATATACGGGTCTGACGAGTCTGCCGTCACAGGCCGACAGATGCCGACCAGCAGCCACCCGCCACGAGCGCTACATAAACAAAGCGTGTTAGATGCTGACTCGGCACATTTGGGGTACCCGTGTTAGAGCAAAACCGCACTGTCCAAAGCCGCACTACCCGAGGGAGGACTGTATTTAATACATTTTTAAAGCAGATTGATATTTGGTACCAATGCAATGTTTCAGTTAAAACTATCCCTAAAATGCCATCCAATCTGCCAAATCAACCCTATTGAAATTTTTAGTCTGCAAAACTTAATAAACCCACGGTGTACCTCTCCTACCGTTATTCTTCAAATGGATGGCAACTGGTCTAACAAATTTCAATAAAATCACATTAACATATTCAAAAGAAATTGCTTATTGATGGCATTATAACTACTAAACTCTGTAATGGTCTGTCACTGGTGTTCAATTTCATACAGTACTGCGTTGTTACAGTAATTTACTTCTCGTTGCCATTAAAACTAGCGTATCCTACTGACTGACTAGGAATAGGGCCGAACTATATTTTTCACCGATCATGATAGTTTATCCAGGAATAAGGGGCTTTAGTTTCAATGTTCATTAAGTTTTCTAAACCTGCTCCATCAGGTCTGATGTGGGCTGTCGAAGTTGAGAGTGATGTGTGGTGCCGAGGGAGACCTGAGAGGCGGTGTGGTGAGACGTTAGGCCTCGAGATGTGGCGGACGGAGAGCCCTGCTGGTGGTGGTGTGTGGCAGACGGAGAGCCCTGCTGGTGGTGGTGTGTGGCAGACGCAGAGCCCTGCTGGTGGTGGTGTGTGTCAGACGCAGAGCCCTGCTGGTGGTGGTGTGTGGCAGACGCAGAGCCCTGCTGGTGGTGGTGTGTGGCAGACTCAGAGCCCTGCTGGTGGTGGTGTGTGGCAGACGCAGAGCCCTGCTGGTGGTGGTGTGTGGCAGAGGCAGAGCCCTGCTGGTGGTGGTGTGTGGCAGACGCAGAGCCCTGCTGGTGGTGGTGGTGTGTGGCAGACGCAGAGCCCTGCTGGTGGTGGTGTGTGGCAGACGCAGAGCCCTGCTGGTGGTGGTGTGTGGCAGACGCAGAGCCCTGCTGGTGGTGGTGTGTGGCAGACGCAGAGCCCTGCTGGTGGTGGTGTGTGGCGGACTCTTGATCCCTGATGGTGGTGATGTGATGGATGCAGATCCCTGGTGGTGATGATGTGTGGTGGACGCAGAGCCCTGCTGATGGTGGTGTGTGGTGGACGCAGCTCCATGGCGGTGGTGGTGTCACGGATCTACAGTGAAAGGAAAGTATAAATGTCTTTTTGTATATGGAAAGATAATCGGATATATAATTTGAATTATCTTCATGAGGGATAAAATGGCCTTTCATGGTAATTAGTTTAATTTATTTCAATCATTAGGTTTAATTGGAAGTTTATTGGTGGGTTGGTGATATGAATTTCTAATCCTATACATTCCAGTCTTCAAACCAAATTATTAGTTTAACACTGTTCTTTCTTGACCCTCCCCGTCCTGTTGCGGTGACTGGCCTGGACTCCAACCTCCGTGACTTCTCGACCACGTGAAGATATTGTTGGTCAGCTCGGCCGCCTGGGATTCCCTCCCCTTGGTGGTCTGTGGCAGGGTTTATTGGTCCGGCCCAAACACCCCTTCAATGAACACAAAGAGTAGACTGAAACTCCGCAACTCTCCAAGTAAACGGGATATTTAACATCAAGAATAATAAGGTATGTGTGCAGATGATTACTGTACAGTATTCCCATTTCCATTAACTTTGTAGCCTACCGCAATGTTAAAATACTGGTGTATATTAGATTTGACTCTGATTAGGAAGGTTGTCTAGCAATGAAAGGCTTTACTTGCCAATTGATCTATTTTCCTGCCATATATCCCTACCAAGCTTCAGAAAATGTAAATGTAGCTGAACAAATATAAAAGATATCGTTGGTACAGAAGTGTACAAAACTGTAACCTGTTATGTAGAAGAGGTTATTCTGGTAGTTTGCACTTGGTCACTTATAGCTTTGAAGTGTATTTAAAGCAGATTGATATTGGATGCTAATGCAATGTTTCGGTTAAAACTCCAAAATGCAATCCAATTCTGCCAAATCAACCATATTGACATTTATAGTCTGGCCAAGCTAATAAACTCCTATCGTACAGTACAGTACTGCATTGTTCAGTAATTATTATGTTCCTTCCAACAACCAACTATACTCCTAAAATCGATTAATGAAATTTACAAACACATGTGGCAGTCCGTGGATTCGAATCCAGGATGCTCACACCGAAAATCAACACCTTATGCATCGCACCACGTAGACAGTTAAAGAATGGTGGACACTGCCTACGATTTATTATGCAACTTCGAATCCTGCATATCAATCTAAGCATGTACACACATCCCAACTGCAACTCAGGTAGGCTATGCATATGTGAATGGAAAGAGCAATTAATGGGGCCTTAACCACTAGGGAAGTCCTCTCGATAAATTACCCCTGAACCAATATCAATTATTATGTTCCTTCCAACAACCAACTATACTCCTAAAATCGATTAATGAAATTTACAAACACATGTGGCAGTCCGTGGATTCGAATCCAGGATGCTCACACCGAAAATCAACACCTTATGCATCGCACCACGTAGACAGTTAAAGAATGGTGGACACTGCCTACGATTTATTATGCAACTTCGAATCCTGCATATCAATCTAAGCATGTACACACATCCCAACTGCAACTCACGTAGGCTATGCATATGTGAATGGAAAGAGCAATTAATGGGGCCTTAACCACTAGGGAAGTCCTCTCGATAAATTACCCCTGAACCAATATCAATTATTATGTTCCTTCCAACAACCAACTATACTCCTAAAATCGATTAATGAAATTTACAAACACATGTGGCAGTCCGTGGATTCGAATCCAGGATGCTCACACCGAAAATCAACACCTTATGCATCGCACCACGTAGACCGTTAAAGAATGGTGGACACTGCCTACGATTTATTATGCAACTTCGAATCCTGCATATCAATCCAAGCATGTACACACATCCCAACTGCAACTCACGTAGGCTATGCATATGTGAATGGAAAGAGCAATTAATGGGGCCTTAACCACTAGGGAAGTCCTCTCGATAAATTACCCTGAACCAATATCAATTATTATGTTCCTTCCAACAACCAACTATACTCCTAAATCGATTAATGAAATTTACAAACACATGTGGCAGTCCGTGGATTCGAATCCAGGATGCTCACACCGAAAATCAACACCTTATGCATCGCACCACGTAGACAGTTAAAGAATGGTGGACACTGCCTACGATTTATTATGCAACTTCGAATCCTGCATATCAATCTAAGCATGTACACACATCCCAACTGCAACTCACGTAGGCTATGCATATGTGAATGGAAAGAGCAATTAATGGGGCCTTAACCACTAGGGAAGTCCTCTCGATAAATTACCCCTGAACCAAT
Organism: Paralithodes platypus; assembly: GCA_032716605.1. NCBI lineage: Eukaryota > Metazoa > Arthropoda > Malacostraca > Decapoda > Lithodidae > Paralithodes > Paralithodes platypus. The sequence continues at coordinate 1,717,898 of CM064506.1, forward strand.
ATCAATTATTATGTTCCTTCCAACAACCAACTATACTCCTAAAATCGATTAATGAAATTTACAAACACATGTGGCAGTCCGTGGATTCGAATCCAGGATGCTCACACCGAAAATCAACACCTTATGCATCGCACCACGTAGACAGTTAAAGAATGGTGGACACTGCCTACGATTTATTATGCAACTTCGAATCCTGCATATCAATCTAAGCATGTACACACATCCCAACTGCAACTCACGTAGGCTATGCATATGTGAATGGAAAGAGCAATTAATGGGGCCTTAACCACTAGGGAAGTCCTCTCGATAAATTACCCCTGAACCAATATCAATTATTATGTTCCTTCCAACAACCAACTATACTCCTAAAATCGATTAATGAAATTTACAAACACATGTGGCAGTCCGTGGATTCGAATCCAGGATGCTCACACCGAAAATCAACACCTTATGCATCGCACCACGTAGACAGTTAAAGAATGGTGGACACTGCCTACGATTTATTATGCAACTTCGAATCCTGCATATCAATCTAAGCATGTACACACATCCCAACTGCAACTCACGTAGGCTATGCATATGTGAATGGAAAGAGCAATTAATGGGGCCTTAACCACTAGGGAAGTCCTCTCGATAAATTACCCCTGAACCAATATCAATTATTATGTTCCTTCCAACAACCAACTATACTCCTAAAATCGATTAATGAAATTTACAAACACATGTGGCAGTCCGTGGATTCGAATCCAGGATGCTCACACCGAAAATCAACACCTTATGCATCGCACCACGTAGACAGTTAAAGAATGGTGGACACTGCCTACGATTTATTATGCAACTTCGAATCCTGCATATCAATCTAAGCATGTACACACATCCCAACTGCAACTCACGTAGGCTATGCATATGTGAATGGAAAGAGCAATTAGTGGGGCCTTAACCACTAGGGAAGTCCTCTCGATAAATTACCCCTGAACCAATATCAATTATTATGTTCCTTCCAACAACCAACTATACTCCTAAAATCGATTAATGAAATTTACAAACACATGTGGCAGTCCGTGGATTCGAATCCAGGATGCTCACACCGAAAATCAACACCTTATGCATCGCACCACGTAGACAGTTAAAGAATGGTGGACACTGCCTACGATTTATTATGCAACTTCGAATCCTGCATATCAATCTAAGCATGTACACACATCCCAACTGCAACTCACGTAGGCTATGCATATGTGAATGGAAAGAGCAATTAATGGGGCCTTAACCACTAGGGAAGTCCTCTCGATAAATTACCCCTGAACCAATATCAGATTATAAAAGTTAATTAATTTTTCTACTTGTATTACAGCGCAAGAAGACCGACTGGGAAGATCGTACCTTGAATCAACGATGATAAAGACTACTACTCGACAGGACTAATCTACTACTACTCTACAGTACATGACAAATATTCTACTACTACTACTACTACTACTGTACTCTACAAGAGTAATCTTCGGTTAGTATTTTTGTATTTTAAGTTTAGCGGTCTTTGTACAGTTGCCCAGTTAAGTTGTTCCTTGTTTAAATTTGTCTGAAATAATATTGGGACCTTTTAATTATGAATTTAGTAATTGTCTGAGTTAAGTATTACATAAGAACTTTTAATGTGGACGTTCAATTTCCCTGTGTAAGATCACATAATGGCAGCAGTTATGTGGGCAACTGTACATGCTTTATTGTAAATGGAGTTGCATTGTTTAATGTAAAATAGGAAGTTATAATGTAAAACTTGCAAAATAAACAAACCAAGAGTTATATGAACACAGTAAAAAGACAACGTGCAAATTAAAGTGTGAAATATAAGTTTGATTAATATTTGGCTTAGTTAAGTGCAGCAGATTACCCAGACCACGGAGCTCCATACGGAACTCTTAGGTCCAGCATATTTGGCTTAATACTAGTTTTAATGTGTTGTCTACTTTAATTTAATTGCGCTTTCCATTCACATATGCATAGCCTACGTGAGTTGTAGTTGGGATGTGTGTACATGCTTAGATTGATATGCAGGATTCGAAGTTGCTTGCATAATAAATCTTAGGCAGTGTCCACCATCCTTTAACTGTCTTCGTGGTGCAATGCATAAGGTGTTGGTTTTCGGTGTGAGCGTCCTGGGTTCGAATCCACGGACTGCCACATGTGTTTGTAAATTTCATTAGTCAATTTTAGGAGTATAGTTGGTTGTTGGAAGGAACATAATAATTGATATTGGTTCAGGGGTAATTTATCGAGAGGACTTCCCTAGTGGTTAACCTCAGTTATGGGGGGGTATGAGACACCACACTCCTGTGCTGACATATTTGAGCTGTTCCCATCACTAAAATATTTATTTTACCATAAATAGCATTTATACTTATCCATATGCGCCTATTATAGGTTGATTATAAAGGTATTAACCTGTTACAACAATAAAACAAGTGGAAACAGCGTTTGGATGGTCAAAATCGGCGATACAGGCCGGGAGTTGCACAATGTATGGCTGAGGCAACCTCCCAGCCCACCACTTTTCTCCACCTCTGGAGAGAGACTGTCGATCGATACTCTCTCTTGCACTCGCTTGCTAACCGTGATGACAACGCCCTGCTACCAACTCGCTAATGTTAGCACGAAAATAGACCACAGGAAAAGGGAATAACAGGGAAAATAGGTGATAACTGAAGGAGGGGAGGTGGAGGAGTGATATTTGGCATGGCCCAGGGGCAAAAAAAAACAAAAAACAAAAAAATTGGTGTTTTAAATTGATTTTTTGTCCCCCTAACTCTTAACCCGTGGAGCCCCGGCTAGTTTTGTAATGTTTGCGCACCAGAACCCGGCCGGTTTTCAAAAAATGGTTTTATTCCAGAAACAATAGCGAATGGGTTAGGAATGAAGGAAAAACCACGAAAAACCGCTCAAAAAGCTTAAAAAATGGTCCTACAGAGCCCCCGAAAACGGATTTTATAAGAGTAAAAAATTGAAGGCAATTATCCCAAAAAACCAGGTTATTGCGCGCTCGCGCGCACGCACGTGGACTTTGAGAGTTTTCAACCATCGGCACGGGTGCGTGGGATACGTACACAGTTCCCATACAAATCTGAGCCCTCTTGAGTGGCTACACCTGAGGTCACGGTCGGCGCAATTGGGGCGACGCGCCAGGCGCGTCTCTGGGGCTGTGCGTTACATACATCGCCGACGCGTCAGGCGCGTCGCTGGGGCTGTACGGGTTAAAGAGTCTTCCCGCAGTCCGCCGGGGGAACTCTTAAGAGTCTTTCTGCAGTTCCCGGGTTAAGGCCCCATTAATTGCTCTTTCCATTCACATATGCATAGCCTACGTGAGTTGCAGTTGGGATGTGTGTACATGCTTAGATTGATATGCAGGATTCGAAGTTGCATAATAAATCGTAGGCAGTGTCCACCATCCTTTAACTGCCTTCGTGGTGCGATGCATAAGGTGTTGATTTTCGGTGTGAGCAATCCACGGACTGCCACGTGTGTTTGTAAATTTCGGTAATTATTTTAGGAGTATAGTTGGTTGTTGGAAGGAACATAATAATTTAACACATTTAGTACCAGCGACGTGAGTTCTACTTTATTTTAGCTATATTTAGACTAAATCATAGAGCTTAAGAAGGATCTGTGGTATTTAACACCTAACGAGCGGCCTAGGCGGTAATTTATATGTACCGCCCAGCGGGGTGTTTTTACCCTAAATAGGGTTGTTTACGTGATAATTTTCATGCCTAAATAAGACCCAGAGCGTAAAACCAGTATCTATCCCTGAAAGGGCATAAACAGAGCTTTCCAATGACACCCCAACCATCCTTTTACAACTGCTAGTTTTCTTGCAACGATCGCGCAACAAGAGTGCAAAAACCATGTACAGTAATTAGGTACTTTCCCTACATAATTCCCTGTGTAGCGAGTGAGTGTGTGAGGGTGGGATTCATGTCAGTTGGCCCACCGCGGTGGTGAGAGACGGTCATAGCCTTGCTACGCTCCTCACACCGCTCAGCTCTCTCTCTGCAACATTACGTGCTGAAAATGGCACAAGACATAAGTTGTGAACCGCCACTTAGTCCAAATTTCTTTCACACGACATAAGTTGCGCGCCGCCAATAAAGGGTTAAAAGTGTTGGTCGAGATGGTTTGAAGCCTTATTATTGCTAGAGGTCCTTCCTAAGCTGAAAAATATTGCCTAATCATTGCCAGAATATTAAAAGGATGTGACCGGTAAGAAGAGATACAGTATATATTGTTTGCTCCCTAGACCTTGATGCTTAAAAATACACTCCAAGATTTCTAGTAATTAAGTTTGTAAATTTGTTAATGTCCTAAATGGTTCTATTGGGCGCCATTAAAGCTGCCTAAATGGCACAATGGATTATAATGTTGGCAATGGGGCAAACTGTAAAAATGGGTTAAGTGCATCTATCTATCTATCTATATACTCTGCCCTATCTCCACATTTTGGTAAAGTAATGGAGCGATTCATGAAGAGGAGAGTCCACATAATAAACACACTAAACAAAAATTATTGAAAAGTATATTTTGAGTACAGTACAGTAGATGGTAATATTTAGTCTTGTAAAATGTAAAGTATAGCCTGTTCATTATAGTTAAGGTATAAATTGAATTTTATTGTCTGTAATTAAAAAAGGGCTAGAGCAAATGAGCTGTACATTTCTAGCTATTCCTTGGCTGATTGTTTCAAAATAGTATAAATACCGTATAGATTTTAATTTTCATTAGTCTTGATAGCGTAATGTTTAAATGCGCAGAATTTTGGTGCCTAGGTTAGAGTCCTTGGATTTTCATTAGTCTTGATAGCGTATGTTTAAATGCGCAGAATTTTGGTGAGAGTATCCTAGGTTAGAGTCCTTGGATTTTCATTAGTCTTGATAGCGTAATGTTTAAATGCGCAGAATTTTGGTGAGAGTATCCTAGGTTCGAGTCCTTGGATTGCCACATGTATTTGTTGATTTCATTGAGTATAGAAATAGTTTGTTCGTGGAAAAAATATAATGGCTTATTTTACTTATACTTTGACATGGTTTTAGAAGTTAGTGGTTAATAATTTTGTAGTAATCTTAATGAATAGGCTAATGATTTTGAGTGTAAACCCATAAGATAGGAAATGGCATCGAATTTGTATAACTAACCTATTTTTCCACTCTACAGCACAAGACCTGGACGGATCGTACAGTCATCAACCAAGTCACCGAACATTTCCAAGACCTTCAAACGTCTCTACAATATCTGCAACGTCTCTATCAACTTCTCAAGATCCAGGTCTACATTCTCCAATTCATCTCTACAACATCTACTTCAACTACGTACCGCTTCTGTAAATAAGGTTGGTCATTTAGATAGGATATATTATTTTGTTATGCTGGAATTTTTGGTTGTAAATTAGTCTTACAATGTTAAAGAATGATCCCCCCCCCCTCTTCCCCCCAAAGAAAATATAATAAATACTAATAATAAATACAATATGCCAGAGTATATACTGTACATTCATACAATATCAAAAATATAATGCATAAGCGTGTTGATTTTGGGTGTGAGCGTCCTGGGTTCGAATCCCTGGACTGCCACATGTTTTTATAATTTCATTAATAGAGTTTAGGAGTAAAGTTGGTTAGTGGAGAGAACATCATAAATAAATATATCAAAATTTATTGATAAATATTAAAAGTAATTAATACAGTAAAAGTTTAATATGCACGGAAGTAAATGTTTTGTTTAAAATGATAAAAATGTTGCTCGATTGTTTGGTATTGAATTAACAAATAATTAAAGAAAGTTCTGGCAAAATGCATAACTGGTAGTAAGTGTGCAGAATTTTTGTGTGAGTGTCCTAGGTTCAAGTCCTTGGAGTGCCACATGTATTTGTCGATTTCATTGAGTTTAGAAGTGAAGTTGGTTGTTGAAAAAAATATAAATAAAAGCATAAACTATAATGTAGACTTTATATTTAAAGTGGGCAATTGAGCAAATGTTTTAAGTTTGGATACTTTGTACAAGAATAAAATAATTAACGTGCACTGAAGTAGGATTTAAAAATTAGTTTCCCAAATGTTCGCTGTTGATAGCGTAATGCATAAATGTGCAGAATTTTGATGTATCCTAGGTTAGAGTCCTTGGGAGTGCCACATGCATTTTTTGCTTTCATTAATTTAATTCAGAAGTAAAGTTGGTTGGTGAAAGAAAACAAATTGCAAATTAACAGTTAAAAGTAATATCTTGTCCCACTGTACTTTATCTAACTGTCTTGATAGTGTAATGCATAAATGCGCTGAATTTTGACGAGTCTCCTAGGTTAGAGTCCTTGGAGTGCCACATAAATTTTTTGATTTCATTAACTCTCCCAGACATATATAACGCGATCGTGTCATATGGACTTCTCTCCATACCTCTATAATAAGTTATATGACGCACTAGCGTCGTATGGAGCTCAGTAAGTCCGATAAGTTACCTTACGATAAAACCGTTGGTGGCAACCTCATCCACCTCCGATAATTCTAACGGCCGCAGTGTTGTGAGTGTAGTGCGAGGTAGTGGCAATGATCCCGGGGTTCCCGCCTCCTCGGACTTATTGGAACATAATATGTCTGAAGGAGTTAACTGAATTTAGAATTAATGTTGGTTGGTGAAAAAATATAATAATTCGCAAATGAACAGTTGAAAGTAATATCTTGTCCCACCGTACTTTATTATAATGTCAAACTTGCAAAATAAACAAACCAAAACTTATACGAACACAGTAAAAAGACAAAATCACTATATACCTGTACTGTACTATCTACTGTATATACTCTGGCATATTCCACAATTTGTTGTTGGTATAATTTTGGCCTATGACGGCAACCTGTTCACAAGTAAATGTTTTAAGAAAGTATCAGCCACTAGTACCGGTACCATAACCGCCAGGTTATGAGTATTGACGTTGAAAGTGAAGGTCTGTCCCATGGTGTCCCGAATACAGTACTTTATAGATATACAAAATATAAATTTAGATTTAAAGCATAAAAAAAAAAAAAAAAATAAAAATAGTCAATACAGCACTGAAAATAATCTGTATACTGTACACATAACTTCAGTATGACCCTAACCACTAAATGTTAGAAAAGAAATGGCCCAACCACCTTCTTTGAGATTAATTAGTCCATTTTTCGGTATAAAAATGTATTGGCTGAATGCTGGTTCCTCATATATTGCAGGCGGGAAAAATTAGACCCATAAATGACAAGTGTATAAATTTGCCAAAGTAATGGGGCGAAAGTTTATAAGATCGGCAAAATGATGGAGCGAAAGTCTTAAAATTTTCAAAGTAATGGGGGTTATAAATGACCGAAAATGGTCCAGAAAATATATAAATTAAAAAAAAAATGCCTAAAGTAAATTTTTATACTACCATACATTAATATCGTGTAAATGAATTAATGTGAACTGTAAAGTGAAGGTCGAAAATTTTGTCTCGCACCTCTTTAATAATTTATTTATTACTTAGTTTGCTATATATAGACATCAAGCTTAACCCTTTGGCGCACCTATAGTTTCCAATCAAAGTTTTTCCCACTCCCAAAGTATATCTCAGCTCACTCAGAGCCAGTTTTGTGCCCGGCGATAATTTGTTTCGGTGACGTTTTTATCCACCAAAAAATCCTTGTATTCGGATTAATGAGGTACCATCGGCTTCGTTATTGATTGAGCTTGAAGATAAGCGAATATAAACATAGAATAAATACAAAACAACCACATTGGGGCACTCAGAAATAAGAATTGTAAACAAAAAATTAAATACCTTATCTCCAACTCGCGCTAGCTCAAAATTTTGCCCACAACATTTTTGATTTGCATACATATAATATTATGGAAGCGGAATTTAATGAGGATTCCACTGGTAACTTCAGAATTACTATAAACCAAATAGTTACCGAGATACACGAATAAACGTGAAAGTATCGAAACACAGACGGAGCTGTACTCTGCTCCCTTCCCAGCCAGCCGTGAGTAAACCGTTAAACTGAGGGGGTTGCCAATTGTACCCATTGAACTAGACGTAATACTTAATATCTTTGCCAAATATGACGCGCGTCAGACGAAAACTTAATTTTTGGCGAATATTTTTAAGTTTAATGACTCTTAACGAGTCGTCGTGCGCCTAGGAAAAAAATACCTAATGACTCTGAACGAGTCATCGTGCGCCAAAGGGTTAAAACACCCCTAAGAACCCTTTGTACATTTTTTTTATAGAAAAATGTCCGTGGTTACTTGTCTTGATAGCGTAATGCATTGTGTGCGGAATTTCGATGAGAGTATCCTGGGTTCGAGTCCTCGGAGTGCCACATGTATTTGTTGATTTCATTGAGTTTCGATGTGAAGTTGGTTGGTGGAAAAAAACATAATAATGTATTACTTAGGTTGCTATATAGACCTCGATCAAGCTTAAAACACCCCATAAGAACCCCTTGTACATTTTTTGATAGAAAAATTTCCCGGGTTACTTCTATTCTAATATAAAACTTGCAAAATAAGCAAACCCAGACTTGGACGAACGCAGTAATAAGACTAAACAACTTATCAAAATCGCTATGTGAAAACAACGCTTAACCAAAATAATCACTTTATAAGTAAAAGAACACAATCCAGTTCAGTTGTGAGGCGAGACATTGCTTTTGTCAATGGGTGTTCTGAAGTTATATTGTTTTTGTTAGTATAATCTTGGCCTATGATGGCAGGTTGTTCGCAAGTAAATGTTCGAGAAAGTATCAGCCACTTGTACCGGTCCTTGAAGGGAACGTGGCTGATATGAGTATTGACGTTGAAAGTGAAAGTCTGTCTGATGGTGCTCGGAATACAACCCCTTGCCCTCTCCCATTTCTATTACAACGTATAATTCCAGCCTAACGTGATATATCCTCTATAAACATAAATGCATCCAAATGATAACAAAGTTATGTTATGTTAGGTTACTTTAGTTGTGATAGTGATGGAAGTAAAGGTACGGTTACAAAGGATTAAAATATTTTGGCATGATTTGAAGGGCGAAATTTATATAATTAGTATTTTTTTTTTTTTTTTTTTTTTTTTTTTTTTTTTTTTGCTTTTATCTCAAATATTAAAATAATTACCCAAAGACTCTTAAAAGATCAATTGGTGCCTTTTTTCAGTAGAAAAATTGCTCGGCCAAAGGCCGGTTTCTCCGGGGGGGGGGGGGGGATATAGCAGGCAGGATTAAGTTTCAATGTAAAGTAGTTTTAGATGTAGAATGTTTTTTTTTAAAGTAGATTCTGGGCCCATGACTGCAGCCTGAAAACTATAAGGTCGAGAAAGTACCAACTGCTAGTACGCACCAAGGTTGTTAACGAAGTATCTATTCCGAAAGTCAGGTCCTGCCCATGGTGCCTGGGGTCTGGATGAACGGGAGAGTGAGAGGTGTTGAGGAAATAGGCAGGCTTAGTTTTGGGGTATTGTTCCACTGGTATCATTTAATTCCTTCAGAAGCAAAGTTTCAAGAGTGTTGCTCCCTCAGGATTAAGAATGGCAAAGTTTATACAATCACTAAACTATTTCTGCAGTTTAGGAAGGTCTTGGGGTCGAAGGCAATTCGATTGTGCCTCGGACACCCGTAGATCCTTCCTAAGCTGAATAAAAGTATCTAATGATAAGTAGAATAAAATAGTCTTCCTAATCCTGAATGGGTGAATAAACTTAAAATAATTTCCAACCTGGTGTCTTGGAAGTAATTTAAGTTTAGAAGGGTTCTTGAAACATTGTTAATGGAGTAAATTTATACAAACTCAACTTGGCTAGGTAAAAGTGAATGAGAGAGCTTTGTTACTGATTAGTTTGTATATTTAACTCCAAAAGTTAAGGAAAGCAATGAATCTACAGTATCAAAGCTTTAACCTAATTTACTTAACCTACACTAATTTTAATGCACTATTATAAGTTTTTGTCATTTTTATGCTCCATTGGTGAATAAATATAACTATGAAAGCTGAATATTATCTATACCATATAAGCCCTTTATACTTTTTGATAGTCAGTATTGTTCAATGGATAGAAAGGTTTACAATTGAAGTGTTAGGCTGTAAATATATAAAAGTACATAGGTGTAGTAGTAACCGGACTTAAATAGTGTAAAAATACTAGGAATCTATCTATACTGTACTTTAAACAGGAATAGGTTGGGTAAAAGATCAGATAAGGTGTAGTTATATATACTGAAAGTGATTAATAGGAATCCGGTTGTTGTTGTTCCCCAAGCTGCCTGGCCGAACAGCTCCAAGTCCCCAAGCAAGGCCAAGGCCATAACCGAGCACCCCCACAGAACCCTCCCTGCCTACCACAATAAAGCCTGGGTGACCGAAGCCACTCCATGGTGGGGAGCGGAAGAGGGTGCGGAAACGCCCGGGAAACCAAAGCCCCACCCAGGGCCCTGTGCCCCTCAGCAATTATGAAGAGAAAGTTGAGGGGCAAAGGAAAAATGGGACTCTTTGGCTTCCAATCTTGGTAGATTGGGAGGTCAATCCACGGAAAAGACGCAGTCACTTGAGATCTAGAAAACATATAAGTAAAAGGAACAGTCAGAGTAAGCTATGGGTATGGCAGAGATCGCTCAGTTCTCACTCTGATAGACCAGCCCATCACCACATGACTAGAACCCAATCCTCTCAGCATCAGCTAGGAGAGGCCCTAGAAAGCCGCCTTTGGCGGGGAGGATAGCTCCCCTATTTCAACCCCTTTCGGGGTTGGGCACCCGCCCAAGGAGTTGAGTTGGTTGGTGGAGAGAACATAATAATAGGTTATTATAGCTACCGGTATAATTTGACTTATTGTTTTGAAGCTATAGATGTTGATGGTAAAGAATTATGAGTCACATTTAATGAAAATCATTATTTTAGAGTAAAAGCTTTGGGTAGGATTTTTTTTCTTTAATTTGAACGGTAACTTTTGAGCTGTCTGTTAATTTTAAGATGCTCTTTAAAATTAATAATTATCGAAACGCCCTCTAAACAAAATAAGTGAAAACATGCATTTAAATTGATCGGAAAATATTATTTTAAAACCAACTTGTGATCAGACTATACGTGCCAATCTCAAATCCAAAAAATTTGAAAGTGGAGCAGCCCTTAACAGGATTGCCTGGAACGCCGCCATTAGGACACTGCACGTATGTGTGGAGCATTCGGTCTTAAAATTTGATGCATGTGCAGTATATCCAAATCTGTATACCATGGAATCCACTAACCTTTGTCTACGCTTTACAGCACAAGGATCGTACAGCCGACCAAGACCTTCCCAAAGTCTCAAGATTATTTCAAGCTCAACGTCTGAAGATTAACGTTGCTAGGATCTCCAATTGTCTATCTTCAATCCTCTACTTCAACTCTCCACTCACATCGCTTCTGTTCAATAAGGTTCGTGAAGTTCGATAGGATATATTTGTTATGTTGGATTTGTTGGTTGTAAATTAACGTCCCTTGTTGAAATTAGTCTGACTATGTTGGTTAAGAATGATCCCCTCCCCTCCTCCCCCTTAATAAACTAAGTAATAATACTGTCTAGATAAATATATAGATAATTCATTTTAAAACTTTAAAAATAATCAAACTAACACTGGGACAAATTCAAATTAAAGTCAAAATGAGTAATAGAAATCATGCTAAATATAAAATAGGAAAATTAAAAGTATAAATAAATCTATGAAATTAAGAGTAAATGTGCAGTAAAGTAATATTACAATTGGTGGTTAGTTTTGTATAGAATTAGATTGGTTCCTGGCAAAGTAAAAGCGACTATATAATTAATCTATCTAAAGGGCAATCCAGCAAACTTTTTAAGTATGGATACTTTGTACAGCAATTAAAATATATAGCCTAACTTTGAAACTACGTACTGTTCATATTAATAAAAGTAATTTTAAAATCTAAAATTATCGAAGCGCACGAACAAAAATGTGTCAAAATTAATGTAAAATGATCGGAATTTAAACTTTGAAAACCACAAACTTCTAATGTGAAATAAAATTACTGGACTGAATTACAATGTTCCTTTTAAATCTTCAGTATTGCATTAGCAAGTAAATTGTATATATAAAACTTTAAAAGTTACTGTTCAAATTAATATAACTAAAATTTAAAATAATAGAAACCCCACCTCATATATGTGGTAAAACTCATTAAAATTTATCGGAAATTAAACTTAAAGCTATAAAATAATTAAATAAAATGAGCGTGCACTGAATTATAATATATTGCTTTTAAAATCTGTTTCCTAAATGTTCGCTATTGCATTAGCAAATTAACGGTTAAAAGTAATACCTAGTCCCACAGTACTTAATCTTTATCTATATACTCGGTCACCTTCCCTATTGTATTTATTATTAATATCTATAGAACGGGTGATTTATTTGTTTATTTACTTATTAAAATTTAAAACTTGCAAACTAAACTAACCAAAACTTTGACAGTCAAAATAACTTCAAAATCGCTGTGGAAAAAATGCTTGCTAAAATTAATTAAAAGTTTGTTTAACCAGACCACTGAGTGTAGAACAAGACTCTCACGGCTTAAAATAAAATAAAATATAAGAAATATTATCTATAGAGCGGCGTATTTAATTGCTTATTTATTTTTTATTACTTCGTTTGCTCTCTTTAGCCTCAATCAAGCTTAAAATAAAGCACCCCTTGTGCATTTTTCGATAGAAAAATGTCTTGGTTTGCTCTGTAGACTTTCAATCCAACTTTACAAACAAAAAATACATTTTTCGATAGAATTTTTTTGGTTTGCTCTAGACTTCAATCAAGCTTAAAAAGTACCCTTTGTACATATTTTGATAGAAAATTGTCCATACTATAATATTTTAGTATAATTATGCTGTGCCTATGTAGTTCACTTGTACAAGTTCGGGAAGGTATTCGCCGTTAGTGCCGGACCTTGAAGGGAGCGCGGCGGACATGAGTATTGACGTAGCGTACTGTAATTTATGTTTCGTATATTGTGGGCCTATGCCAACAGCCTATTAATCCGTTAATGTTCGAGAAACTATGAGCCGTTAGTACTGGACCTTGAAGGGAGCGCGGCGAATATTAGTATTGACGTTGAAAGTGACTGTCTGTCCTGTAGCGCCCTGAATCCCCCCTCCCCCTCCCCATTTCTATTCCAACCTCTAAATCCAGCCTAACGTGATATATCCTCTATAAACATGAATGTAGCCAAATGATATGCTTACAGGGTAAACTTTAAAATGATAACCCAGTGGAACAAGTACGTAGGATACTTTATTAACGTGGTGTGATAGTGATGGAAGAATAGGTACGGTTACGAAGGATTGTAATATTTTGGCATGATTTGATAGCGTAATACTTAAACTATGGCCTTTCATGTTAATTGTCTTGATAGCATAATGCATAAATGTGCGGAATATTGGTGTGAGTATCCTAGATTCGAGTCCTTGGAGAGTCTCGTGTATTTGTTGAATTCATTGAGTTTAGAAGTACATTTTTTGTGAAAAATATAAATTAATAAAAAATTCCTTTGACCTCAAAGGTTTAAATAAATACTAAAGACACTCAAAATAAATTGGTGCCTTTTTCGGTAGAAAAATGGCTCGGCCAAAGGCCGATTTCTTCTAAATTACATAAAAAGTTATAAAAATGGCACACAAATGGGGCAAATGTAAGAAAGTTGAACTATCTTTTTAACTTAAATTATAATGTAAAACTTGCAAAATAAACCAACAACTTAAAGGAACGCAGTAAAAAGAAAAGACCACTAATCAAAATGGCTAAGTATTATATTTGATGCAGTTTTGACCACCATGTACTCCCTGCTGACGTATAGCTGGGTTAGGGTGGGTGCCCTAATGATCGGGGACTTCAGTGAATGGTTATCACAATGTATAGAAAAGTGTTCACTAAATGTAAATCCAGACTGTAATTCCTGCTTTATTGTAGTTTTCCTTCAATTTTATTAAGTTTATGAAGGGTCTATGGCATCAAAGCATATTTGATTCGTACTGATGTTTCCTAAGCTTAATAAAACTGTCTAAGGGTAGCTGTGATTAAAGTAAAATTAAAGTTATTTGAGATGATATCCGAATCTTGCCAAAAAATTGAATCTTGTAACCTATCTACTTATCCGGAATGTGAATGGAGGAGTGCCAGAAGGGATCTGCCCCTTGTACAGTACTGCTACCCTGAAATTGGGATTGAATGCAGTAAGTTAGTTCACAAATTGAATATTGGAACCGCGGAGCATATCTCTCGGGCGGGGGAGAATAGTTTTGGGTGGGGGGATTAACTTCAAAATTAAAGTATAATTTTGGTGTGAGTATCCTAGGTCCAAGTCCTTGGAGTGCCACATGTATTTGTTGATTTCATTGAGTTTAGAAGTAAAGTTGTTGGTGTAATGGCTTAAGGTGCTTATGTTCTGGGTGTGGTGTCCCGGGTTCGAATCCCGGGAGGATCATATGATGCCATTAGTTTATTAAATTCTGGTTGTGGTGTCCCGGGTTCGAATCCCGGGAGGACCATATGCTTTCATCAGTTTATTAAAGTAAATTGGAGTGTGTAATTGATAAGAATGGGGTGTTACTTATTAGATTTATTACTTTTATTTTTATTGTTTTGTTAGTATATTCTGGGAGATAGGGGGTGGGATTATGCTAGGAAGGGTAACTTTAAATTTAATGTATTTAGCTGTAGAACTTTTATTTTATTTGTTTTTTGAGTATATTCCGGGCCCCACGACTGCAGCCTGAAAACTAGTAAGGTCATTCATAACAGTCTCCTGCTAGCACGCAACAAGGTTGTCAATAAGTAGTGATTCCGAACGTCAGGTCCTGCCCCCGAGGTGCCCGGGATATAGGGATGAACGGAGAGAGCGAGAGTTTGTTTATGTAGGCTTAGCTTTGGGGTATTAATTGTTCCACTGGTATCATTTATATTCCTTCGGAAGCAATGTTTGGAGAGTCTTGGCTCCCTCGGTATTAAGATGCGCATAAAGTTTATTCGATCTTTATATAATTTCTGTGTTTTAGGAAGGTCTTTGGCAACTCGCATCTACCCAATATATCGTAGCCTTGTGCACAATTCTTTAACGGTCTTTATAGCGTAATGCATAAATGTGCAGAATTCCTGTGTCTCCTAGGTTCGAGTCCTTGGAGTGACATGTACAGTATTTTTCATTAAATTGACTTAAGTAATATCCTTGGTTAGAGTCCTTGGAGTGTCCTATGTATTTTTCATTGAGTTTAGAAGTAAAGTTGGTTGGTGAAAAAATATGAATCCATAGATCCTTCCTAAGCTGAATAAAAGCATCTAATGATCGAATAAACTGAACGCTTCCTAATCCTGAAGGTGTTTATAAACTTAAAAGCATTTCCATCCTGGTTTTTTGGAAATATTTTAAGTTTGTAAGGGTTCTGTAAACATTGCTAACGGAGTAAATTTATACAAACCGAACTTGGCAAGGTAAAAGTGAATGGGAGAGCTTTGGTTAATGATTAGAGTTGCTTTCGTTAACTCTCCTAAGTTAAGGAAAGCCATTTATGTGCAGTATCCAAGCTTTAACCTAATTTATTTTACCGATGCTGATTTTAATGCACTATTGTAAGTTTTTGCTCCATTGGTAAATAAAGAAAAATATGAGATGTGAATTGTATATATACCATATAAGCCCATTATACATTTTGATATGCTGTATTGTTCAATGGATAGGGTTAGGCTGAAAATAGAAGTACCTATTTGTATTAGTGACTAGTTATAAATAGTAAAATATGATAGGAATAAGTTTGGTAAAAAGATCTGATAATGATTGGTTCTATATACTGTAGTCTTTAATTTTTTGTTTTAATCTGTTTTTTGGGAAACAGATTAACTTGCTCATGTAGTAATGTACACCCTATGTGGTGGATTGTGTTCTTTTATTTAATAATTTTCATTTTAGTAAACGTTGTTTCCACATAGCGATTTTGATAATTTAATTTGACTTTATATTGTCCTTGTCCCAATTTTGGTTTGTTTAGTTTGCAAATTTTACATTTTAATTAGTCTGGCAGCTTAGTTAGAAAAACTTGCAAAAGAAACCAAAACACAAATGACTATATAAAGATGAAGTACTTGTCAAAATAGCAATTAGCAATAAAGTTTGAAATAGTATAAAGCAAGAGCGATTTTGGCGTAAGTGAAACTCAATTCTAGTTTGTGAGACTAATGGCAAATAACTGAAATAAGTTTGCAGTAAATTCTTTTATTTGATACGGTACTCTCTTAAAGAATATACAGTACTATATATTATAGTTGCAAATGCAGTATCCCTAAGTGAAGTGTTGGTATAAAACGTTTAAATTATAAATTAAATGTATAAGTGAAAGATTTACCTAATGGTGTAATGAGTAAATTACCTGAAGTAATTAAAAAATACTACGGGAATGGAAGCAAACCTTAATTGTCCATTTATAACTTTAGATCCTTCCTAATCTGAGTAAAGTGGATTAATGGTCTCTATACATTTTGAAAAGTAGTTTAATAGGCTGGAAGGATAAGAATTCAATAACAAATGTTAGCCTGAAGAAAGTAACTGTTGGCCATTTATATAAAGTCTAGTGAAGTCTAAGAATAGTGTAATCTATATAATTTGGGCTGAAAATATGACATGCTGAGGAATATGCTTATAAAATAAGATACCCTGGCTGACTCTTCCCAAATGCTAGAAATATTAGCTTCTATTACTCTAGTACAGTACCAGTTATCTGAAAGTAAATTTGTAGTCAGATTATTGTAGATTTCTGTAAACTCTAATTTGCTTGGGAAACAGATTAACTTGCTCATGTAGTGATGTACACCCTATGTGGTGGATTGTGTTCTTTTATTTAATAATTTTCATTTTAGTAAGCGTTGTTTCCACATAGCGATTTTGATAATTTAATTTGACTTTATATTGTCCTTGTCCCAATTTTGGTTTGTTTAGTTTGCAAGTTTTACATTTTAATTGGTTATTGGGAATACTGTACATATATGGGATATATAGCTGTATTTAGGAGGGAGGATTGAAAAGTAGTTATAAATTTTACGGTATATATCTCTTTAAAATAGGAATCTGAAGGTTACATTTGTGTTATTTTTGCTTATGGCTCAAACTTGGTTATAGCTTATGAGAAGAGTAGTTATTAATACAGTACTGCACCTACAGTATATATGGTAATAAGGATTATCTGTTATGGTACTAGGGAAGACTGATGGCGATAGTGATGCCTTGGTGTATAGTACAGTATGAAAGTTAGATTTTAGTTATAGGTATAATCAATAGGCTTTTAGTTCATAGTTTTATAGAATTACTACTACATTAGGTATAATTAATAGGCTTTTAGTTAGTTCATAGTTTTATTGAATGATTAGTATGATTGGTATAAGTTTAGTTCATACATAGTTTTATAAAAATTATTACTACATTTGTAAAAGGGCTTCTTTGTTATATTTATGATTTATATATTTATTTGTCTGTTTAACATGGAGCAAAAAATGTCACTAACCCATGGTGTATTAATCCTTTTGGAATGCAATATATTTTTCCATATTCTGGCTTTTTGACAAATTTGAGGAGTTTAAGGGGGACCTTGGAGAGTGTAAAGGGCAATGACTAGATAAACCTGACTCTCACAGGCCCTACCTAAGCTGAATAAATAATCTTATTAGCCAGAATAAAGGAAGTAATTGTATACTGAAAGTTTAAGGTGCTAGTTCTGTTTGTATAGATGATTAAAGTTTACTTTTTGAGATGCAGTTGTAGATGATTCATAATTATTCTGATTGAGTTTTAATATTGACAACTTCAGACTTCGATAGAAATTCATAAAAACATATTGCTTGCAAAATAGACTTGGAAATTAAAGTAATTAAATCTATACTCTGGTATATACCCCATAGTTTGGGTTTGCCGACTTGAGACTGAGCCCGCACAGGGAGTTTAACATTCAAATAAATATAATTTTTGGAATATTTGAGCGTTTGTCCAAAGACTAAAAATTTAAAGTTATGAAATTTGGTATTTATGTATATACTCAGGAACATACCCCATAGCTGGGGTTGGCAGACTTGAGACTGAGCCCAAATGGAAATTAACATTTAATTAAATCTTAGTGTTTGTCAAAATACTTTGCAATTAAAGTAATTAATTTGGGAATTTGTATATACTCAGGCACATACCCCATAGGTGGGGTTGGCCAACTTGAGACAGCAGGAAAAAATATATCTATATACTCGGGCCCAATCGCAATTTTCCTTAAAAAAAAAAAAAATGCAATATTTAAGTTTTCATTTTTCTATTGTCGACTCAAAGTTGTCTTTATTAATACTGGATATAGAAGTTATGCATATTTTCTACAACTGCATAATACAGTAATGAAATCTTTAATGGAATGATGTTTTAGAATGTGCATTATTTTGTATATGTTTGAAGACTAATTAAGTATTGATTTATGAAGGCAATGGAATTCCCTCTGAAAATAGAAGTCTTTACCGTATATTTAAGAGGAAAATTATATATGCATTCAAAATGATTAAAGTTTTTACCATCATACACTCTTTGCTCAAGAGCTGGGGTAGGGTGGGTGTCCTGATTATCGGGGACTTAAACAAATCGATACTTAAAATAATCTTTAATATATATATATATACAAAAATTAAAATATATGAAGTAAAATTATTTTACTCTATATACTTAAGTAGATTTTGTCAAGGACTGTCTACTTGACATCACTAAAAGTTTGCACATTCTAAAATTTATTCCGTTGAGATACTCTTTAGCCATAAATAAGTACATGCTATGGAATCTATTGAACCTATTGGAGAAAAAGTAATTTAGGGTACAGCATAAGATTTGTATGCAGTGTTGTAACTAGTTATATTAATAGAAAATGCCCACTGAAATCTAACAGATTAAATATTTATGGAAATGTACTTGTGCATTTTGATATATTAATGTCCCTTGATTTTTGTGATGGTATTTATATTGATAAGAAAATAGACTGCTTACAAATCTGGTTATGTATTTTAATATATGATAGGCCAACCTTCTTTGAAACTCTAAAGGGCTGAAACTTTCCTATTCCCTGGGTGACTCTTCCCAAATTATGAAAATGCCATGCTCGATTACTGAGATTAATACTGGGTAATCACTTTATGTGAGTTCTATGACTGGAAGAGTTGACCAGGAAATAGGTGTGGTAATGCAGTTTATTTACTTTAGCCTTTTTAGTTAACCCATTGATGAATATGAATCACTAAGTTAATTTTGGTTACCTGACTATTATATGCAGCTTAGGAAGACTGTTGAACAATGATAGGGGTAATAGTAATGTATTAACCCTTGAGATTGATCTGGTACTTCCTAAGCTGAATATAATTGAATGCTAGCCAATATTCCCAAAGTGCATCATATTTGAATTGGTTTAGAATTTTGGCCTTTATATATTTACTGCTATAATTAGTATTAATTACTGAAAGTGATTATCAGCCCCTTGATAAATATGAGTAAGTTAATTCTGGATATTTGATTATTTTATGTTGCTTTGGCATTTATGCTCTTAATTATTCCTTAAGTGCATAGAATTTCTCTTAGCCAGCATGACTTATTCTTTTATGAGAGGGTTAAAGGTTCATGATTCCATTGGTGTACTTATTTTTGCTTAAGAGTACTGTATCATGTAAGCAATGGTTTGGCTGCATTTATGTAGGTTTAAAACTATATCTTGGGTTTGCATATTTAAATGTTTTGTCTATCACTGACTGAAAAAATCTGCCAAAATACCTTAAAGATTAAAAAAAATAGCTGGTCGATGTAAAGTATTTAAATTGGTAAAAATATATTTTCATGCCATTTATGAAAATACATACTTTGTTTGCATGGCAAGTGAAAATATCACAACATGCAAAGAAAGTAATATTATTTTCATAAATAACATGCATAATAAAAGTAATAAATTTGTTACCATATACAGATATTTTACTAAGATTTGTTTATGGACTTTTATACTTTTAAATCATAAAAAAGTTTCTTTGGCTGTTATGTGATAGTTGACCATATTTATATACTGCACACTCATATGAAGTTTAGCAACCTAGAATGAACAGTGACAACCAAAGGATCATTATGAACTCTATATGTTTAACCATCATAAGTAATGTGGTTGAATGTTGTAGAAGCATAATGATAAAGTTCAGAGCCCTCATTATTTGTCTGGTCTTAAAGTCTGTTAAGATTGCAAGTAATGTTTCTGTGACAGTCTTTGGTTGTGTACTGTTTTTTCTGGGTTCCATGTTCTTAGTGAATTTCAAACTTAACCTCCATAGCCTGTGCTTGTCTTGAGTTCTATTAACCCTTTTGGTACTGTCACTATTTCTGGCTAGCCAGAATAAGTACTGAAAGGGTTAATTGAGCCAATGACAAGACTGGCTATGTGAGGTTAGGTTTGAAATGCACAGAGTTGCTGGGCCAATTCTGGATGGTCAAGTAGAACCTATCTTGAGATAGAAAAGTTTTCGCTGTACGAAATGTTTGGGTTCCCCCCCCATAGACTTTTGACTGATTTCCCCCAGAATATTGCTAAGTCCAGCCTCTGGACTTTGCAAATTTCTGGGGGTGACTGACATTTTGCAAAGTCCAGTGGAACTTAGCAAAATTTCAGTGGTGTAAGCAAATTTCTGGGGGTGACTGACATTTTGCAAAGTCCAGTGGAACTTAAGCAAAATTTCAGTGGTGTAAAACTTTGTAACATTTCACAAGTCTAGTTCTGATGATCAGACTTGAAATTTTCCCAAGTTTACACCTGATTTTTTTTTTTAAAGTTCCACTTTGAAAAAATTTGCTGAACATATCTGAACTGAATTTTCCAAAGTCCAAACCAATGACATTTTTTCCTGAGTCTATTTTTTTTTTACTTAACTATCCTATTACATTTATTATATTGTAAACTATTACATTTATTATAAAACAAAGATATGGTATTCAAAACTTACTGTATTTCCAAATATTACACGACTGTTATTTGTGATAAGTCTTCAAGCACCACTTATATTTCACTTACTTCTACTAACTCTTCTTACAAACATTAGGCTTTGGGATTATCAACAACTAAAGTCTGCCATTTTAAATAGATAACATTTTATCACTTTAAATACTTTAGTAATATCACAACAATTATAGATTTTTAAAGCATTGGTGTAATTGATTAAAGTTTTATCATAAGTTGTATAGTAAAGCAGCATTGACTAAAAGTCATTGGACATGCACAATAACTAGGAAACTAAACTGTTTAACTAAAGGATTGTACTGTAATTTCTTTGGGTACTGGATATTTTTTATGAATGATTATATACTGGATTTTTTTTTTAAATGATTATAATGAACAACTATTATAAACCTTTAACACTTCTTGTTATTTCTGTCTAATAAAATTGACTTTGTATACATGTTTCTCAATAAACCTTGTAACATTTGGCTTTGCCAAATTATAATTTAACTTTCAAAATAAACAAAATAAAACCAATAAAATTCCAAACTTCATGGATCCAATGGAAGACTGATTCATATAAATGTCTGAGTGGCTTAGAGACTGGCATCAGTGTACATTCTCTCATTAAACTGAGTAAAGATTAATAAAAGTATAACTAAATAAAAGTGAATGTGCCTGAGCATATACGGATAATTATATAAAAAGTCCTCAATTATTGGTAATTAGAAATACAACATCGTAAGGACCTCCTGAGCATTATACTGATAGTTAATTAGACAAATAAGTCTTCTATTCTTGGTACTGCGAAATACAACATAGTAAGGACCTAAGTAAATATGCCATACCTATTCTTTCTAAGCAATGTTTTATCCATAAATGCAAACCAAAACTGGGACAAAGGCAAAATTGCTATGTGGAAACTTCAATTATATAGCCTATCATTCATCAGACAAATATTACCATAATCAAAACCAATTATGATAATGTAAAACTTTCACAATAAATAAACAAACAAACTATATAAAGACTAAAGAACTTATCAACATTGTGGAAACTATGCTTGACCAACAAAATTAAAGGGAAATAAAGCATCAACAGGTATTATATGACTAATAAAGTCCAAAAAACCGTCCCTTTGGATGTGTTCCCCTGGATGGGTCCCCTGGGCCCTCCAGGAAGGCCCGTCAAAATCGAAATCCTAAACTAATGGTCCGATTTTAATTCTGTTGGCACCACTCGATTCAGCTTGCAAAAAACGGTCCCCTGGGCCCTCCAGGAAGGCCCGTCAAAATCGAAATCCTAAACTAATGGTCCGATTTTAATTCTGTTGGCGCCATTCGATTCAGCTTGCCAAAGTGTACTTCTGATATAAATTTAAACAAAATCCGTTCATAAATAACTCGTCTATGGAGTTTTTAAACTTTAAAATAGGCCTAGGGGGCCTAAAAAATAGATCAAAATTAAAAAATAATTATACCGTTGAATCCGCAACGGCGAGACGAATCCAAATATGTAATAATATTGACAAGTCAAAATTCGACCAAAATCACCGATTTGCCTCGGCTATGGAGTTTTTAAACTTTAAAATAGGCCTAGGGGGCCTAAAAAATAGATCAAAATTAAAAAATAATTATACCGTTGAATCCGCAACGGCGAGACGAATCCAAATATGTAATAATATTGAAAAGTCAAAATTCGACCAAAATCACCGATTTGCCTGGGCTTTTTCCCAAGGTTTTTGGAGAAAATATTTTCGATTCTGGCCGAATGGCTGGGCGAAAATGAAATCTAAGTCCATGTCTAGAAGCATCTCGGCGAGAAAAATCGAATGGCACCAAGTAGAATTCCCTAGGACTTATAGTTTGGGCTACAGAGGACTTTTAAAGTCCAAAAAACGGTCCCCTGGACCCTCCAGGAAGGCCCGTCAAAATCGAAATCCTAAACTAATGGTCCGATTTTAATTCTGTTGGCGCCATTCGATTCAACTTGCCAAAGTGTACTTCTGATATAAATTTAAACAAAATCCGTTCATAAATAACTCGTCTATGGAGTTTTTAAACTTTAAAATAGGCCTAGGGGGCCTAAAAAATAGATCAAAATTAAAAAATAATTATACCGTTGAATCCGCAACGGCGAGACGAATCCAAATATGTAATAATATTGACAAGTCAAAATTCGACCAAAATCACCGATTTGCCTGGGCAAAACCCAAGGTTTTTTGAGAAAATATTTTCGATTCTGGCCGAATGGCTGGGCGAAAATGAAATCTAAGACCATGTCTAGAAGCATCTCGGCGAGAAAAATCGAATGGCACCAAGTAGAATTTCCCAGGACTTATAGTTTGGGCTACAGAGGACTTTTAAAGTCCAAAAAACGGTCCCCTGGGCCCTCCAGGAAGGCCCGTCAAAATCGAAATCCTAAACTAATGGTCCGATTTTAATTCTGTTGGCGCCATTCGATTCAGCTTGCCAAAGTGTACTTCTGATATAAATTTAAACAAAATCCGTTCATAAATAACTCGTCTATGGAGTTTTTAAACTTTAAAATAGGCCTAGGGGGCCTAAAAAATAGATCAAAATTAAAAAATAATTATACCGTTGAATCCGCAACGGCGAGACGAATCCAAATATGTAATAATATTGACAAGTCAAAATTCGACCAAAATCACCGATTTGCCTGGGCTTAAACCCAAGGTTTTTTGAGAAAATATTTTCGATTCTGGCCGAATGGCTGGGCGAAAATGAAATCTAAGACCATGTCTAGAAGCATCTCGGCGAGAAAAATCGAATGGCACCAAGTAGAATTCCCTAGGACTTATAGTTTGGGCTACAGAGGACTTTTAAAGTCCAAAAAACGGTCCCCTGGGCCCTCCAGGAAGGCCCGTCAAAATCGAAATCCTAAACTAATGGTCCGATTTTAATTCTGTTGGCGCCATTCGATTCAACTTGCCAAAGTGTACTTCTGATATAAATTTAAACAAAATCCGTTCATAAATAACTCGTCTATGGAGTTTTTAAACTTTAAAATAGGCCTAGGGGGCCTAAAAATAGATCAAAATTAAAAAATAATTATACCGTTGAATCCGCAACGGCGAGACGAATCCAAATATGTAATAATATTGACAAGTCAAAATTCGACCAAAATCACCGATTTGCCTGGGCTTACCCAAGGTTTTTTGAGAAAATATTTTCGATTCTGGCCGAATGGCTGGGCGAAAATGAAATCTAAGTCCATGTCTAGAAGCATCTCGGCGAGAAAAATCGAATGGCACCAAGTAGAATTCCCTAGGACTTATAGTTTGGGCTACAGAGGACTTTTAAAGTCCAAAAAACGGTCCCCTGGGCCCTCCAGGAAGGCCCGTCAAAATCGAAATCCTAAACTAATGGTCCGATTTTAATTCTGTTGGCGCCATTCGATTCAACTTGCCAAAGTGTACTTCTGATATAAATTTAAACAAAATCCGTTCATAAATAACTCGTCTATGGAGTTTTTAAACTTTAAAATAGGCCTAGGGGGCCTAAAAAATAGATCAAAATTAAAAAATAATTATACCGTTGAATCCGCAACGGCGAGACGAATCCAAATATGTAATAATATTGACAAGTCAAAATTCGACCAAAATCACCGATTTGCCTGGGCTTAAACCCAAGGTTTTTTGAGAAAATATTTTCGATTCTGGCCGAATGGCTGGGCGAAAATGAAATCTAAGTCCATGTCTAGAAGCATCTCGGCGAGAAAAATCGAATGGCACCAAGTAGAATTCCTAGGACTTATCGTTTGGGCTACAGAGGACTTTTAAAGTCCAAAAAACGGTCCCCTGGGCCCTCCAGGAAGGCCCGTCAAAATCGAAATCCTAAACTAATGGTCCGATTTTAATTCTGTTGGCGCCATTCGATTCAGCTTGCCAAAGTGTACTTCTGATATAAATTTAAACAAAATCCGTTCATAAATAACTCGTCTATGGAGTTTTTAAACTTTAAAATAGGCCTAGGGGGCCTAAAAAATAGATCAAAATTAAAAAATAATTATACCGTTGAATCCGCAACGGCGAGACGAATCCAAATATGTAATAATATTGACAAGTCAAAATTCGACCAAAATCACCGATTTGCCTGGGTTAAACCCAAGGTTTTTTGAGAAAATATTTTCGATTCTGGCCGAATGGCTGGGCGAAAATGAAATCTAAGTCCATGTCTAGAAGCATCTCGGCGAGAAAAATCGAATGGCACCAAGTAGAATTCCCTAGGACTTATAGTTTGGGCTACAGAGGACTTTTAAAGTCCAAAAAACGGTCCCCTGGGCCCTCCAGGAAGGCCCGTCAAAATCGAAATCCTAAACTAATGGTCCGATTTTAATTCTGTTGGCGCCATTCGATTCAGCTTGCCAAAGTGTACTTCTGATATAAATTTAAACAAAATCCGTTCA
Source organism: Paralithodes platypus (assembly GCA_032716605.1). Lineage (NCBI taxonomy): Eukaryota > Metazoa > Arthropoda > Malacostraca > Decapoda > Lithodidae > Paralithodes > Paralithodes platypus. The sequence continues at coordinate 1,743,368 of CM064506.1, forward strand.
TAAATAACTCGTCTATGGAGTTTTTAAACTTTAAAATAGGCCTAGGGGGCCTAAAAAATAGATCAAAATTAAAAAATAATTATACCGTTGAATCCGCAACGGCGAGACGAATCCAAATATGTAATAATATTGACAAGTCAAAATTCGACCAAAATCACCGATTTGCCTGGGCAACCCAAGTTTTTTTAGGAAAAATATTTTCGATTCTGGCCGAATGGCTGGGCGAAAATGAAATCTAAGTCCATGTCTAGAAGCATCTCGGCGAGAAAAATCGAATGGCACCAAGTAGAATTCCCTAGGACTTATAGTTTGGGCTACAGAGGACTTTTAAAGTCCAAAAAACGGTCCCCTGGGCCCTCCAGGAAGGCCCGTCAAAATCGAAATCCTAAACTAATGGTCCGATTTTAATTCTGTTGGCGCCATTCGATTCAGCTTGCCAAAGTGTACTTCTGATATAAATTTAAACAAAATCCGTTCATAAATAACTCGTCTATGGAGTTTTTAAACTTTAAAATAGGCCTAGGGGGCCTAAAAAATAGATCAAAATTAAAAAATAATTATACCGTTGAATCCGCAACGGCGAGACGAATCCAAATATGTAATAATATTGACAAGTCAAAATTCGACCAAAATCACCGATTTGCCTGGGCCCAAGGTTTTTTGAGAAAATATTTTCGATTCTGGCCGAATGGCTGGGCGAAAATGAAATCTAAGTCCATGTCTAGAGCATCTCGGCGAGAAAAATCGAATGGCACCAAGTAGAATTCCCTAGGACTTATAGTTTGGGCTACAGAGGACTTTTAAAGTCCAAAAAACGGTCCCCTGGGCCCTCCAGGAAGGCCCGTCAAAATCGAAATCCTAAACTAATGGTCCGATTTTAATTCTGTTGGCGCCATTCGATTCAGCTTGCCAAAGTGTACTTCTGGTATAAATTTAAACAAAATCCGTTCATAAATAACTCGTCTATGGAGATTTTAAACTTTAAAATAGGCCTAGGGGGCCTAAAAAATAGATCAAAATTAAAAAATAATTATACCGTTGAATCCGCAACGGCGAGACGAATCCAAATATGTAATAATATTGACAAGTCAAAATTCGACCAAAATCACCGATTTGCCTCGTCTATGGAGTTTTTACATTTTAAAATAGGCCTAGGGGGCCTAAAAAATAGATCAAAATTAAAAAATAATTATACCGTTGAATCCGCAACGGCGAGACGAATCCAAATATGTAATAATATTGACAAGTCAAAATTCGACCAAAATCACCGATTTGCCTGGGCCCAAGGTTTTTTGAGAAAATATTTTCGATTCTGGCCGAATGGCTGGGCGAAAATGAAATCTAAGTCCATGTCTAGAAGCATCTCGGCGAGAAAAATCGAATGGCACCAAGTAGAATTCCCTAGGACTTATCGTTTGGGCTACAGAGGACTTTTAAAGTCCAAAAAAACGGTCCCCTGGGCCCTCCAGGAAGGCCCGTCAAAATCGAAATCCTAAACTAATGGTCCGATTTTAATTCTGTTGGCGCCATTCGATTCAGCTTGCCAAAGTGTACTTCTGATATAAATTTAAACAAAATCCGTTCATAAATAACTCGTCTATGGAGTTTTTAAACTTTAAAATAGGCCTAGGGGGCCTAAAAAATAGATCAAAATTAAAAAATAATTATACCGTTGAATCCGCAACGGCGAGACGAATCCAAATATGTAATAATATTGACAAGTCAAAATTCGACCAAAATCACCGATTTGCCTCGTCTATGGAGTTTTTAAACTTTAAAATAGGCCTAGGGGGCCTAAAAAATAGATCAAAATTAAAAAATAATTATACCGTTGAATCCGCAACGGCGAGACGAATCCAAATATGTAATAATATTGACAAGTCAAAATTCGACCAAAATCACCGATTTGCCTGGGCCCAAGGTTTTTTGAGAAAATATTTTCGATTCTGGCCGAATGGCTGGGCGAAAATGAAATCTAAGTCCATGTCTAGAAGCATCTCGGCGAGAAAAATCGAATGGCACCAAGTAGAATTCCCTAGGACTTATAGTTTGGGCTACAGAGGACTTTTAAAGTCCAAAAAACGGTCCCCTGGGCCCTCCAGGAAGGCCCGTCAAAATCGAAATCCTAAACTAATGGTCCGATTTTAATTCTGTTGGCGCCATTCGATTCAACTTGCCAAAGTGTACTTCTGATATAAATTTAAACAAAATCCGTTCATAAATAACTCGTCTATGGAGTTTTTAAACTTTAAAATAGGCCTAGGGGGCCTAAAAAATAGATCAAAATTAAAAAATAATTATACCGTTGAATCCGCAACGGCGAGACGAATCCAAATATGTAATAATATTGACAAGTCAAAATTCGACCAAAATCACCGATTTGCCTGGGCAAAACCCAAGGTTTTTTGAGAAAATATTTTCGATTCTGGCCGAATGGCTGGGCGAAAATGAAATCTAAGACCATGTCTAGAAGCATCTCGGCGAGAAAAATCGAATGGCACCAAGTAGAATTTCCTAGGACTTATAGTTTGGGCTACAGAGGACTTTTAAAGTCCAAAAAACGGTCCCCTGGGCCCTCCAGGAAGGCCCGTCAAAATCGAAATCCTAAACTAATGGTCCGATTTTAATTCTGTTGGCGCCATTCGATTCAGCTTGCCAAAGTGTACTTCTGATATAAATTTAAACAAAATCCGTTCATAAATAACTCGTCTATGGAGTTTTTAAACTTTAAAATAGGCCTAGGGGGCCTAAAAAATAGATCAAAATTAAAAAATAATTATACCGTTGAATCCGCAACGGCGAGACGAATCCAAATATGTAATAATATTGACAAGTCAAAATTCGACCAAAATCACCGATTTGCCTGGGCTTAAACCCAAGTTTTTTTGAGAAATATTTTCGATTCTGGCCGAATGGCTGGGCGAAAATGAAATCTAAGACCATGTCTAGAAGCATCTCGGCGAGAAAAATCGAATGGCACCAAGTAGAATTCCCTAGGACTTATAGTTTGGGCTACAGAGGACTTTTAAAGTCCAAAAAACGGTCCCCTGGGCCCTCCAGGAAGGCCCGTCAAAATCGAAATCCTAAACTAATGGTCCGATTTTAATTCTGTTGGCGCCATTCGATTCAACTTGCCAAAGTGTACTTCTGATATAAATTTAAACAAAATCCGTTCATAAATAACTCGTCTATGGAGTTTTTAAACTTTAAAATAGGCCTAGGGGGCCTAAAAAATAGATCAAAATTAAAAAATAATTATACCGTTGAATCCGCAACGGCGAGACGAATCCAAATATGTAATAATATTGACAAGTCAAAATTCGACCAAAATCACCGATTTGCCTGGGCTAAACCCAAGGTTTTTTGAGAAAATATTTTCGATTCTGGCCGAATGGCTGGGCGAAAATGAAATCTAAGTCCATGTCTAGAAGCATCTCGGCGAGAAAAATCGAATGGCACCAAGTAGAATTCCCTAGGACTTATAGTTTGGGCTACAGAGGACTTTTAAAGTCCAAAAAACGGTCCCCTGGGCCCTCCAGGAAGGCCCGTCAAAATCGAAATCCTAAACTAATGGTCCGATTTTAATTCTGTTGGCGCCATTCGATTCAGCTTGCCAAAGTGTACTTCTGATATAAATTTAAACAAAATCCGTTCATAAATAACTCGTCTATGGAGTTTTTAAACTTTAAAATAGGCCTAGGGGGCCTAAAAAATAGATCAAAATTAAAAAATAATTATACCGTTGAATCCGCAACGGCGAGACGAATCCAAATATGTAATAATATTGACAAGTCAAAATTCGACCAAAATCACCGATTTGCCTGGGCTTAAACCCAAGGTTTTTTGAGAAAATATTTTCGATTCTGGCCGAATGGCTGGGCGAAAATGAAATCTAAGTCCATGTCTAGAAGCATCTCGGCGAGAAAAATCGAATGGCACCAAGTAGAATTCCCTAGGACTTATAGTTTGGGCTACAGAGGACTTTTAAAGTCCAAAAAACGGTCCCCTGGGCCCTCCAGGAAGGCCCGTCAAAATCGAAATCCTAAACTAATGGTCCGATTTTAATTCTGTTGGCGCCATTCGATTCAACTTGCCAAAGTGTACTTCTGATATAAATTTAAACAAAATCCGTTCATAAATAACTCGTCTATGGAGTTTTTAAACTTTAAAATAGGCCTAGGGGGCCTAAAAAATAGATCAAAATTAAAAAATAATTATACCGTTGAATCCGCAACGGCGAGACGAATCCAAATATGTAATAATATTGACAAGTCAAAATTCGACCAAAATCACCGATTTGCCTGGGTTAAACCCAAGGTTTTTTGAGAAAATATTTTCGATTCTGGCCGAATGGCTGGGCGAAAATGAAATCTAAGTCCATGTCTAGAAGCATCTCGGCGAGAAAAATCGAATGGCACCAAGTAGAATTCCCTAGGACTTATAGTTTGGGCTACAGAGGACTTTTAAAGTCCAAAAAACGGTCCCCTGGGCCCTCCAGGAAGGCCCGTCAAAATCGAAATCCTAAACTAATGGTCCGATTTTAATTCTGTTGGCGCCATTCGATTCAGCTTGCCAAAGTGTACTTCTGATATAAATTTAAACAAAATCCGTTCATAAATAACTCGTCTATGGAGTTTTTAAACTTTAAAATAGGCCTAGGGGGCCTAAAAAATAGATCAAAATTAAAAAATAATTATACCGTTGAATCCGCAACGGCGAGACGAATCCAAATATGTAATAATATTGACAAGTCAAAATTCGACCAAAATCACCGATTTGCCTGGGCTTACCCAAGTTTTTTTGAGAAAATATTTTCGATTCTGGCCGAATGGCTGGGCGAAAATGAAATCTAAGTCCATGTCTAGAAGCATCTCGGCGAGAAAAATCGAATGGCACCAAGTAGAATTCCCTAGGACTTATAGTTTGGGCTACAGAGGACTTTTAAAGTCCAAAAAACGGTCCCCTGGGCCCTCCAGGAAGGCCCGTCAAAATCGAAATCCTAAACTAATGGTCCGATTTTAATTCTGTTGGCGCCATTCGATTCAGCTTGCCAAAGTGTACTTCTGATATAAATTTAAACAAAATCCGTTCATAAATAACTCGTCTATGGAGTTTTTAAACTTTAAAATAGGCCTAGGGGGCCTAAAAAATAGATCAAAATTAAAAAATAATTATACCGTTGAATCCGCAACGGCGAGACGAATCCAAATATGTAATAATATTGACAAGTCAAAATTCGACCAAAATCACCGATTTGCCTGGGCTTAAACCCAAGGTTTTTTGAGAAAATATTTTCGATTCTGGCCGAATGGCTGGGCGAAAATGAAATCTAAGTCCATGTCTAGAAGCATCTCGGCGAGAAAAATCGAATGGCACCAAGTAGAATTCCCTAGGACTTATAGTTTGGGCTACAGAGGACTTTTAAAGTCCAAAAAACGGTCCCCTGGGCCCTCCAGGAAGGCCCGTCAAAATCGAAATCCTAAACTAATGGTCCGATTTTAATTCTGTTGGCGCCATTCGATTCAGCTTGCCAAAGTGTACTTCTGGTATAAATTTAAACAAAATCCGTTCATAAATAACTCGTCTATGGAGTTTTTAAACTTTAAAATAGGCCTAGGGGGCCTAAAAAATAGATCAAAATTAAAAAATAATTATACCGTTGAATCCGCAACGGCGAGACGAATCCAAATATGTAATAATATTGACAAGTCAAAATTCGACCAAAATCACCGATTTGCCTGGGCAAACCCAAGGTTTTTTGAGAAAATATTTTCGATTCTGGCCGAATGGCTGGGCGAAAATGAAATCTAAGTCCATGTCTAGAAGCATCTCGGCGAGAAAAATCGAATGGCACCAAGTAGAATTCCCTAGGACTTATAGTTTGGGCTACAGAGGACTTTTAAAGTCCAAAAAACGGTCCCCTGGGCCCTCCAGGAAGGCCCGTCAAAATCGAAATCCTAAACTAATGGTCCGATTTTAATTCTGTTGGCGCCATTCGATTCAGCTTGCCAAAGTGTACTTCTGATATAAATTTAAACAAAATCCGTTCATAAATAACTCGTCTATGGAGTTTTTAAACTTTAAAATAGGCCTAGGGGGCCTAAAAAATAGATCAAAATTAAAAAATAATTATACCGTTGAATCCGCAACGGCGAGACGAATCCAAATATGTAATAATATTGACAAGTCAAAATTCGACCAAAATCACCGATTTGCCTGGGCACCCAAGGTTTTCTGAGAAAATATTTTCGATTCTGGGCGAATGGCTGGGCGAAAATGAAATCTAAGACCATGTCTAGAAGCATCTCGGCGAGAAAAATCGAATGGCACCAAGTAGAATTCCCTAGGACTTATAGTTTGGGCTACAGAGGACTTTTAAAGTCCAAAAAACGGTCCCCTGGGCCCTCCAGGAAGGCCCGTCAAAATCGAAATCCTAAACTAATGGTCCGATTTTAATTCTGTTGGCGCCATTCGATTCAGCTTGCCAAAGTGTACTTCTGATATAAATTTAAACAAAATCCGTTCATAAATAACTCGTCTATGGAGTTTTTAAACTTTAAAATAGGCCTAGGGGGCCTAAAAAATAGATCAAAATTAAAAAATAATTATACCGTTGAATCCGCAACGGCGAGACGAATCCAAATATGTAATAATATTGACAAGTCAAAATTCGACCAAAATCACCGATTTGCCTGGGCTTAAACCCAAGGTTTTTTGAGAAAATATTTTCGATTCTGGCCGAATAGCTGGGCGAAAATGAAATCTAAGTCCATGTCTAGAAGCATCTCGGCGAGAAAAATCGAATGGCACCAAGTAGAATTTCCTAGGACTTATAGTTTGGGCTACAGAGGACTTTTAAAGTCCAAAAAACGGTCCCCTGGGCCCTCCAGGAAGGCCCGTCAAAATCGAAATCCTAAACTAATGGTCCGATTTTAATTCTGTTGGCGCCATTCGATTCAGCTTGCCAAAGTGTACTTCTGATATAAATTTAAACAAAATCCGTTCATAAATAACTCGTCTATGGAGTTTTTAAACTTTAAAATAGGCCTAGGGGGCCTAAAAAATAGATCAAAATTAAAAAATAATTATACCGTTGAATCCGCAACGGCGAGACGAATCCAAATATGTAATAATATTGACAAGTCAAAATTCGACCAAAATCACCGATTTGCCTGGGCAAACCCAAGGTTTTTTGAGAAAATATTTTCGATTCTGGCCGAATGGCTGGGCGAAAATGAAATCTAAGTCCATGTCTAGAAGCATCTCGGCGAGAAAAATCGAATGGCACCAAGTAGAATTCCCTAGGACTTATAGTTTGGGCTACAGAGGACTTTTAAAGTCCAAAAAACGGTCCCCTGGGCCCTCCAGGAAGGCCCGTCAAAATCGAAATCCTAAACTAATGGTCCGATTTTAATTCTGTTGGCGCCATTCGATTCAGCTTGCCAAAGTGTACTTCTGATATAAATTTAAACAAAATCCGTTCATAAATAACTCGTCTATGGAGTTTTTAAACTTTAAAATAGGCCTAGGGGGCCTAAAAAATAGATCAAAATTAAAAAATAATTATACCGTTGAATCCGCAACGGCGAGACGAATCCAAATATGTAATAATATTGACAAGTCAAAATTCGACCAAAATCACCGATTTGCCTGGGCTTTTTCCCAAGGTTTTTTGAGAAAATATTTTCGATTCTGGCCGAATGGCTGGGCGAAAATGAAATCTAAGTCCATGTCTAGAAGCATCTCGGCGAGAAAAATCGAATGGCACCAAGTAGAATTCCCTAGGACTTATAGTTTGGGCTACAGAGGACTTTTAAAGTCCAAAAAACGGTCCCCTGGGCCCTCCAGGAAGGCCCGTCAAAATCGAAATCCTAAACTAATGGTCCGATTTTAATTCTGTTGGCGCCATTCGATTCAACTTGCCAAAGTGTACTTCTGATATAAATTTAAACAAAATCCGTTCATAAATAACTCGTCTATGGAGTTTTTAAACTTTAAAATAGGCCTAGGGGGCCTAAAAAATAGATCAAAATTAAAAATAATTATACCGTTGAATCCGCAACGGCGAGACGAATCCAAATATGTAATAATATTGACAAGTCAAAATTCGACCAAAATCACCGATTTGCCTGGGCTTAAACCCAAGGTTTTTTGAGAAAATATTTTCGATTCTGGCCGAATGGCTGGGCGAAAATGAAATCTAAGTCCATGTCTAGAAGCATCTCGGCGAGAAAAATCGAATGGCACCAAGTAGAATTTCCTAGGACTTATAGTTTGGGCTACAGAGGACTTTTAAAGTCCAAAAAACGGTCCCCTGGGCCCTCCAGGAAGGCCCGTCAAAATCGAAATCCTAAACTAATGGTCCGATTTTAATTCTGTTGGCGCCATTCGATTCAGCTTGCCAAAGTGTACTTCTGATATAAATTTAAACAAAATCCGTTCATAAATAACTCGTCTATGGAGTTTTTAAACTTTAAAATAGGCCTAGGGGGCCTAAAAAATAGATCAAAATTAAAAAATTATACCGTTGAATCCGCAACGGCGAGACGAATCCAAATATGTAATAATATTGACAAGTCAAAATTCGACCAAAATCACCGATTTGCCTGGGCACCCAAGGTTTTTTGAGAAAATATTTTCGATTCTGGCCGAATGGCTGGGCGAAAATGAAATCTAAGTCCATGTCTAGAAGCATCTCGGCGAGAAAAATCGAATGGCACCAAGTAGAATTCCCTAGGACTTATAGTTTGGGCTACAGAGGACTTTTAAAGTCCAAAAAACGGTCCCCTGGGCCCTCCAGGAAGGCCCGTCAAAATCGAAATCCTAAACTAATGGTCCGATTTTAATTCTGTTGGCGCCATTCGATTCAGCTTGCCAAAGTGTACTTATGGTATAAATTTAAACAAAATCCGTTCATAAATAACTCGTCTATGGAGTTTTTAAACTTTAAAATAGGCCTAGGGGGCCTAAAAAATAGATCAAAATTAAAAAATAATTATACCGTTGAATCCGCAACGGCGAGACGAATCCAAATATGTAATAATATTGACAAGTCAAAATTCGACCAAAATCACCGATTTGCCTGGGCCCAAGGTTTTTTGAGAAAATATTTTCGATTCTGGCCGAGTGGCTGGGCGAAAATGAAATCTAAGTCCATGTCTAGAGCATCTCGGCGAGAAAAATCGAATGGCACCAAGTAGAATTCCCTAGGACTTATAGTTTGGGCTACAGAGGACTTTTAAAGTCCAAAAAACGGTCCCCTGGGCCCTCCAGGAAGGCCCGTCAAAATCGAAATCCTAAACTAATGGTCCGATTTTAATTCTGTTGGCGCCATTCGATTCAGCTTGCCAAAGTGTACTTCTGGTATAAATTTAAACAAAATCCGTTCATAAATAACTCGTCTATGGAGATTTTAAACTTTAAAATAGGCCTAGGGGGCCTAAAAAATAGATCAAAATTAAAAAATAATTATACCGTTGAATCCGCAACGGCGAGACGAATCCAAATATGTAATAATATTGACAAGTCAAAATTCGACCAAAATCACCGATTTGCCTCGTCTATGGAGTTTTTACATTTTAAAATAGGCCTAGGGGGCCTAAAAAATAGATCAAAATTAAAAAATAATTATACCGTTGAATCCGCAACGGCGAGACGAATCCAAATATGTAATAATATTGACAAGTCAAAATTCGACCAAAATCACCGATTTGCCTGGGCCCAAGGTTTTTTGAGAAAATATTTTCGATTCTGGCCGAATGGCTGGGCGAAAATGAAATCTAAGTCCATGTCTAGAAGCATCTCGGCGAGAAAAATCGAATGGCACCAAGTAGAATTCCCTAGGACTTATAGTTTGGGCTACAGAGGACTTTTAAAGTCCAAAAAACGGTCCCCTGGGCCCTCCAGGAAGGCCCGTCAAAATCGAAATCCTAAACTAATGGTCCGATTTTAATTCTGTTGGCGCCATTCGATTCAGCTTGCCAAAGTGTACTTCTGATATAAATTTAAACAAAATCCGTTCATAAATAACTCGTCTATGGAGTTTTTAAACTTTAAAATAGGCCTAGGGGGCCTAAAAAATAGATCAAAATTAAAAAATAATTATACCGTTGAATCCGCAACGGCGAGACGAATCCAAATATGTAATAATATTGACAAGTCAAAATTCGACCAAAATCACCGATTTGCCTCGTCTATGGAGTTTTTAAACTTTAAAATAGGCCTAGGGGGCCTAAAAAATAGATCAAAATTAAAAAATAATTATACCGTTGAATCCGCAACGGCGAGACGAATCCAAATATGTAATAATATTGACAAGTCAAAATTCGACCAAAATCACCGATTTGCCTGGGCCCAAGGTTTTTTGAGAAAATATTTTCGATTCTGGCCGAATGGCTGGGCGAAAATGAAATCTAAGTCCATGTCTAGAAGCATCTCGGCGAGAAAAATCGAATGGCACCAAGTAGAATTCCCTAGGACTTATAGTTTGGGCTACAGAGGACTTTTAAAGTCCAAAAAACGGTCCCCTGGGCCCTCCAGGAAGGCCCGTCAAAATCGAAATCCTAAACTAATGGTCCGATTTTAATTCTGTTGGCGCCATTCGATTCAGCTTGCCAAAGTGTACTTCTGATATAAATTTAAACAAAATCCGTTCATAAATAACTCGTCTATGGAGTTTTTAAACTTTAAAATAGGCCTAGGGGGCCTAAAAAATAGATCAAAATTAAAAAATAATTATACCGTTGAATCCGCAACGGCGAGACGAATCCAAATATGTAATAATATTGACAAGTCAAAATTCGACCAAAATCACCGATTTGCCTGGGCAAACCCAAGTTTTTTTGAGAAAATATTTTCGATTCTGGCCGAATGGCTGGGCGAAAATGAAATCTAAGACCATGTCTAGAAGCAGCTCGGCGAGAAAACTCGAATGGCACCAAGTAGAATTCCCTAGGACTTATAGTTTGGGCTACAGAGGACTTTTAAAGTCCAAAAAACGGTCCCCTGGGCCCTCCAGGAAGGCCCGTCAAAATCGAAATCCTAAACTAATGGTCCGATTTTAATTCTGTTGGCGCCATTCGATTCAGCTTGCCAAAGTGTACTTCTGATATAAATTTAAACAAAATCCGTTCATAAATAACTCGTCTATGGAGTTTTTAAACTTTAAAATAGGCCTAGGGGGCCTAAAAAATAGATCAAAATTAAAAAATAATTATACCGTTGAATCCGCAACGGCGAGACGAATCCAAACATGTAATAAAATTGACAAGTCAAAATTCGACCAAAATCACCGATTTGCCTCGTCTATGGAGTTTTTAAACTTTAAAATAGGCCTAGGGGGCCTAAAAAATAGATCAAAATTAAAAAATAATTATACCGTTGAATCCGCAACGGCGAGACGAATCCAAATATGTAATAATATTGACAAGTCAAAATTCGACCAAAATCACCGATTTGCCTGGGCATCAGCAGATGTGAATGTACCTAGCTCCATCTAGTGTTCTGTTTCTATGTTACGGCTGTACCTCCCCTTGGTATCCTATATCTTTTCAGTTGTTGCTTCATTTAAAGCTTCATTCATATCTTTTGCTGTCTTGTTTCATTAAAGTAAAGCTCATTTCTTTGGTGCTGTTTCGTATCATTTGAGTTTAGGTGTTTCATTTATAAAAGTATTAGTTGTGCCTTTTGTAGTCTCATAGGAGTCGAATATATTATTTTCGCTATCTCATTACTTGTCTGAGGCTTCACTAGAACCTTATATAAGGGGGCAAGTGAAGAGGTTTCGTCACTCTACTATACGACGGCTATCGGAACTAAGGTAATTACTTAACCTCTTTCTTACGTATCATAGTAAAGACAAGGACAAATTATATAAGCTTTAAGCAATGTTCTGTATTAGCAGGGTTTTATTAATTGTAACTAATACTTGTGTGTAATTATCATTCTAAGTATTTATATGATTTTCTTTGGTTCTTTAAAAGTGCTTACATAAGGATTTCTGTGCATTCCTTTTCTTTAGTGAGTATATAACGTTATTTCAGTATAGTTAAGTATAAATATAGATACATAATTAAATATAGCATGTACTGTTCTGTGAAGCACATAATTGTTTTCTTTATTTTGGGGATGCGGGTAATAGTCTGGTTCTATGTGTTATTAATAACTTTCCCTTTCTTTGATAAGGGTTCCTACTCTATTGATCCATTATCGAAGGCCAATATTCCATCTAATATTTTACCAGAGACGTCCTTTTTATAATTTTCTGACAGCAAGACCATTTTATTCAGCTTAGGAAGGACTTCTAGCAAAATTAAGGCTTCAATATATACATACATACATAAAATTTTAAGACTGAGTGTTCCACACATAAGTGCAGTTTCAGTCTCTTCTCCTAATGGAGGCGTTCCAGGCAACCCTGTTAAGGGCTGCTTCACTTGTCAAGTTCTTGGATTTGAGATCAGCACGTATAGTCCGATCCCAGGTCTTCCTCGGTCCACCCCTTGGTGCAGCTCCCTCCACAATCACAGACCTGCATTTTTTCACCCAATTTTGTTCATCCATTCTCTCCACATGTCCATACCATCCCAGTCTACTTGTACGCATCACCTCGCTAATGCTCTTTATACCTAAATGTCTCTTCAGCTCAACATTTGTTATTCTATCCTGTAGCCTGGCCCCACACATCCATCTCTCCATTCTCATCTCATTACGCTCCATTCTGTTGACATATCTCAACCAAATCTTTTTAACCACTTTATTCAGCTTAGGAAGGACCTCTAGAAAAATATAAGGCTTCAATAATATCTCTACCAACCCTTTTAACCACCAATCGTCAAAATATAGCCACAATACAAATCTAGCACAACATCGCTGGTACTCAAAGGGTTAACGGACAAGACCAATGCAAAATGATAGCCAAGTTACTTCTGGTACTCAAAAGGGTTAACTGACAAAAACAATGTAAAATGATAGCCAAGTTACTGTACTGTCAAGATGTGTCCTTCATGAACGGGTAAGCAAACGATATAAGATAAACAACTAAAGCAACATAACGCTAAACATTCGGGAAACTAACATAATATCCAAACAAGACAATTGATATAAGCACAAAGACACTAGCAACAGCAGACGGACTACCAAAGAAAAAGGAGCAACAACAGGGAGGCATTTCAAAAGTAGAAAAAATATCAGTAAACTATTCAAGCAAACAAGAACCCATCAGATATATACACATACACAAGCAAAACCTATTATTTTTTTTTCTATGTGAGTGAGGGAGACAAAAAGCAAAACTGTCTGTAGCGAGTGTCTTCCCCCAGAGTTGAAAGAGTGACAGGGCCAAGATCAAGGGACGTTCGAACCAAAATGCCAGGACACACGGAGCAATTCAAATCATAAGAACAGGGAAATACTGATTTTGGGAGAGAGTTCCAATGATACAGCAAACCACTCAAATCAAGCCATACTGAAAAATATAAGTGTCTAACCAATATATAAAGTACCCAATCAAACAACAATACAATCAAAATATTCACAAGTAAACACCAACTATAGAAATGCATAATAGTACACGACAAAGTACAGTGGCGCTAATAAGTCGATGTCTCGGCACCAAGTTTATTTTGATCAATAATTGATATCGGCAATATCTAAGCTTCATTTCTTCATATCGAGTGAAATATACAAACATGTTCCTACACTTATCACCCCTATTCAACATCTGACAGACATTAATACAGCACAGAGCGAGCCAAACATAAGGACAGGTGGGACATGACTTATTAGCGCCACTGTACAACAAAGCCAACAACTATAGATAATAAAATAATAATAATAATAGGCTGGTACTGTATTGTACGAGCGCAAATTCTCCAACTGGATTCACGAGCGCTCGCATTAACTTCAATTTTTCAATACAAAATATGTGTTTATAGTCATCAGTACAGTAAATCTTTGATCCGCAGTATCATAAGCCTTCAGAAATAGGTGCAACTTCACTGGTTTATTAAAACCATCAACACAAGTCAACTGCTTAAGTAACTGGAAGTTGATTGAATAGACGCAATTGATGGAATATACATTATGATAAAATAAGCAACCAAAAACGAAACTATTAGGAATATACTTACATTTCCCAAAGCAGTAGAGGCCGGGACCAGGCAGCCATACCACCACGGCAACAGGCAACAGCCAACAGTGTTGCTACATCATGGGAACACTTAACCTGAAAAGAAAAGATAATATATGTAACTACTTTAATTTTATTCCTAAAGTTAGTCAGTAGCCAATTTTAATATCGGCCAAAACTGGGACAACACAATATAAACACAAAAAACAACTAATCAAATTCAGTACAGTATGTGCAAAAGTGGGGATTTGTGCCTGAGCATATACATACAGGTGGAAACTAATATTTAGCAAAATAAAATATGAAATATAATACACAAAACAAACATTCCTCACTTAACCCCTTCACCACCATTGTTATTTTCATCCTAATCTGGGTTTATGTATGTACAGTCGGTCAAAAAAGTATCTGCACCCCTACGCTGATCATCAGGTGTGTACAGCTCGATAGGGTTGGTACCTCTGCCTGCAACTATGTATATCTGTGTCGGAGACGATCCGATATACTGTAGTTGAAAAAAAAAAAAAAATAGCAGCTAATTTCTCAATACTTATGAACAAATATGAAAGTACTATGTCTCTGAATCATAATTAAATTACAAGTTACTGAAAAAATCAAATTTGTTTATCCCTAATGAAAAAATATGAAGTACTAAATATGTCTGCATCATAATTAAAATATAAAATTGTAAAACAAACTAAAAGGTTACTGATCAAATCAATATAAAGAACTCATCAAAATTAAAACTATCAAAACGACAACACACTAAACAAAATCTATATGTGGAAATATGCTTTTCAACTTATCAGAAATTTAACTTTGAAATAAACAAACTTATAATATCCATATAATAAGACAAAGTTTATATACAGTCGGCTCCCCGTATTCGCGCCTAACTGGTACCGACTGCAGTACGCGGATACGTGGGCAGTGTTTAACATAGGTTTCAATGGGAAATAGGCTTAGCTCGTACCTGACTTGGCCATCTTGGACCCTCAAACCATTATTTTGACCTACATATTATTTGAGGAGAATACTTATTAATACATATTATGAGGAGATAACTTACCACACAAACTTTATTTGAAATCAGTCATTAGGCCTAGGCTAGCCTTACGCATCGGCATAACTTGCCCGCTTTCGTCCGACAGCGTCGGTACGCTCACTCTCTGTTTCGATGGTCCCGGGCATTTATTTCCATCATGATTACCATCAGGCCCACTGTCCCTATCACTGAATGCTCTAAAGGCCCTAATAAATGCGGGAGATAAGAGGTTCGTGCAGAAAAAAGCTTGTAAACAGGTGGTTTTCAACTTTTACAACACTGGTCTGTGAACTGCTGCCTCAGCTGGGACGCAGTGTTGACGTCACGCAAGACTGCAAGATGGCCGACCGAAGCAAGAATCGGGATGCGCACCGACCCGCCCGATTCAAATCCGTGAATAGCTGGTATTTTGCTGTTTTTTTGCGCAGATGACGAGTAATGGGATATTTAGGGGTGTCCGCGAATAGCAAGGATCGCGAATGTATGGAGTGCGGATACAGGGAGCCGACTGTATTTAGCACCATATATCAAAAATATATCTTCAAAATACTGAGAACTATTTATGGGAACTTTGCAATTTACTGTCAGTTGCAAAGAAACAGAGTAGTGTCTGTAACTACAATGAAAGTTAAGCCGGTATCACACGAGAGCTTTTATAGTCAACATTCGATGATCAACATTTTTCTGGCAACATTTCTGAAATATTTTGCACTGGAATCGGAAACTACACTGATGGTAGATGAATTTAGAGGGCAGAAATATTATAAATGTTGACCTCATAAGCTGCCAGACCAGTGTTGAGTATAAATGTTAAGGGAAAAAGTGCTTGTGTGATACCGGCTTTTACTGAAACATTATCACAGTACAGTACTGTACTCTCATTGTAATTATAACAATTGCATACAATATATAAAACTTGAACACAAACTCAAAGGTTACTGTTCAAATTAAATTAATTAATATTGATTAACCCTTTCGCTGCGGGTGACGTTCTGGAACGTCCTGGCAAGTTACAGCAATTTCCAGGCTTTAAAAGCCTGTAAAAACCGTAAAAATCTTGTGTCAGTGGGCGGGAGCGTGAGGGGCCCACCTCCATTCCTCAGAGCAGCGAGCGGCTCACTGATGTAGACTGTCTCTCGCGCGGGTCTCTCTCTCTCTCTCTCACAACAGTGTAGCCAAGCGAGCGAGTGCTACCAAATAGCGGGCTTCCCGCGTTTCACTGGCACCGCTGCGGGTGAACCAGACCACATACGGGGCCCGTTCTGGTCTCATTTTGAAGCTATTTTCACCTAGTTTTTGGCAGAATACAGTTCATTTAATGCAGATGCCTGATTTATCATTCAAGAGTGCCTGAATATGCCCTAAATAGCCCAGACATAGCCGCAGCCAATGGGTTAAAAGAAAAGAAGAAAAAAATAGGCAAAGAGGGGATTGGGCCTCAGTAAATAGATATATAGAAATTGAAAAACTTGCAAAATAAACAAACCAAAACTGGGACAAAGACAATATAAAGGCAAAAGAACTACAGTAAACTCTCTTGTCTGGCGTGTTTAAGCTTTGCGAAATCGTGTTTGGCGCCATAATCTATAAGATACCAAAGCTCTCATCTGGCGGCAAAAATTTGTAATTGGCGGGTGGCCAAGAGACTAAAATAGGCGAGCGGCGAAAATACCCGAGCGCATAGGCTACCTCTCGGCACTTGTCGGTCGTGATAAAGTTACTGTACTCTCTTACCAGTTTCCGTTCGACCTTGACTGTATCATTTATTGCTCGCTCTCTCCATCGATTCATGATATATGACACTTAATGTAGTTTTTTTTATTCATGCAGAGTTTAGTCAAATTTACCAGAATGTCCCCGACTTCCCAAATTGACTAATTCCTTGAACGTGAAGACAGTGCGTTGTTATGTGTGTGATTACTTTGCTTGGGAACCAGATTAACTTGCGCATGTAGTAATGTACACCCTATGTGGTGGATAGTGTTCTTTTATTAATAAAATATTATTTTACTTAAGAGTTGTTTCCACATAGCAATTTTGATATATAGTCATTTTGTCGTTATACTGTGTTCGTATACGTTTTGGTTTGTTAATTTTGCAAGTTTTACATTATAATATGGATAATGGTAGCCGTGGGACAAAGTGGTGATGCAGTTCTTTGTGATAGAGGGCCACATGAAAAGCCCAAAATGGAAAAGGACATTCGCAATTTTAGGAAGATGCGCAGAACAAGAAATATACTTAACTTACCGGGCGGGTGCCCAACCCCGAAACGGGCGGGTGCCCAAGGGGAGCTATCCCCCCGCCAAAGGCGGCTTTCTAGGGCCTTTCCTAGCTGATGCTGAGAGGATTGGGTTCTAGCCATGTGGTGATGGGCTGGTCTATCAGAGTGAGAACTGAGAGATATCTTCCATACCCATAGCTTACTCTGACTGTTCCTTTTACTTATATATTTTCTAGATCTCAAGTGACGGCGTCTCTTCCGTGGATTGACCTCCCAATCTACCAAGATTGGAAGCCAAAGTGTCACTTTTTTCCTTTACCCTTCAACTTTCTCTTCATAATTGCTGAGGGGCACAGGGTGGGGCTTTGGTTTCCCGGGCGTTTCCGCACCCTTCTCAGCTCCCCGCCATGGAGTGGCTTCGGTAACCCAGGCTTTATTGTGGTCGGCAGGGAGGGTTCTGTTGGGGCGCTCGGTTATGGCCTTGGCCTTGCTTGGGGCCTTGGGGCTGTTCGGCCAGGCAGCTTGGGGAACAACAACAACAACTTACCTTGCATCACATTTTATGCCTTTGTGAGTGATATATTAACTGAAACAATACAATCCCAAGTGGCAGTATTTTTTGTTTCATAACCTTAAAAGAACTTAACAAAACTTAGAACTTAAAAGAACATGGTTCCGGTTCGCCAGGAATGTACCTTCGGCGGCAAGAAGGATTATGCGACTTAAAACCAAAATGGCGACGTGTCTATATCAACGATCCCAGCTTTGAAGTTTTTTTTAGGCAAGCCATGAGAACCGAGGACCTTAGATAGCCAACTAGGGAGAACCTTAGGGCCCAATGTAGCTATCATGGTAAAGAGGAGACGAATAATGAGACGGACAATGACGAGAAACAATAATGATGCGGACACCCAGTAGTAGGACGAAGCAAACAAACAATATAGGCCTAGGCCTAATTAAATCAAACACTTTCAAATGTTTCTGGTGAGGCTTAATATCCTTTAATTATTTCAATTGGCATTTACTATAGTTAGTATTCAGAAATTTGTGATTAAAAATACAAAAAAAGGGTAAAATAGGCTAACTTAGGGGTGACCAAAGACTACCATAATCTTTTCCCATTTAATTTCCAATGCGTGTCTGGCGAAATCGCGATTGGCGCCGTTTTTTCAGACTACTAAGAACGCCAAATAAGAGAGTTTACTGTAATCAAAATTGATATGTGGAAAAACTGCTTCTTAGCAGAATACAATTATGAAATAAACAAACACAAACCACCACATAGGGTGCACATCACTACATGAGCATTAAAATTAAAAAATATCGAAACAACACACTAAACAAAATCTATATGTGGAAAGCTTCTACATTTATCGGAAATTAAACTTTGAAAATAACAAACTTATAATATCCACATATCTGTACACCACTACACAAGACAGTAGGTTGGTTTCCCACAATATATACTGTATACTGTACAGTCGGATACCATAACCCCACTCATAACAATTCGTGGACCTATATCTTTTTCTTTATGCATTTATAATTACCTACATTGATTTTACAACTTGTTTCTCAATAAATAGTACGGTACCGTATATAGAGTTTTGTAGTTGATGTTTAAAAAATATATTAATTATTTTAGTTTCCAGATATACTTATATAATTAGAAATAGGTAAACTCCATGAACTTGCAAAATAAACAAACCAAAACTAGGACAAGACAATACAAAGGCAAAAGAACTTAACCAAAATCGCTAAGTGGAAATTACGCTTTAGCAAAATAAATTATTTAAATAAAAGAAGAGTTTTGTGGAGTTTTGTAGTTGATGTATAGAAACACTATACCGCTATTAATTCATTTTGTTTCCAGAGATATACTTATATAATTATAAAAAGGTAAACTCCATGAATTATAATTTAAATCTTGAAAAAAAGGACAACACAAGACAAAGACAAAAGAACTCATCAAAACCGCTAAGTGGAAACAACGCTTTAGCAAAATAAAAGTTAAATTATAATTTAAAACTTGCAAAATAAACAAACCAAAACGTATAAATAAAAGAACACAATCCACCACATAGGGTGTACATCACTACATGAGCAAGTTAATCTGTTTCCCAAGCAAACTAATCGCACACATATAACTACGCACTATCGTCATATTTCAGAGTGGGCTACAGACTATATTGTATCCGAGTGTACATATTGTACATACATGTCATTGTTTAGCATCGTTTTCTATGACCTATATTATACCAGCTCAGACAGGCTTGCTTTTTGGCAGTTGGAGTGTAATTTATATATAATTAACCCGGCAAGCGCGATAGGCCTAACGGAAGGCTTCCTATAGGGAACGCGATAGGCCTCACTGAAGCAAGACCATAAAAAAAGCCTTCCAAAAAAAAAAGGGCCTATCAAAACAAAGGATTTTGTCTCTAGGTGAGATAATTTCCCTCTAGTACTCATCCATGTGTTTCTCACCCCTCCCCCTCCCCTCCTTCCCCACCTTATTCCCCCCTCCCCCCCCTCCTCAATTATCACCTATTTATCCTCTTATTATCATCATTTATCGGTTATTTTTCTCTCCCGCGATAATGTAGCACAAGTGGGTTGCATAAAAGATCGTTATGCAACACCCAGACACCGGCACACACCGCCCCGCTCGTCTCAGTTGACTCCCAGACAGTGAGAGGGGAGGGCTGCCTGTGGCTCTCTCTCGCCTGAGATTATGACCGGGTGGCCAATATCTTCGTTTTTCACCACCCAAATGCTTTTCCCACTTATTTTAGCACTCTTGAAGGTTCATATATACATCATATATGTAAAATAAAAGCATACCGAAAACAAATAATGCTTTATATTGTAAATATAACGAATTCTGTCAGAATCCAGGGCTAGAAATGCACAAATAACTACCCTAGCACCTAGGTCTATATCGCGCTTGTCAGGTTAAGTAACACCCTGTTCTTAACATGAATCATTAATTACAAAACCCAATGTACTTGAATAAATTCATTAAAGCATAAGGTCCTCCCGGGATTCCAACTCGGGACACCGCACCCAGAACATAAGCACCTAAACCGTTACACCACCAACACAGTTACTTGGAGCCCTGATGGACTCCAACACGGACTGCGAACTCATCACTCAGTACACCCTTCACCCTCACCGCACTTCGCGAATCCTCATACATCTTCATTATCACACGCACCAGCCACTCTTCCACACCAAGTTTCCTCATAGCCCACTGCACAACATCTCTAGGCACCCTATCAAAGGCATTCTCCAGGTCTACAAAGTAAAGATCCTTGCCTTTTAGCAAGTATCTTTCCTGTATCTGCCTGACTATGAAGATAGCATCGGTTGTACCCCGTCCTGGCATAAAACCAAACTGCATATCATCAATAGAGATGATCAAACCCTCAAGGACTCTCTCACAGACCTTCATGATTTGGTCAAGCATTTTCAGTCCCCTATAATTTCCTCTATCTAGCGCATCCCCTTTTCCTTTGTATATATTCACTATCACACTTTTGAGCCAATCCTCTGGGATTTTCTCATCCTTAATAATGGTGTTTATCAACTCGGTAACTAAGTTTACACCAGTCTCCCCTGAGGCTTTTATCATCTCAGCGACAATGTCAGAGCAACCTGGAGCTTTACCGTCCCTCATTTTATTGATTGCGTCGCTCACTACAGCTGGTGATATCAAAGGAGGGGGCCCAGATATTGGTTTTTCGATACTAAGCTGTTCCTTATCCCATTCAAACTCTACATTTAGTAATCGTTCATAGTGTGCTTTCCATGCTTCTCGGATTTCATTTTCTGCATACACAATCTTCCCATTATCGTTTCTAACACACTGTTCACCTATAATATCCCTAGTGTCATTTTTAACTCGCCTAGCTAGGTTGAAGATCCCATTGGGATTGTCAGTGTTACACACTTGTTCGAGGACCAGGTCCTTAATGCGATTTTTAGAATTGTAAATAACTCTTTTGGCAGTTTGTTTAGCTGCCTGGTATTCCTCCTTGCTGCCTCCTTTCTTCCATGCTTTGAAGCATCTCCTTTTCTCTTTCACAGCATGTTCTACCTCATCGTTCCACCATGTAAGAAATAAACTGAACAAGCCAGACCTATGAGAGTTCCGTATGGAGCTTAGTGGTCTGGTTAATCTGCTCTAACTAACTAAACTGAGCAAGATTCGGAAATATACTTGAGCCGAACAGGCCAAGTAAGATCTCTCTATTGGTTTAACTGGTAGGGTGACTGTCTCGTAGCCCAAGGGTCCCGGGTTCTAACTCCCGCCCAGGGTAAATTTTCGGGAGGCTATTTTATCAAACGAAGTTTAGGTGTGTTGGTAAAATTGTCTAGATGGTTGAAAGTAAGATCGGAGCTCCATAACTCCTCTTTCGGGTATAGTGTAAATCCTATTCCTACAAACATACCTTATGGGAAAAATAGCTCATGGTAGACACCTCGAAAAAGTAAAATGGCCTAATTTTGAAAAATGTTGCCCTAAATACCAACCAAAAGTGGATTAAATCATGAACAATAAGACAGACAAAAATTAATATTTTCTCACCAACAAACTTTACTTCTAAACTCAATTAATGAAATCAACAAATACATGTGGCACTCCAAGGACTCAAAGCTAGGATATTCACACCAAAATTCCGCGCATTTATGCATTACACTATCAAGACAGAAAATACCTGGTACACCGAAAACGAGAGCAAAAATAATTGAAGACTCAAAACATCAAACTAGAAAACATAAACAAACTAGTGAATGAATTTTGAATGTGATATGGACCATCAGGGTGTACTGTATGCCCTATACTGTATACATCTTTTTGTATATGGAATACAAAATCAACCTATCTACCGGTATCTATTTACTCAGGCCCAATCCCCACTTTTCTTATTTGGGGGGGGGGGGACTCAAGACGGAGCAAGAACGGAAAACAACGAACACACAAAAACAAAACACAAATTCACACACATCTAGGTCATCCAGGAGAAGACCCAGAAAAAAAAAAACATATATATTAATAATAATAATATAAACTGCCATTGTCAAGGTGTTTCTTGCTTGGAGGCGAAATCTGAGTGACTCAGGTGAATCCGAAATCACAGCGTCACTTGCGCAAGCTACGTCCGCCATCTTTAATGTCGTCAACACTAGCCAAGACGCTCTAAGTCCACCCGCCTTTTACTTGCTTATTTGTTAATTAAAATGTAAAACTTGCAAACTAAACAAGCCAGGCAGCTTGGGGAACAACAACAACAACAACAACAACAACAACAACAACAACAACAACTAAACAAACCAAAACTTGGACAAACACAATATAAAGGCAAAATAACTTATCAAAATCGCTATGTGGAAATAACGCTAACTAAAATAAAAATGTTGTTTCCACATAGCGATTTTGATAATTTAATTTGACTTTATATTGTCCTTGTCCCAATTTTGGTTTGTTTAGTTTGCAAGTTTTACATTTTAATTAATAAAAAAACAATCCTGAACCTTGTAACTCACGTTTATTATGGCCTTTAGTACATTCAGTGATAGGGACGGTGGGCCTGGTGGTAATGATGAAGGAATTGAATGCCCGGGACTATCAAAACAGTCAAGTCAAGTGCCGCGTCTGACGAAGCCGCAGAAAAATTACGACTAGTTTCTATCTATTTCTATATCTATTTGCTCAGGCCCATTCCCCATTTGTTTTATTTATTTATTTATTTATTTATTTATTTATTTATTTTTCTATTGGGGGTATGCTAAATATGACTATGGTTTCAAATAAAGTCTATGTGGTAAGTAATATCCACATAATATATCTGGTGCCACGTGAAATAATGGGTGTCCACGTGTATTGGGTAAAAAGGGCAGATATGGCCACTTTTGGGCTCCCAAAACTCTTATTAGGAACTGAAGACACTTATTGAGAATTTGGTGTTTTTTCCGACACCCCAGCCACGTATCAGGGTTTTCGCGTATTAGGAAGGCGCGTATTAGGAGAGCTGACTGAAGTTTGTATGTATGTATGTATGTATATGCTCAGGCCCAATCCCAACTTTTCCTATTTTTATTTATTTTATATTTCTTATTTGTATTTCTGTATTTTGTAGTTCTGTAGTTTGCAAGTTTTACATTTTAATTTTGTACTATATAAACCTTTCGTGCACTGCTGGACACGATTGTGCCCTTACAGGGATACTTCAAAACCTTTGTGACCATCAGGGGTATTTAGAAACCTTTAGTTTAGTTACTTCAACCTCTGCAGTTGTCTTTGAGCAAGTTTTGGGCAGAAACCTAATTTTGGTGAGGTACTTAAGAGAATTATATTTCTGAATTAAAATGTAAAACTTGCAAACTAAACAAACCAAAACTGGGACGATATAAGATAAAGGTAAATTAACTTCTCAAAATCGCTATGTGGAAATAATGCTTACTAAAATACAATTTATGAAATAAAAGAACGGCAACTAATCGGCAACCCCCGGACCTGAAAGGGTTAATATCTTGTCAAATTGCACATTTGTTTAAATAGATAATTTTGACAAATTGCAGTTTCTTTATTATTTTACCACAATTAGTTTAACCAGACTGCTGATTCTTTATTCATGCACAATAATAATTTTAAAACATTTACCAGAACGTGGTCAACTTTCCAAATTGACTAATTCCTTGAACATGACAAAAGTGCGTTGTTTTGATAAGAGTAATGCATAAATGCGCGGAATTTCGGTGTGAGGATTATAATTTAAAACTTGCAAAATAAACAAACCAAAACTTATACGAACACAGCAAAAAGACAAAACAACTAATCAAAATAGCTATATGGAAACAACGCTTAAGTAAAATAATAATTAATAAATAAAAGGTTGGAGTCCTTGGAGCGCCACATGTATTTGTTGATTTCATTAATTGAGTTTAGAAGACAAGTTGGTTGGTGACAAAATATGAATACTGTACACTATGTGCAATACATTTGCTTGAGAAACAGATTCACTTACTCATGTAGTGATATATATACATTTTATGTTTTTTTTTTGTTTTTTTTTCTTATATTTCAAATTTATATTTATAATGAAAAACTTGTAAAATAAACAAACTAAAACTGGGACGATACAAGATAAATGCAAATGAACTAATCAAAATCGCTATGTGGAAACGCTTAATAAAATAAAATGTTGAAATAAAAGAACAACTAAAGCGTTATTTCCATATACTGTAGTGATTTGTATCGATATATAGATAGATTTTGAGACTGTAAGCACATTATCTGTGGACAAAACGGTCTTTAAACTTGTATGTATGTACTGTATGTATAAATTTTGATATAAATTCTTTTGTCTTTATATTGTGTCGTCCCTGTTTTGGTTGGTTTGTTTTGCAAGTTTTACATTAACATTTCATTAGTTTCATTATTACACTGTTCAATAATTGGGGAAAACTATGGTACTTAACCCATACAGTACCGGTGACGTCCTTTTTGTTGTATTCAGGCAACTAGAAGACTATTTTATTCAGCTTAGGAAGGACCTCAAACAATTAAAAGGCTGCACACTATCTCAATAAAATAATTTGAACTACCACAGATCCTTAAAAAGCTGCATAATATCGTCTAAATATAGCTAGAATATAGGTTAATCAAATACACGTCGCTGGTACTCAAAGGGTAAAGTATCTATGCTTCATTGACAACTTGATAATAAAAATTCCATAATAGTAAGAAAATATAAAGAGAAACATAATAAAGGTTGATCCGCTTACAGTACTTTTGTTTTTCAGGAATAAAACAAATTAAAGTGAGGAAATGTATGTACTGTATGATTGTATGTACTCTGGCACTTACCCCGTTTTATTTTTTTATTTTTTATTTTTATGGGGGTGGCTGACTCGAGACATAGCCCGAACAGGGACATCACAACATATCAGGAAAACAAAACACTAAATCACACACATCTAGGTCATGCAGGAAAAATACCCAGAGACCCAGGCCCATATGGGGTCCCAAGCAAAAGATACTGTAACAATTGTTTTGTTAATGTACCTGTGTGAAGTTAGCGGGCCCAGCAGAACTTGTGACTGGGGCTAGTTCCTTTGGTGATGGTGGTAATGATAGTGGTGGTGGTGGTGGTGGTAGTATGGGTGGGGGGTCTTTACCCTGGTGATGGTGGTGGTGGTGGCTGGGCAGGGGGGGCACCAGGGGGGTCAGCTCTGTACTGGACACCTTTGGAGGGGGCTGTCATCATGCTCCACTAGAGTCGTCATCTGAAATTACAAAAACTTTTAATAACACTTCATAAAAGTCAAAAGAAAAAACTACAATCAATTCTAGTTAATCGTCTGACATGCTGTCTTGATAGCGTAATGGTACTGTACAACTCGGGAGGGTAATTAAGCATTGAGAGTACTATACTCCATTCAGTCGACCTGTGCATCTGGCTCCTAACTGGTGTTTTCATCGAGGCTCATGATTGGCTATCGTATTATTACCCTTGTTCACTGGCCAAAATCAGTGACAGAGCTGATAATTTCTTATCTTTATTATTCCTTATTTATTCATTATACTATATACATGTAAGTAATTGTAATGATTACTTAATAAATTATAGGGTTATCTGAATCTAAAGAGCTATTAAATATCACATAAAACACAATAATAACCTATATATCATAAAGTAAACACAAGCGAAACAATAAAATTATAAAGGCAAGAAGTAAGCGAGAGGAGACTGGCTGATGGGCTCACGCAGATTAGCCAATCACAGGCCATGATTTACTTATCGGTATCACAAATTTAAAATAGGCAGTGACGGAATCTCTTCCCTTGCTTGTGTTTACTGTAATATATCTATAATTTGATGTGTTCCATGTAGTATTGTATAGCTCTTAAGGTTCTGATATCGCCTATCACATTATCATTACTAAAACTTATATAGTTTAATTAATATACAGTACTGTATATGAAATAATAAAGAATAGTAGGCTATATTTAATTCATAAGATAATGTGATAATCTACAGTGATATTCGAACCTTAAGAGCTATAAAATACCACTTATGCGCACTTATGCATTACGCTATCAAGACAGTTATTACAGAGTTTTCACTAGAAACAGTGGCGTATCTAGGGTGGGGCAGGCAGGGCACGTGCCCTGGGTGCCACTTGAAGGAGGGCGCCAAATCATCCTCAAGTAAACTTTATATTTAACTATAGTGCAAATATAATATCAAGTATTATGCCTAAATACCTATCCATTTGTCATTAATATAATATGATGAAATGGCATAGCGGTTTCTTATTATGATGTACAGTTAGTACAGTAATCACAGTAGGCTATATATATTTTAAATAATATTTAGCCTTTTAGGCAACGAATTCCTGCAAGCCATTGCCTAAACACATTAATAGTTAAGTTACCCCTCTAAATATTTTCTGGGTGGTTTCCTTTCATTACCGGTACTATATTTTATGCAATGTTGAATGGTGTATATATTTATTGATATTCTTGATTATTTCTCATTTGACTGATTAGTTAATAGTAAAATATTGTTAATACTTACTATATAAGAGACCCACAAGAAAATTAGGATATAGGCTATGTATAACTTTAACCAATGGAAATACGCCTAACGGCCTTATTGGGCTATCCTTAGCTGGAATTATGCAAGGCTGGTACATGTCATATTTGTAACATACTATGTGGTACCAACTCTGTAAATTGCTAACTGAATAAATATTATTATTATTATTATTATTATTATTATTATATTCTCGAATGCTAGCGAACGTTCATTGTTGACAAACACTCGAGCCACCAGGCTACCCAGGCCTGGGACAGGCAAAGCAAGCGGCTCGCTTGGTGTAGTGACTAGCGTCTCGGACTTCTACCCAGAAGGCCCGGGTTCGCGCCCACGCTCGGCGCATTAAAGATTTTTCACAAGTACTGAGTCGTTACCATCCCTCATGAGCAAAGGGATGGGGTAGTAGTACAGGACCCCAATGGAAATACGCCTAATCGGCCTTATTGAGCTATCCTTAGCTAGCTTAGCATGCGCTAGCTTTAAGAACTATTATTATTATTATTATAAGGATCCAGAGTCTCGGAGGTACGAAATATACCGTATGTATTCATCACTCTATACTATAATACTCCATTTCATTTTATCTGACAGTAAATTGAATACCTTAGCAACTGAGTTCTCAATATGTAATGGAAATAAATGCCATTACTGTACTGTGTTTCTGCATCATATAAATAAAAAAAATCACAATTCAAAGCGTATTTGCTAAAAATTATTCGCAACAGCTGATTAATCAGAGATGAATACATTGTAAATTTGCAATTTACCGTCAGCTGGACTGAAACTGACTATAGTCTATAGTTTAGGCCATGTAGGCGACGTCCTAGTTATTACATAATGGCTTCATGGCAACTAGGCCTATTAGACGATTAGGCCTATATTAATCTTAGAAGGATCTCAGGCAGCTCAAAGGATAATTGAGATAGTTTGTGTTCTTGTAATGGTTAGAGATCCTTCCTACACTTAGTAAAATCATCTATTCTAATAGTTGTCAGAGTATGGGTTAACTATAGCATAATGATAATCAGATGATAAAAGTAAATTTGACCGTATCTTCAATATGGTAGATTATAATCTACCATATTGCAGATACGGTAATTTATACTTTTATGATTTATCATCTGATTTTGGCATCAAATCAAGGGTTTTCCTATAGATTTAGGTGAGATTATTTTGGATGTTGCTTAGGCTAAAATCTAAACACTTAAAATTTAGCTTAAAGGTTTAGACGTGGTTTAGAATGTAATTTTCCTTATTTCAGAACATTAATTGTGTAAGATCATGAAACCGTTCCTAGCGAAGAAGGAAAGAGGTTTTACCTTTATTTCTTTAGAAAATTGTTTTATTACCTAGGCTAAATAAAATGGGTAGGCCATTTATTTGCAGAGATATGAGCATCGGTAAATTACGAAAGTCGTGAGTAAAGATTCGGCGACCGAGATAGCCTAGCCATGTTGTCCACACAATGACAACACATACACTCACTCGACAGCCAAACCATAACATAAGTGTGTTTCGGTAATTATTCTCACCTCACACATTAACTACACAATGTGGAGTGTGCTAGTATTCACCCAATGCACGGGAACTATCATATCTACCTCCGGTATGCATAAAAACTTGGTTAGGCCATATACTTTATTTGCAGAGATATGAGCATCGGTAAATTACGAAAATCGTAGCTTCGGAATTCCCGCATAACTCGCCGTCTTATTATTTCTCACCTCGCACAATAACTACACAATGTAGGGTGTTCTAGTCTTCACCCAACGCACAACAAAGATCATATCTACCTCTGGTAGGCATAAACACTTGGTTAGGCCATATATTTGAAGAGATATGAGCTACGAAAGTCGGGAGTAAAGGTTCGGCGCCCAGCTGGACCCCGCGCCAGTGTAAGTATTGACCGTGTTAGCAACATTTTGGCTATTTGGGGTGTACCACGTGCCACCAAAATCGCGTTTCCAAAACACGCGTTACCGGAGGACCAACTGTATTGTATACCATGGCTATCAAAAAATTAACTGAAGGCGGGCAGTAAGCCCGAATACTACATGCTTGCCAAACGCACCCACAAATTTACCGTACTCAAGTAGGATGGGTCAATATGGCAGCAACTTTCGCAAGTGACGCTCGAAATCTGGATGTCGGATGTACTAAAATTTCGCCTCCAAGCATCAAACACCTTGACAATGACAGATTCCTGCAGTTCAGTTCACTATTTTTTTGCGTTTTCTAGTTTGATGTCGAATCTTTCATTATTTTTACTCTCTTTTTCGGGTTTCGACTGTGATTTTAGCGCCAAGATCAAATATTTTTGCGCGAACGTGGAATTTTGAAATATTTGGGGTATGGCGCAAAGTTTAATTTCGCCAACTTAGACGCCGCCAAATTCAGTGCTCCACTGTAAGTGTAATATGAAACCCTTTAAAAACTGTACCTCTAGGCCCCCTACTATAGGGTAAGACGGGGTAATTTCGCCGCGGCGCTAATAATTTGCATTCAAACGCCGATATCTCCGAAACTATTGCATGGATTCGGCTGCAGTTTGGCTTAGGTTGTAGAGCAGTTTTGGTTTAGGTTGTAGAGCAAGTTTGGTTTAGGTTGTATAGATAGTTTGGCTTAGGTTGTAGATCTAGTTTGGCTTAGGTTTTGTTGTAGTTTCGCGGGGCCTGGAGCCGGAGCTAGCGGCGCGTCTGACGGTATGGTCGGGTGAGTGTTGGGGTGTTTGTGGGTGGTTTATATGTGTGTATGTTTGTTTCTATGTTTGCGTGTGACACAGTGTTGGCAGTAGCCGTCAGCTGCTGCCTGGTACTTTGTATTAGCAACCTACACGCCGCACCCACACAAGACACGTCCACACCCGCACTAAATACTTACACACCTGTAGGCCTAATAAATACGTCCACAACCGCACTAGACATGTCCACACCCGCACTACATGTCCACAACTCCACACCCGCAATAGACACAAAGGCGCATAGGCCTACACGTGTGACACACCTGCATCTCTGCCCGCCCTGTTCAGTTGTGTGTGTGTGCGTGCAACGTTTTTCTATTGGCATGTTTAGTTTCAGTTTGGGTTTGTGAATGTTTTCATTGCTTTTACCTGCGTGCTAGTGTTTTGTCTGGCCATTAATCATATAATGTTGTCTAGTTTACTAGCTAAATGATGCGTAAAATAGGAGTGACTTTGTTCAAAAATTCGGCAGCATGACCAAAACATTATATATTTTTTTCGTTTTTTGGGAATCTATAGCAAAAAGGCTAACCCTAGAGTGCCCTAGACCCAGTACGTGGGATACAACACTAGCCCTTGCAAGTTGCATGCCAGCTACTGTGGGTTCATATATTAGACATACAGTAACATCTTTGTAGAACATAACACTTTACCGTAGCGAGTGTACTCCATTTCAAACACGTCCGTAGCAGAGGCTGCAGAGCTCTCAAGATTGTGGGACTGAGTTTGGTTACGCGCGGGACTATTTATATCCACAAAATCAAGTTACAAAACTTTATCAAAACTATTCTACCACATCAGAATCTATGTGAGTATATTATAAGGATTCCATAGAGCTTCACTTTCCCTAATAAATTATGTATAATAACGCTGCGAGTCTATTCGCGATAATTATCGAGAATAGTTTTGATAGTAAACTATAGTTTTGATGTAAATACTACCGCAACTACGAATCTTGTTTCCGAGACCTAGTATATTATATTAACCTAACCTAACCTAACCTAACCCTAGACCCATTACGTGGGATACAACACTAGCCCTTGCATGCCAGCTATTGTGGGTTCATATATTAGACATACAGTAACATCTTTGTAGAACATAACACTTTACCGTAGCGAGTGTACTCCATTCCGAACACTTTTTGTAAACATTGAACACGTCCGTAACAGAGCTCTCAAGGTTGCGGGACTGAGTTTGTTTACGTGCGGGACTATTTATATCGACAAAATAGAGTTACAAAACTTATCAAAACTATTCTACCACAACGGAATCTACGTGAGTATATTATAAGGATTCCATAGAGTTTCACTTTCCCTAATAAATTATGTATAATAATGCTGCGAGTCTATTCGCGATAATTATCGTTGGCGGTACCTGTCAAATAGGTGTCCAGAGACTAAAATCGTACCCAAAATTCTCCCCATAAAAGTTCATTTTCCAAACCAAACAAGTTTTAAATAGGCTACATTCTCCCCATAGAGGATACCTGTATACAGTATTTTTGAGATATTCTCCCTATAAAAGGTAATTTTTTAACAATGTTTTTCAATACTCTCCCTATAGAGGGCAGTTTCCTAATTTTGTTGTTTTTCATCGGAAATTCTGTACTTTAACCTCACATTTTCCTTGATCTTCATAGCCTAGCCCTCCCATTTATAGATTGTTGGATAGGCCTAGCCTAATTTCCACCTGTTCAATTTTTACAGTAATTTTTCCAAAATTCTCCCCATAGCCTACAAGTTAATTTTCCACACCAAACGACAATAAAATAAATTCTCCCCATCATAGAGGATATATAGTTAGGCCTATCTATTTGTTTACACTATTATTCAAGAAACTCTCCCTATGAAAGGTAATTTTTTCTAGGCTACTTGTGGACAATGCTTTTTCATAGAAAATCCCTATAGAGGGCAGTTTTCCTTATTTCATTAAGTTTTTCATCGTAATTTGTGTACTTTAACCCCACATTTTCCCTGAACTTCATAGGCTACTAGGCTAGGACTCCCCACATGGCCTAGGCTAGTGGGGGCCATTTTCAGATTGTTGGATAGGCCTAATTTGGTCATTAGGCTACTAGGCTAATTTCCACCCATCTTTAGTATGAAAAAACACCGTATATCAAAGAAAAAAATGCAAAAAATAAGGATAATCTTCAAGGACACTACATCCGCTTTATTAGAAACAATTTATTAGGGAAAATAGGGACCAATAGGCCTAGACTCGCCATATTTTTCTCATTATAGTCCGCATGGAGGAATTTCGTTATCGACACTTGAAAAAACTCTATTTCACAGAAAAATACACCAAAAATCTGTCAAAGATGTCAAATAGCGGGGGTGTGGGGGCGGCAGCACCCACCCATAATACTAGGATAGGTTAGGTAAGGTTGTTAGGTTAGGCTAATGTCCTTTCAAAGGGGTATAGGCTAGTAAACACTAGGGTCAATATTTACAAGTCGCACCACAGCTGGGATCTCATTTCTAATGGTAGTTTTGGGTTCCTATCATTCTAGGCTATGCTTCATTGCTATAGGCTATACTTTTTATCCACCGGAAAAAAAAAATCTTGGCTTAGGCCTAGGCCTAGCCTAATTTTTTGTTTAGCATTAGCCTAGGGGCCTAAACTAACCAAAAAACCTAACTGTACACAGTTCCCAATGTACATTATACAGTGTTTTGCCAAAACATACAGAAAATATGACTGAACAATGCTGTAAAACCAAGTATCAGGACAGCAAGTGGATTGAAGAAGCAGAAAATAGCATGAAAAAACAGAAAGCCCTCTTACAGGATAGCAGTGAAAGTAGTGCAGACTCTCAAATGATCGGAAATAATGATCAAGTAAATATAGGTGAGAAAAATAAGCCTAGACCCCATGTGAACAATGCCGAAGACCTAAGCGCAGTGTACTTATAGACATTGATAGGCCTAATAGTAACCGTGAAAGAGCCATAGACCTAGTAATAGGAGATACCCCCCGAGGACTTAGACCTAAACCTAGTCAATCGAACGGTGGGCACTGAAACGGAAAATTCTCCAAGTGTTACAAGCGTACAACCCAGAGCACAAGATGAATCGGCAACCAATAGCACCAGGCAGACGAATCACATGAAGAAAATCTGTCGATACTATAAAACGAACAGCTGCAGATACAACATTAGTGGGAGAGGATGTAAGTACGCTCACCCCAGACCATGCCCTAAACTGCTTAAACATGGGCTTGACAAAGAGAAAGGCTGTACACTAGGTAGAAAATGTGCACACTACCACCCCAAGCTATGTTACAGCTCGATGAAGGACGGTACTTGCAACCGAAGAAAGTGTACCTACACTCATATGCAGGGAACAAAGAAAATAACTGCAGTCAGGACCAATATGGACAAAACCAGAGAAGCTGATCATGGTCAAAGAATGGATCCCAAGCCATTCGCAGACAAAGGCCAGGTACCGGTACCCACTTCAAATTTTTTAGAAGGAACCCAGCATCAAATAAATTTTCTACAGGTCCAAATGAGCCAGATCCTCCAGCAACTGGCTCAGCAACAACAAAGGGTAGCCCAAACACAGCATCCAACGGCATCAGTGCAGCTACCGGTACACACAGTGCCCCAAGCGCACCAACAAACAGTGGAAGCAATGATGCCACAAACCCACCAAGCCCAGTGGCACCCTCATCACCAATGGGTAGCACAAGTCCCAGCAAGACCAGTGAACTGCTAGAAAACTTTCTAATGTGTAACATACAGGGACTGTATCCCATGAAAAACCAAAGTAAAGTGCCGTACATTGCAGAACTGGCAAAAGAAAAAGACTATTTGTTTATGGGATTCACAGAAACACACTTATCTAAGGAAATCCTAGATGAGGAAGTGAAAATTGAAAACTATTTCTAGAAAAATAAGTGGTGGAACAGTTTGCGAACAAAACCAAGCAAAAGAGCTTTTGGAATTAGCAGAGAATCAGTTCCTGGAGCAAATCATAGAAAAACCCACAAGGAAAAATAACATACTGGATCTTGTTTTTCTGAATAACAAGGACATGCTGCATAAAGGTGATAAAATCACCTGCAAGGACCAGGTGATAAAAACTATAATTTCAGACCATGATATTGTGGAACTGAATTTAAATAAACACAAAAAGAGCTCCCAATCAGATTTTTTTTTTAAATACACAGAAAAGGGTCTTAGACAAATTAACTAATTCAGTAAAGTGGCTAACTGGGAGGCTCTAAATGCAGAACTAACAAAAGTAAATTGGGATTTACTTAGAGAAAGTGAGTCAATAGAGGAAATGCTTGAGTTATTTATGAGAACTTGTGAAGAAACATATCCCACTGAAAAAGGAATATGTGCGGAAAAAAAAATTCCCCGAGACCGCAAAATTATGATGAGGAAAAGAAACAAACTAAGAAAGAAACTTGCCTCAAAATTAAATACCAGTGATAGTGTACGGCAGAACACAGAGAAGGAAATTGAAGAATTAGAAAATAAACTGAAACTCTCATACTAAAAAGAGAGGGAATATGAAGAATCTATGGCAGTGTCTGCAATTAAGCAAAACCCTAAATATTTCTACAAATATGCCAAGAAAAATCTCAAAACCCGGACAAAGGTCGGACCTTTGGAGGATAAGAGTGGTAGTGTAATCGAGAATCCAGTGAACATTGCAAAATTACTCGAAAAACAATATGACAGTGTGTATAGTGTTCCGGTAGCAGAAAAGAAAATAGTATCCCCTGTACAATTCTTCATGAATGCAAAAAATGAGGTTGCCTTAAACGACTTCACTTTTTCAAAGGAGGATATCACAGAGGCCATAGACAATATTTCACTAAATTCATCAGGGGGACCGGACAACATTCCCGCAATTCTATTGAAGAAATGCAAGGACTCCCTGGCAACACCTATCTATATGATATGGAGAAGATCCCTTGACTCTGGAGCTATCCCAGCACAGTTAAAGGAAGGAATGGTCACCCCAATATTCAAAGGCGGATCACGAGGGTTACCATCAAACTACAGACCTGTTGTTCTTACTTCGCATATTATCAAGATATTTGAGAGTCATCAAGAAGCGTATTGTCGAGCACATGGACATCACAGAGCAATTCAACTCCGGACAACATGGTTTTCGGAGAGGGAGGTCCTGTCTGTCACAACTGCTCGACCACTATGCAAATATCTTGGATGATGTAAAGAATGGCAGAAATGTGGATGTGGTGTACCTCGATTTTGCCAAGGCATTTGACAAAGTCGATCATGGGGAGCTCCTACATAAAACTGAAAAAGATGGGAATTTGTGGGAAAATTGGAATTTGGATACACCAGTTCCTAACAGGGCGGAGACAGACCGTAGTAGTTGATGGCGCTCGCTCTGAAGGCTCAGAAGTTATCAGCGGAGTCCCACAGGGATCAGTGCTCGGCCCACTCATATTCCTCATAATGATAAGAGATATAAATCAACAAGTGGAATTCTCCCGAGTAATATCTTTTGCTGACGACACCAGAATAAGCCATTCCATAAACACCAAGGATGATGCAGAAAACCTACAGAAGGACCTGGAGAAAATTTATAGCTGGGCAGAAGAAAACAACATGAAATTCAACAGCAGAAAATTTGAACTCTTAAGATATGGCACAAATGAGCACCTTAAAGAATATGAATATAAAGTGGGCGACGACCAGATTGAAGACAAAGAATCACTCAGAGACCTGGGAGTAAGTATGAACAACGACTGCACCTTCAGTGAGCACATCCATCAAGCAGCCAGGTCAGCTCGACAGATGACTGGGTGGATTCTTCGAACATTTATGACCAGAAACCCAGAACACCTTCTACCCCTTTGGAAATCACTTGTAGGCCTAGTCTCTAAAATGGAGTACGCATGTAAGCTGTGGTCTCCCTATAAAGTTAGAGATACAGGAGTTCGAACAAGTACAAAGGGTGTTCACTAGGAAAATATCCAGAGACTCCTTGAACTACTGGGAGAGACTGAAACACCTAAAGTTGTACTCCCTACAAAGACGACGGGAGCGCTACATTGTGATCTACACCTGGAAGATCCTTGAGGGCACAGTACCAAACCCATCGCCAAGAGAAGGGGAAGGCATCAAGAGCCAAAGTCACCCCAGGTTTGGCAGAACCTGCACAAGAAGATCGTTAAACTGTGTCTCTCAAAGGCTCAAGACCATCCAGGCAGAAAGCTTCAGTAACACTGGACCCAGGCTCTTCAACTGTCTCCCTAGACCAGTTAGAGACATGACTGGGTGCAGTACAGAAGCATTCAAGTGGAGGCTAGATGGAATCCTGGAGCACATACCAGATGAGCCTCCTATACCACACGGCCCGACCAACAGAGGAGCTGGGTCAAACTCGATCATTGACCAAATCCAGTACCTCAAGATCGAGAGGATGTGTGGAAGCGGCGGATCCCCAGATCGACCGTGGTGATTTCACCTAAACACCAACAAACTAAGTAAAGTAACCTAACCTAACGGTCCTGTCCTAACCTAATAGCCCCCAAATACATTTAGGTTAGGTTAGGTTTTTTGGTTAGGCTAGGTTAGGCTAGCCTAATGCAAAAAAAATAAAAAATAGGCCTAGCCTAGCCTAGGCCTAAAAAAAACAAAAAAAAAACAAGAAACAAAACAAAACAAATCTGTGGATAAAAAGTATATAGCCTAGGCCTAGCAATGAAGCATAGAATGATAGAACCCAAAACTACCGTTAGAAATGAGATCCCAGCTGTGGGGCGACTCGTAAATAGCCTATTGACCAACACGAGGATAGCCTATACCTGGTCAGAGGTAAGAAGAAGAGTCCTGCTGTAGTCTCCTTGAATGCTACCAAAATAAGATATAGGCTAGGCCTATATTCTAAAAATGCTTCAATTTGTACCGAAATAGCCTAGGCCTAGCCTAATCTTACCCAAATCAAGGTGACGCCACTGCTAGAATCCGCCGGAATAGGAAATATATGGGAAATCTGGGCCTCCTACTCTCTGAAAAGAAAGAAACCTCATAGAAATCTCTGAGCATAATATTTACCTGTTCCAATACTTATACACAGTACGTAGGTCGATTTTTCGATAAGTTTTTTGGATTCGCCTACGACATCAACAATGGAGGTCGCGACTCGCGACGCTTTGTCTTATAAAATGTCTGGCTGCTCAGTGCTCTCGCAAGCAAAAGTCTAACGTTCATTAGTTTCATTGTTCTATATACTTTATTACTGGTATTTTATAAGAAAAAGATCAAATATATATACTTTAGCATTGTCTTGAACCGTAGTGTATTAATTAATGTAATAACATAATTAACAATCACTAATGGCGTTGCTAAGCCAATTCACAGAAGACGCCTCACCGTAAACTAATATAAATATATGACTACTATAAGGAAGTTGGAGTTGTAGTTATCGATATTCACTAATTTACCTGCTAAAATACGATTGTTGTAAATTTTTCAATATATAATACCCAATTCTACATACTCTTTAGCCATCAGAAACTTACATAGGCCTAATTATTTCATTTAAAATTACTATCGATGTCTACACCTCCAACTTCCTTATAGCCTGAAACTCGTAAGTCAAATTTCACAAAACACATACATCATTTCCCAGTATGAATGGATATACAGAATTAATTGACCACTTACGAGTTTCAGGCTATAAGGAAGTCGGAGTTTTAGACATCAATATTTAGCAATTACCAGCGAAAACTTGGTTGTAGTGCATTAAAGGTGAACCACTTAAATTTAAATAACCATACTCTTTATTCATCAGAAATCTACATTATTATTGCATTATTGATTTATATCGATGTTTTCGGCTCCAACTTCCTTATAGCCCGAAACTCCCAAGTGGTCAATTACAAAAATGGGAGTCTGTAGAAAGCCGATTGGCCCACACAAGGCAGATCCTTCTCACACCCAATCCCAATTACAAGGTCTAATTATAGGCCCAGCTCACTAATACCATGAGGACCGACCTCATCAAAATGGTCAGAGGTCAGAAAACGGGGGTCTGCAGAGCTGCGATTAATCTGAAATAAACGAGAATAGGGGATGTCCTCAAACTCGTGCAGCAATTTGTACGTCTCGATCATGTCACCCCAGATTCTTGTCCTGCAGTGTCTGGAGATCTAGGCGTCGACATCTCCACGTAGGGCAGCTGGGCCAACTATACTATATGTAAAGTCAGTGAAAATAGGTTTTCCTAAACAGACCCAGATGCGGAAATAACTTGAGTCGACCATGCCACGTAGAGTCGGATGATGCAGTGCCAAATATTCCCATCAAACAGGCACCTGCACTAGAACTAATAGTTTTTTCCCATGCTAGAATAAGAAGGGCTATAGAAAAAATGAACAGCAGCAAGTCCCCGGGACCGGATGGGATACACCCAAGAATCATAAAGGAAGGAGGTGAGATGTTAGTAGAGCCATTGAAAATGTTATTTGAGGTATCGTTTAATACAGGACAAATCCCGATGGACTGGAGAGAGGCGAACATAACAGCTATATTTAACCTAAGAAGTGCGCATGGGGGGTATGAGACACCACACTCCTGTGCTGACGTATTTGAGCTGTTCCCATCACTAACATCGTTATTTTACCATAAATAGCATTAATACTTATCCATATGCGCCTATTATAGGTTGATTATAAAGGTATTAACCTGTTACAACAATAAAACGAGTGGAAACGGCGTTTGGATGGTCAAAATCGGCGATACAGGCCGGGAGTTACATAATGTATGGCTGAGGCAACCTCCCTCCCCACCACTCTTTCCCAAGTCTGGAGAGAGACTGTCGATCGATTCTCTCTCTCTCTTCCACTCGCTTGGTAACAGTGATGACAATGCCCTGCTTGCAACTCGCTAATGTTAGCACGAAAATAGACCACAGAATAAGGGAATAACAGGGAAAATAGGTGATAACTGAAGGAGGTGAGGAAAGTGGGGAAGGAGGGGAGGTGGAAGAGTGATATTTGGCATGACCCAGGGGCAAAAAAAAAAAAAAAAATTGTTTTGGGGTGTTTTAAATCGATTTTTTAAAAGCCTTACTCTTAAGAGTCTTCCCGCAGTCCGCCGGGGGAACTCTTAAGAGTCTCCCTGCAGTTCCCGGGTTAAGAAGGGAAAGAGAAATGACCCAGGAAATTATAGACCAGTCAGTTTGACAAGTGTTGTGTGTAAACTAATGGAAACGGTAAATTAGAGAAGGAATAATGGAGCATATGAAATCAAACCAACTTTTCAGTGGGAGACAGTTCGGATTCTTGCCGGGGAGGTCGACGGTACTACAGCTAATTAAGGTGGTAGATGATTGGATGCAAATTCTAGAGGATGGTGATGTAATAGACGTGGTATATTGTGATTTTATGAAGGCCTTCGATAAGGTCCCACATAAAAGGTTAATAGAGAAAGTTAGAAGCTATAATATAGGGGAGAA
Organism: Paralithodes platypus; assembly: GCA_032716605.1. Lineage (NCBI taxonomy): Eukaryota > Metazoa > Arthropoda > Malacostraca > Decapoda > Lithodidae > Paralithodes > Paralithodes platypus. The sequence continues at coordinate 1,782,559 of CM064506.1, forward strand.
ATGTGTGAAATGGATAGAAGCCTTCCTGAAAGATTGGAGACAGAGGGTGCTGGTGAATGGAATAGGCTCGGGGTGGAGGGAAATTACAAGTGGGGTTCCTCAGGGATCTGTGTTGGGACCACTACTGTTCGTTATATTTATCAACAACTTATCTGAAGTTATAACTAATGGAAGTGAGGTATACCTGTATGCGGATGACACAAAGCTGTATAGAAGAGTGAGGAGTAAGGAAGATGTGGGTTTGCTTCATGGAGATGTGGAGGGCATGAAGGGATGGTCTGAGCATTGGTTAATGCCTTTTCATCCAAAAAAATGTAAGTACATGCGGATTGGGACAAGCAAGATGGACAAGGTAGGATACAGTATGTATGAAGCGATGGAGGAAGTGAATGCAGAAAAGGATATAGGAGTAGAGATAGACAATAAGTTAAATTTCTCAGAACATTTAGCGGAAAAGATAAACAAAGCCAATAGAATTGTAGGGCTGATAAGGAGGACATTTGTGTCACTTGACGAAGAAATCTTCAGGAATCTCTATACAGCGCTGGTTAGGCCGCACCTGGAATATGCGAACCAGGTGTGGGCTCCATATATGGTAAAGGATATAGCAGTGGAGAAAGTGCAGAGGAGAGCTAGCAAGCCAGTACCAACGTTGAAGAATGCGGGCTATGAGCAGAGGTTGAGGACACTGGCATATAGGAGAAAGAGAGGAGATATGATAGAAACTTTTAAGATTGTGTCAGGAAAGTATGATGAGGATGTGTATGAAGGTATCTTCTTGATGCGGGAGGGATTCAAAGAAAATTTACAAAGAAAGAAATAGGCTTGAGAAGGCAAAGAACTCCTTTTGTGATAGTGGTAAATGAGTGGAATGCACTGCCCCAGTATGTAGTCGATTCCGAATCAATAAGGGAGTTTGAAAGTAATCTTGATAAAGCATGGGGAAGACAAGATTTAAAGTTTGATTATAAAGCAAAAATACAGAATAGTAAAAATGTTGCGTCTGCTACCGCCGCCGCCAACACTGTGAACGACCACAGCAGTGCAAGTACTGGTACTGAGCTGGATACACAGGCTTAGTTTGCCTTTTTCCAGAGGATCTACTGTAAGAAACTAAGAAGTGAGATATCTTTCTTAGTGTCACTGGTAGTGTTCGCCTCATAGCCCAAGGGTCCCGGGTTCAATCCCAGTCCCTGGCATATTTTCGGGAGGCTATTTCAGCATCTCTCACTAAAGCCGGTATCACACGAGCGCTTTTTCCCTCAACATTTATCCTTAACACTGGTCTGGCAGCTTATGAGGTCATCTTTTTCAATAATTATGTCACCTAAATTCATCTACCATCAGTCTAGTTTCTGATACCACTGTAAAATGTCCCAGAAATGTTGCCAACAAAATGTTGAGTATAAAAGCTCTCGTGTGATACCGGCTTAAATCATTACGTTATCCATAATGCAGTTGGGTCTAAGTACATGATTAGCTTAATACGAGTACAAAAACCCTAAAATACGGTAATTTCCTGAGATTTTACCCTATATAGCGAGACGAGGGATATGTACACATGTTGTGGTGATATCAGTGGCGGGACTAGGTCCACGCTGAACGGTCACAGTCCGCCTGCGGTCCTCCCACCCCGTGGACTCTCTCATAATGCCGATAATGTGCGCAACATCCCTTGCTACTTAAGTTGTCAGCCGCTCTTTGGGCCTAGGTTCTCTAATGTTACTTAAGTCGTCAGCCGCTCTTTGAGGGTTAATCGTGAACGTGTACTTAACCGTGTTGGTGGTGTAATGGTTTAGATACTTATGTTCTGGGTGTGGTGTCCAGAGTTCAAATCCAGGGAAGATCATACGTTTTCATTAGTTTATTATTGTTATGCCACACTTTCAAGAAGCGAAGTACTGTATATTCCAATCGCCCTTTTCAGCTCTGGGAATGGTGCAGTAATCTTCAACTTAGGGTACTCTTGACTGAGCGAGGACTGACCTTAGCTTTATCTATACAGGTACTGTACTGTAATACCCTGTACCCGCAAAATCCCGCAACCAAAAAACTACCCGAGTTGACGTCTGGGATAGCGTAAAATAGTCGTTGGTGGCGAAGTATAAGAAACCCACCAAGAAAGCCCGACCAGGGACAACACAGTGATATTATTGCGTGAACATCAAGGGAGTGAATTAATTATGAAGGTGGAACTAGATATTTTTAGCCTACTGTACTATATTTCCAAAAAAAAATCAGGCTATAATAATTAGATCTTATTCAGCTTGGGAAGGAGCGCAAAGAACCAAAGAGGTAAAGTAAATCTCATTCTTACCTGGTTATTTTATCTGGTGGGCCATCCGATCCGACGTCCAGCCAAACTTCTGACTAGAGGGAGGGGTGTGGCCCAAAACAATAGTCAGGCACACCAGTCAAACGTGCAATTGACCACTGGCAAGTTTCAGGCCATAAGGAAGTTGGAGCCGAAGTTGGAACGTTTGTCGGCCAGAGTGGACAGAAGGGTGCTGAGTTGGTATGGTCATGTTGAACGAATGGAAGATGAAAGGCTTACAAAGAGACTATGCGAGTCAGATGCAAGGGGAGATAGAGGGGCAGGAAGACCCCCATTGAGATGGAGAGACTGTAAGACAAGCTTTGGATAATAGAGGAATGACCATAGATCAGGCAAGAGAAGTGGTAATAAACAGGAATGAATGGAGAATGCTAGTGAATAATGAGTATAAACGCGGTCGTTTGGGAGAGAGGGCCATGCGCCAGTTGGACTAGATAATAGTCCGTCAGGCGCCTGGCCCGGGGAGCCGGTGGTAGTGAAGGGTACGCCTGGAAGCATGGTGGGCGGGCTTGTGGTGGCACAGCTCCGCTGCGGGTCTGCCTGCAGAAATCGGAGCCTCTGCGAGGGATCTGGGACCTGGGAATCTTTTGTTGGGGGGACCTCAAATGGGCATGGATCTCAAGGAATTTCTCCTACACGACCTAGATGTGTATGATATTGTGCTTTGTTTTGTTCTTTCTGATGTGTTGTGATGTCCCTGTTAGGGCTCTGTCTCGAGTCGGCAACCCCAATTAAAAAAGAGGAAAACTGGGTTAAGTGCCAGAGCATAATATACAGTACACACTGTACATACATGCATTGTTCTTTTTATGTGTTGTGATGTCCCTGTTCGGGCTCTGTCTAAAATCGGCCAGCCCCATTAAAAAATAAATAAATAAATAAATTAATTAATTAAAAAAACAAACATAAATAAAAAAGGAAAACTGGGGTAAGTGCTAGAGTACCGGATACATAAATACATAAATAGAGTACAGTCGCGCTAATAAGTGATGTCTCGGCACCAAGTACTGTGTTTTGATTAATAATTGGTATCAGCAATATCGAAGCTTCATTTCTTCATATTGAGTTAAATATACAAACATGTTCCTACACTTACCCATCCTATTCAACATCTGACAGACATTAATACAGCGCAGAACGAGCCAAACGTAATGACAGCCGGGACATGACTTATTAGCGCGAATGTACATGAATAAAGAAACTACGGTACATCACAAAATCTGAGTGTTTTAATATACAAATTTCCTGTAAATAAGTCATAAAGAAAACGTACAATGGTAATACTACGGAGTACAGATCTCCCTCACTCTTCCATACCTCAATTTATGATATTTTATTTTGTTTGTCCCTATTTGGGCTCTGTCTCGAGTCGGCCACCCCCAGTAAAAAATAAAACAAAAAATTATATTTTGTTGTCTATTCTGGCTGTATCAAGTCGGCCACCCCCAGTAAAAAATAAAAAAAAAATAAAAAAAAAATGGGGAAGGACCTAAGCAAAGATAGATATAGAATATATTATATCATTATGGATTGTGTTTTAATTTTTCATAATTATACTCGAGTTTATATATTCATACAAAATTTTTGGTTTGTAATGGATAAAAAGTATGCTGAATTATATTTTATGTATTTATAAATGTACTACAACCGTATTTTAGTTGGTAATTCTGCTAGTCCGACATCGCGAGAAAACAGACAAACACAAATTTTAAAAAACAAAATATATAATAGTTCTGGTTAAACTATTATATAATTTATTTTTTTAAATTTGTGTTTGTCTGTTTTCTCGCGATGTCGGACTAGCAGAATTACCAACTAAAATACAGTTGTAGTACATTTATAAATACATAAAATACACTGAGTTCCACAAAAGAACTCCCGAAGGATTAGATTCATATTTTTTCACCAACCAACTTTACTTCTAAACTCAAGGACTTGAACCTAGGATACTCACATCGAAATTCAGCGCATTTATGCATTACGCTATCAAGACAGATTAAGATGGACAATTAATCAAGTCAAGATAGATAGGGAAGGGCAGGAGGTGAACAAATCTAGGAAGGTGAAGACACGCAGACATTTCTCGCCATTTCATCAGTTCAGCCGGACCACATGAGCTCCACAGCAGAGCTCTTATAGGGCAGGGCCGAAGGATGAGGCAAGAACTGCTACACTGCAGCACCAACCAAGAAGTGATCAAGGGAGAGATGAGGACTAATTATAATGTAAAACTTACAAAATAAACAAACCAAGACTGGGACGACACAAGATAAATGCAAAAGAGCTTATGAAAATCGCTGTGGAAATAACGCTTAATAAAATAAAATCACAGCGAGATGCATAAAAATGCACTACTGAAGGGAATTGAGTCAGCTCGACTGTATCGGCGACTGAAGAGACAAATCATGTCGGGAGCCTACAACCTAGCCAGGCCAGGGTGGCAAATGGCCGCCCGAAGGATAACCGAATGAAAAACTACGCAGTTAGTCAAGCCGACGACGAAAGCTTGAGGGGAGAAGGAAATATCCATAACCTTCAGTCGCCGGCCCCGAAGCCCCCCAACCGCGTCAAGGAGCGTAGAAGGAGGGGGGCAATAATTACATATATACATACATAAATTTATAGCCTGAGTGCTCCACAGGAAGTGCGGTGCCTGTCTCACATCCTAATGGAGGCTGCTCTAAGGCAACCCTGTTCACTTAAACCGTCTCGGACCCCGATGACGTATTTCATTTATATTTTCTGGCCATTATTTGACGATTTTATTCAGATTCGGAATCATAAGCATATAATCCATTACTTCACCAACACAGTTACTGCCAGATTGCGGATTGTTCTTTTTCCACATTATATAAATGTTACCGGTACTGGATTACACGACTTTAACTGGGTCTTCATTGAAAACCACAAAATATCTTACAATTAATTGGAAAATGAAAAATACATATATATATATAATAGCATCATAGAGCTCTTTTAATAAAAAACATATAAAAGCTGCCACAATGTACAGGTACTAAATGTCAAGTAATGTCTTTGTACAGGGTATATACACATTTTGGCACACATAAATAATGTACAATTTTCAACATGAAGCAAATATATAATTGGGGTAACTGTACAATAAATACACTTTGAACAAAACACGGCACAATATACTTTTCTACTACGCTAAAATTGAGATCCTTAGCACAATATCACAAGGAAAATTCTGAGGGGGCGGTAATATTTTTAAATTATATTCTCTATTAGAGGTCCAGGATTTTTCACATACGGTCATATTTTCTATTCAATGTTTTCATCTATTGTCTTTGAAAACCAATTCTGCTGCTATATGCAATACTATTTATAATGCATTATAGATCAAAAATTCAATTCAAATGCAATTAGTTTGCTTGGGAACCAGATTAACTTGCTCATGTAGTAATGTACACCCTATGTGGTGGATTGTGTTCTTTCATTTCATAAATTTTATTTTAGTAAGCGTTGTTTCCACATAGCGATTTTGATATGTTGTTTTGACTTTATATTGTCTTTGTCCCAGTTTTGGTTTGACTTTGTTTGCAAGTTTTACATTTTAATTGTACAAACATATAGATATAATATATTTTTTTAAATAAAGTCTTTTCAAGTCTATAAACTGAAAAAAAAAAATTGAGAATTCCTGGTATGAAAATGTTTTTGTTTTTACTGTGATAAAATGAATGTTATTAGATATATGGCCTTTACTCTGCTTATTGTATTATTTTAGATTGTTGCTTCTATCCTGGCCTCAATACGTAAATTAGCACTGGGACAAATATATCTTGTTAGCTGAAGTTATTATGCTGTGTAAATATTATGCTAAAATTGATAAATAAAGATACAACAGGTACAAACAGACAACTTCCAACTTGGGGTGTATAAAATAGAGAATATTTTAAACTGTCAGAGAAAATCAACAAGGTTTTATACTTTGCAAAAATGAAATAAGCCTTAACGTGCATGGACTTTGTTTTCATCTTTCGTTTTCAATAAACACAACATGCAAAATAATTGATTACTTATACAACCCCTTGTCAAATGCTCATGGTTTTATTTTCCATCATCTAAATCCAACTTTGCCATGGGTATATTATTACTTTTCCTCTCATAATAATGCTGGATGCAATGTATATTAACCATTCCAAAGATGCAGGCATGCTTAATAGTCATGATACTGTTATTGTTCAAGTTCGAGTTTGGGTGTCACCATTAAAGTGAAACATTGTTGAAGCCAATGTATACAAGTCTTTTAAAATTATCTATGTACTGTACAGTACTGTATGTACATTTTATGTACTGTGTATGTATGGCTTGGCATGTTAAGTCAAGACAAAACTTCTAATAAATACATCTTATAAATGGGCGTATATACAAGGGCTGTGTATTAATTTAAAAATGTCTTGTAACTAAAAGAAAAATGGCGACAAAACTTGTGGGAATATCATGACTTTTTAGTATGTCTGCATGTGTTTATAGTTATTATAACTTAATTAATGAACTTTATATGATCTTTACACTCAGCATCTTAGAAGGAATATAAGGTGAAAATGAACACAAATAATAAACTGAATCATAACTCAGTGGTTAAGCTCTATTACTTAACTCTTAATGCCCCTGTTACAATATACACCTATGATATTATGGTTCAACCTGTGCTCTGTTCAACCTTCAGACAAATGTTGGATTAAGTGAATATATAATAGTACAGTATAGACCTTACTGCATAAATATACTGTAAATTGTACTACATATCCCAATAGTTAAAATAGGGATTAAATGGGTACAAGTGAGCTAAGCTGTGATACAAAGAACAAGCTCCTTACTCCCCAATATATGATTAAATATGCGAGCAAATAAAATCTCTTGTCATGAAAACGGCTTTACGATTATCTTTGTAAGAGTTGCGTTGGCCCTGGTAGACCATTGTTTACGACCCAGTCCTTACGAGTCTTTTACGACGCTTAAATGTTTACGCTTTGGGCTTAAATCGTGACATGTAGAAGTCACAGTCGCTACAGTAAGTGGATGGTGGGTTGATGCACTTTTTCCTACACAAGTGACACAGTGGGTTAGTCGTAGCATTGGTGGGTTTCTTGGAGGGCTTGTTTACCGTTGAGTATATGGCTGAAGGGTCGAGTGGCCCGCAAAAATGATTCTGAGCTCCTTTTACACCTCCCCTGCCCACACTACCATATCCTGAACCATGCTGTTGCTGTGGTTGTTGTTGCTGTAGCTGTGGCTGTGGCTGCTGCTGTGGTTGCTGCTGAGCCATGTTGCCTTGCTGCTGTCTGTTGTATGCCCCAGCAGGAGTATAGCCAGAGTACCCGGTTGGTTGCTGGCTGGCTGGCGGCATGTGGCTGTGGGGAGGATGGCCATTGCGAGGCTGGAGATGGTGTTGCGGGTGTATTTGCTGGTGCATAATTTGTGGGTGTGTCTGTTGTGGATGGGTTTGTGAATGAGTCTGTTGTGGATGTACCTGTGGGTGTGTCTGTGTCTGTGGGACCTGGTTGGGGCATGGTATTCGCTGGTAGGGTGGGTACGTCCTCTCCCCTTCCCCATGGTGCTGCTGTTGAGGCCCCAGGTTGCTGTTCTGACGCGTCATCATCCCCGGGTAGTGCCTTGGCTGTCCCTGTCCCTGTTGGGGTGGATAGTGCTGTTGCTGTTGTTGCTGCTGCTGCTGTTGCGGTTGTACATGTGGCTGCTGTTGAACCGGCGCATGCTGTTGTTGGGGTTGCAGATGTCGGTGATGCGCTTGTTGCTGTCCTGGTCTGTTGGCCAGGGAGCAAGTGAGGCATCTGAGAGAGATACAAACCGTTTGACAAAGCCCTCCCCTGATTCTGTCCGTGTGGTGTTAGTTGTGAGTGTGAGGGTTGGTTGGAGAGTGGGTGAGTCTGGGGAGCAAGAGGAAGTCCAACCACTTTGCCAACACTCGGAAGAGGTTGGTATGGGAGCGGCATTCTCATATTTCCACCAGAACTTTGAACAGTGGACTGGTATTGCTGTGGCTGGGATGTATGGCTGTAATTGCTGTTGGGATGGTGAGTTTGAGTGTGGTTAGGGTATACTGTAGATGAGTGAGATTGAGCAGGGTGAGGGTGAGACTGATTATGGTGTCTTCAATTATGATGAGCCTGATTAGTAAAACCTTGAGTCTGTGGTGAATGTTGGGGTTGCGTGAAGGGGTGTTGTTTGTTTTGAGTCTGTTGTTGTTGTGGTTGTTGTGAATTAGGGATAGGTTGGTAGTGAGGGCTGGGTTGTGGGGTAGAAATGTTTGGTTTGCTCTGTGTCGTCGCACCGTTGGTCCTCGGACTGACCTGATCACCAGACATAGAGGAAGAATCAGTATCAGACATGGAAGAGGAGGAGGTGAGGGCTGATTTAAGGACCCTCTCTAGGATGGGGTTGGGGATATACGCGTCCTCCTCCTCATCCTCAGCCGTCGCCACCAGCACCACCTGATCACAGAATGTCACACTTTTCTTGGATTTTTTCTTTTTCAAGCAATCACTGGAATTAGTGTCTGTACTCGAGTTTAGTTCAGAATCATCTTTGGCACCATCATTTACACTATTATCCTTAACACTACTACCATTTACACTCTCAATATGTTCGGTTCGTGTCCGGTATGAGGAACTAAGTCTACTTTCAAGGCCACTGTGGGACGGCACTTGCAGGGAATTACACTGAGTATATTCTCTTGTAAACAACTGACTAACCGCTCGTTGTCGCTCACTGATTTCCTCCCTGGTTTGTTGCTGTGGGGTCGTTAATGGTTGTGGGGGCAGAATAACTGTACCGTCTACTGCATCTGTTCCCTCCTCAGGTTTGGATTGGGATAAACTAACACTTTCGAACTTAGAGGCCAAATTTCGCACTGAAGGCACACCATTCTCCCGGCTGTTGGCAGCATTATTGATATCGTCGCTTCTAGCCCCGGTACCAGGTCCATTTTCTTCTTGCATCTTTTTTCTCATGGCTGCTTGTTTATTTTGTAATTCTTGCAACCAATCATCTCCACTTTTAGATGGCTTTACCCGATCGTCAATGCTCGTACCATTGGTGTCTTTACTCTCAATGATCTGCTGTCGCTTCTGTTGTAGCTGTGCCAGTAGACTTGAGGGTTCTGGGGCATTGTGGGCCTCGGGAGCAGCCCTGGACTCTGGAGGGGGTTGGGGAAGAAGGCCACGAATTTTAAGATCCTCCACGGCCTCCTCCAAAGGGGGAGGAGGAGGAGGAAAGTCCTCACTACTTTGCCTTGAGTGTGCTACATTAGGCCATGAATGACTGGTATTCGTCTGGCCCTTCATGCTCTGAACTTCTGACATCATCTTCTGGTAGCCTTGCTGATGATTCTCTACTTGGTGCTCATGATTTTGTGATAATGGTTCTTCTTGCTGGTGCTGGTGCTCTTGATGATATTGATGCTGTTGTTGTAGGTGCTCCTGGTGATACTGGTGTTGTTGTTGGTAAGATTTATGGTGAGGGTCCTGGGAGCTTGGTTCGTGGTGAACGTCGGCACAAATGGTGATCTGCGTGGGTGTGCCGGGGGGCTGCTGTGGTTGTTGCTGGTCGGGGTAACTGGGATGACCATTGTACGGCATCGAATTCGACTGATATATGTCATACTGAGGAATCTGTTGATGCATGTATGGCAAGGACAAGGGCTCGGTCTTTATCATATTATTGTTGTTGTTGACAATTTCTGGTGTATAACAGCGAGGAGGGAGAGCAGGAGGGTCTTCATTTTGAGTATCAGTGGGTGGAAGAGGGTACGGTGGTCTCTTTTCTCGCTTCTTCTCCTCTTTCCTACTACTCTTATCATTCTTCTGTGAGAGCTGGGAACTGATACGCTGTGGTATGGGTGGTGGGACTTTAGTAGCAGCAATGTTCTTGGCTGGTGAAAGTCCCTTACCAACACTACCATGGAAGCTCTTTCTCATTAGTTTACTGCGTTCTAGATTAGGATTGGTGTATTCAAGATGACCTTCGCTTAGATACCCTGCCATTGTCTTCTCTCCCGAGGGTGTGGTAGGCCGGGACAGACTGCGAACTTGGAGCTCATCCGTTGCGTTTTTCTGTCCATCTCCGTCTTGACCCTCCCTGAGATCCGGCATGCTGCGATTCTTACGGCGGATCAGACCCCCCATTAGTAGCTTTCTCCGGATCTTGTGCTGCTTCTTGCCGATTGACTTCTCCTCCTTTACCTCAACGATGGCATTCACGTCCTCCTTCTCGGCACCCTTGCTGGAACTTTTGGAGCTGTGGTCACTTCCATAGTCACTGTCAACTAGTCTTATCTTGCTCTTCTTCTCCTTATGGGATTTATCTTTGGATTTCTCAGTGCCCTTCTTCTCCTTAGTTTTCTCCAGGGGAATCTCAATTTCATCCTTCTTGGAGATCTTTTCACTGCTCTTCTTTCCCTTCTTCTTGGGCAGTGTGGCGTAGATTTCGATGTTGGTGTTCTGTAGTTTCTCGGCCGTCTGTGCAAGGGTGATGGCCGTGTCCAGCTGCTCTTGTGACCTGGCCTGGGAACCGTTGGATGCATCGCGGGATCCCTGGCGACTGTGGTGGACGGATCCCTCGCGGGACCCCTGCCGGCTGGTGCGGGACCTCTGAGAGTCACGTGATCCCTGACGACTGTGGTGAGGACCATCTGCAAATAAAAAGGAAGTTGTAATTAACCCTTTCAGTACACTTTCAGATTTTTTTTTTTATTTTTCAACTACAGTTAAATTGAAATTCTTGGGATATTATCACTAACATTATGAAGGACAATTATAGTTTTAAATGATACCTTTATGATTATACTAACCCCATAACTAGGATAGGTATGAATATACAAGAAAATATTGATAGCTACTGAGAACTTGACCCTGAAAATAGAGTCCTGTACTGTACCATATGGGTCAGTGTATAAGACACTTATTATAAAATTCGAAATTACCCTAGAATCAACCTTTTTGAACAGAAGTACATGTATTAACTTTCCTTTTTCCTGAATGATCATTGCCAAAATTATGGTATATAGGTATTTTGGTATCTTTCAGAAAGTGGATCTTCTATCTCATTAATATGATAATTATTTGCAGCCAGAGAAAATCAACCGTCTTCATAGCGCAATGGATAAATGCACTGAATTTTGGTGTGAGCATCCTAGGTTCGAATCCCTGGACTGCCACATGTATTTGTTGATTTAATTAATTGAGTTTAGGAGTAAAATCGGTTGGTGGAGGGAACATAATAATATACTATATATATATATATATATATATATATATATATATATATATATATATATATATATATATATATATATATATACTCAGGCACATACCCCATTTTTTTTTTTTTTTTTTTTAAAGCTGGGAGTGGCCAACTAGAGACAGAGCTTATCTTACCATGTTTGTATTGTCCTTCCCAAGCAGCAGTCTCCTCCTGAATGAGTATGCGGCGGTGGAGAGATCGGGCGCGCATCACACAAGTGTTATGCTTCATGCGGGCGAAGGTGAGGGAGTGAGTGTTGTTGTATGGGGCATCCATTGCTGCTCGGGTCTTGGCTGCAGCAGCGTTACACAGCTCCAGGGCACCCTGGGGGGGGAAGGCAAACATGGTAAGTATGTTAGGCAACAAGAACGTTCAATGCATATTGTAGAAGAATAATCTTGCAATGGAAAATTCTTGACCACATGACAGTAAAACATGATTACAATATGAATATATATATATTATAATATAGATTTAATAAATATTAATTTGCAATTTGTTAAATTTTAATCAAGTTGCTAAACTTATTTACCCTAATTCTATTCCCCTCACACAATGTAACGTAAATTATAAAGTTTAAAATTTTCTTGATATAAATATAGAGATTGTTAATGAACAGTGCATACTTAAAGTATATCACAAAGTTGATGATTTTAATTTTAACATAATAAACTTTCCTTTCCCTAGTAGTAATATCGATAGTAAAATAACTTATAAATTGTTTTTATTCCCAGTTAACAAGATTTTGTAAAATTTGCACTAAAGTATATGAATTTTGGGCTAGAGCTAGGTTACTATACAGACTCTTAGTAGACAGAGGTTTTGAGGCAAGTAAATTGTTCCATAAATTTAATCTGTTTAGGGTCAATTATTGTGACTGTATTCTAAAATTTTACATCAATAATTTTAATCAAGCATTTTTAACTTGAAGTTTCTTGTATAACCTCTGCTTACTTTTTGTCTGTATTTATTGTTTATCTATTTCTTTTTCTATTATTAATATTAACATTGATGATTTTTTAAATTGATTGTTCTTGTTAAAAGAGTACTCTTTGTTTAAATCTGTTGTTACTTCATATTTTGCAATGATTTGTCTTTATATTATATGTATTCATTGTCGATAGTATCAATTGCTTGCTTTTGCGATTTCCTTAGTTTATTTGTGCAATAAATGTAGGTTATTTGTAGGGTAGTTATTGATAGGGGTCACTTGAGGCATGCTGTGCTTACAGGTACCTACCCGATAGCACTATCGTTAGTGAGTGCTGTACTGTATTTTATATATTATTTTGTAATAGTATAGATATCTTATCAATATTTGTATTTTGTACTATTGTTAATGTCTTGTCATGTTGCAAATTTGATTTTAAATAATATTTTGACATTTAACATGTAGTTTCTTTATTCATGCAGAGTTTAGTAAAATTTACCAGAACGTCCCGGACTTCCCAAACTTGACTAATTCCTTTAACGTGACGATAGTGCGTTGTTATATGTGCGATTAGTTTGCTTGGGAAACAGATTAACTTGCTCATGTAGTAATGTACACCCTATGTGGTGGATTGTGTTCTTTCATTTAATAATTTTCATTTTAGTAAGCGTTGTTTCCACATAGCGATTTTGATAATTTAATTTGACTTTATATTGTCCTTGTCCCAATTTTGGTTTGTTTAGTTTGCAAGTTTTACATTTTAATAAAAACAATCAGTCTATTTTGATCCGGCAGCCAATGAGGCTGAAAATACATAGACTTAACCTACATACCCCCGAAGGAGTAGGACATGGGCACTTTGTGGGTCCCCAGAGACTGGTCCGTCCAGTGCTAGCCTCCACGGACAGGGAAAGTTTTTAAGAGAAACATTCCCTGCAGGTGCGTGGGATCGAACCCCCAACACCATAGTCAGCACTCACAATACAGTGACTAAATGCATTCGACTTTATGACAAAAACATGATTCACACATATGAAATTTGTTTGTATATCTGTAAAAATTAAAAATTCCATGAGTGAGACAGCTGTAAGGCACAACATCTCACTATAGAAAAGTTTAATAAAACCCAAAATTAAACTAATACTAACCGATAAGTCGCCGGATTCTTCTCTACTACGAGCCTCTTCCAGGAGGGAATCAGCAGCAAGGCAGAGAGTCTCACAGTTTCCTCCAGTCTCGCTCTCAGTAAGTGTGCTAACACTACTGTTGTCCTGTTGGCTCCCCCCGGTGTATGTCCCCGGGCTGTCACTGGCCTGTACACCCTCGGGAATCTGCTGAAGCTGCTGGAAGGAAATAGTTTATTAAAATATGATTCTGCAAAACCCATTGAAGTTGGTTCTAGATAACTTTAAACATAAAGTATACTGTTACATACTTATAACATAAATATGTTGTATTAAAGCAAAATTTTATGTTTTGTTTCTTAAATGATTTATACAATCAGTTGAGTTAGGCCTATATATAGTAAAAGAAAATTGGATGATCTGAATAGGTCACAGTGAATTTGTATTCTTTGTAATTCAATTACAGTGCTATGTACTGTATATTAGCTGAAATTGCAGAGGTATCAGTAGCTTGAACAAAATAAGTAAAAATTTAGCTGAAAGATTCATATCATAATCAAGATTATACTGTACTCTCTTAATACTAAAGATTCGCATTAGTGTAAAGTATACTGTAATGTATATACAAAATATAATTAGGTTACCTGTAAGTTATGCTTCAGATTCTGCTGAATGGGGTAGGAGTCATTGGATGAGAGTGAGTAGGAGTCATAGCCCGGATCATACTGCCCGGGAACACCATTATTGTTGGGGGCTTGATTGTTGTGAGGATGAGGCTGAGGAGGCTGGTTGATCCCAATACCCAGGTTGGCATACTCTGGGTGATCCGTGCGAGAGGGACTGGCCGGAGCTTTGGACGTGGGTGAAGGGGGTTGTCGGCCGGCTTTCCCCACTATGAATAAGTATGGGTGCTCTAGGGATGTTGAGGAGGAGGAGGAGGCACTGTTGCGGTCTCCACTCCAGTTGCCAGAATCACGGCGACGAGGCACGTTGGTTCCTTCGGGCATTTTCAGTCCATCTTTTTCAAACTGTTCCAGGGAAGAGTTACTGTTGCGGTTCCCATGTTGGTTGTAGCCGTTGCAGCTGAGTGAACGCTGTCTCTCCTGCCGCTGAGTATCGGTCCGTCGCCCAGCATAAACCGAGTCGTCGGAATCCAGTCTGGGGCGTCCAGGGATATTGGGCTTATTGGGTAATACTGAGCCGCTCTGCTTGATACTCTCCAACTGTCGCCTATAGTTGGAAGTATTGGCCTCAAACACTTCATCCGTGGGGCCCTCTGTATTCCCCTCTTGGTACACCTGAGCAGCCAGAGCGTGGATGTTCTGATACTCTCGGTGAGTGTCCCTTTGTGCCGCCACCTCGGGGCTCGGAGTGATGGCTCGTCGAGGGGTAGGGCCCGCTGATCCATCCCCACATTTCTCTGGGTTTGGTGTTACAGCGCGACGAGTGTTCTGAGAGTAAGGTTCCCCGGCAACAGGTGCGGGCTTCCCTTGAGGTTGGGAATTACGGGAATGCGGGCGGTGACCGGGTACCAATGTCACAGTTCTAGGAGCACTGTCCACAGGTACGGGGGTGCCACTGGGGTTGGCGTACAATAACAATAAAGGCTGGAAATGGCCCCGTCGGCACTTGTCTACAACTTGATCCCAGTGAGGTCCTATCTCACGGACTGTAGCATCATCGAAGTAAATCCACACACGCAGTTTGGTGTGATAGAAGAAGGTGGAGTAGTGTTTGCCGTAGTACGTGACAACTCCGACCAGCTGATGATGAGTATGTTGGGCCCATCGATCGTCCACAACACTCTGGAAAACATCTCTAAGCTTCAGTGTGGTGCCGATGGTAGCAAACACAGCCATGATGTGGTCCAAGGTAGGGCGCTCTGAGTCCCATACTACACCAATGGACACAATCTCTGGACGGTTCATCAGAGTTCGGCAGATTTGGATCTTGGCCCCACAAGCACTCTGAAAAACAAAAATAACCATAAGCATATCGTAAATACAGTAAAAGTTTGTTAATCCGAAAATGGAATATCCGAAAACCCCCATTCAGTAGTCCAATTTGTATAGGTCTGAATTAGCTCAGTGGTCTGGTTAATCTGCTTTACTAAACTAACTTACTAAAAGTCAGAATTAATGATATTACATACATAGGCCTACATACAGGTTTAAAGGTGAATGTGGCTTCCATGGTACAATCACAGTACTGCACACAGTGCACAGCAATCATAACACGGTGGCTACAGTCTTTACTGCAGCACAGCACAAGTCTTGCCACAACAACGCCCCATCATGATATTACTGTACAGTATATGAAATATACATGAAATACATGAACTGTACAATTCATTCCTTACGTAGGTTTACAGAAACAAATTTTGTTTACATTTCAGATTACACACAAATTTAATTATTACCGTACCAATTTATTAAGCAATCATTGAGTGTAAATTCACAGTCATGTGAGGAAAAGGCTGCAACTTGAAATAAACATACAGCATCACACTTATCAAGTAATAGGCCAAAAATAGGAGGTGCCCACCATATGTAACTTTCTCCATTACTTGTGATATTCCTAATCCGCTAATTTTCAGTCTGCGAGGTCACGTGTCGCCCATATTCTCACACATTGAGAGGACGGACTGTACTGTATTCCAAATTGTAAATAATATATTGTACATTGATGATGATGCATTCTTTTAACGCCATGCACTCCCTTGATTGACAGGGCTAGGGCGTGCCCTTGTTACATGGATTTTACTGGACATCTACCACAAAACGATAAACGAAGCTACCCAAACTCTTGCCGTCTACCAATGGCACGGAGTGGGATCCAATTGCAGACCCTTTGATCAGCGGTCAGACACACTACCGACAATACCACGACCCCTACATTATTTCACATAATCGAATATCACTCACCGGACAATCACGGATGTCCCCCATGCCACCAGCCTTCTTGAGCAGCTGGCCAAACATGTCCTGTGGCTGCTGTGGGATCTGTGTGCTACCAGTTTTGCCGTCACCCGACTGTCTGGCTTGGGCGGTCAGGGCTGAGGCAGAGACGTAGTGGACCATCTGGGTGAAAGGTAAAGGCTCCGAGGTTGCCCCACAATCCCCGCACACACTCTGTTGAAATAATAACAGTTAGCATGTAGCAGAAATAAGTTTTATCAAAATATGTACAAACATTCATTTAAAATTATTTCACTACTAAATTGGTCATTAATAGGCACTCTTACTGAAGCCACATGTCCGACATTTGACAGATGCCAAGAAAGATATATGGGAATCAGGTGAGTGGAACAGCTAGTAGTGGAAGACCACCTATGGTATGGGAAAAGAAAGTGGAAAAATATATTGAAGAAAAACTTCCACGTAGTGGAAGGGGCATTGTGGCACGGGCAAAGGAGGCATGTCTTGACAAAGTAGCCTGGAGACGTTTCTGTCATGGCCATCCTTTAGCGGGGGTTTCCCAGGAGGAAACAAGGCGTCGGAGATGATGATGATGATGAATTACAGTATAAAACGGTAATTAATTAAACAGATTAAGTGCCAAACTGAAAATAATCTATGTACCTGTTCCACAAGGGTCATGGCGAAGCGTTGATGTGGGATACAGTGACGAGCGTTACACATGTCCTCCGCCTCCCCACTGGCCACGTGAAAGTGGATCCGCAGCAAGATGTTCTCAAAGCACTCGGCCGCATCGTCCATGAAGCCCAACTGGAAGCGTTGTTGGTTGTAGAAGGTTTGGGCCAAGGCACGACGCAGGGCATCGGGTGGCAGGGCGGATTCATGGCTGTACTGTAACTGCGAGAACAGCTCCTGGAATAGAAAGACAGAAATTAATATAAATGTCAAACTAAAGCAGATAATGTGCAATAAATGTATGTATTTATGTATGTAGCCTACATGCTCTGGCACTTACCCCATTTTTTTTTTTTTTTTTGTGGGGGTGGCCGACTCGAGACAGAGCCCAAATAGGGATATCACAACATATCAGAAAAACAAAACAAAACATAAAATCACACACATCTAGGTTGTACAGGAGAAATACCCAGAGACCCAGGACCATCTGTGAAATTTAGCTTTTTTATGAATGTCTAACAGAATATCAATGATTAACTGAATACAAATATATTATTAACTACAGTAGTTTCAAAATTTATGTTGAGTTTGGGTAAGCATACATAATTATTTTTAAAATAATCAAATATTGAATTGCGAGTGTAAGTTTCTTATCCAGTGGTTAACTCATCTGATTTAGTCAACTGACAATTAAAAGATACCACACTCGCAACTCATTCATGCTATTTAACTTGCATACATAAGATCACGACGAGGAACAATTAAAACTTATGTGGGCAACTGTACATCATAGAAAGAAGTTGCCAGATCACTGTATTCTATAGTGTCACCAGTGAACTACATTCAATTACTAAGAATTTACCGTTATATATGACAAGTGACCTGGAGGACAATAAAATGGGTGGAGGGGGGAGAGAATGGGAGGTAAGTTACAAGGAATAGATAGATTGAGAGGGAAGTTACAAGGAATATATAGATAGGGAGAGGGAGGGGAAGGAGAAAGGGGGGCATGGGGGAAGAAGGAAGGGGGCTAAAGGGGGGAGGGGAGAATAAACGGGAGGTGGGAGAAAGAACAGGGGAATGAAAATAATTTGAGGATGGAGGAGGAATCGAGGAGGGGGAGGAAGGAGGGTCACCAGTAATATGGGTCGGGGTGATGGTTGTGAGAAGTTGAGAACATTATATGAGCTAGTATAGACCAAGAGCTAAGGAATGAAGGGACTTGGGTTCTCTCGAAAAGGGGCTCCAGTCCTGACGTTATTTTTAACTTACAATGTGCTGGCTTAATATTCCAGAAGGGTTGATAGCCTCTGAAGTCCTATTTTAACTAACTAGGGAATGCATTATATAGATCATAGTGCCTCTCCCGGATTCGAACCACTAATCATAAAAAACCCAGACCAATTCTAAAACATTGGCCTGGAGATTTCTAATGGCATTAAGTTCGAACCCCAAATGTGTAGCCTTCATAGGGTATTAATTACACAGAGTAATATTTTATGTTACGATCAGCTAGTATTATGCACTACCATGTATACCATGTCCAGAATGGTTAATTAACCCGTTCAGTACCGGTGACGTCCTTTTCATTATATTCAGACAATAAATTATTATTATTAGACGATTTTATTCAGCAAATGAAGGACGACTACTCATAAAAAGGATACAAACTATCTCAATTAATCCTTTTAGCTACTATACATATCCTTCCTAAGCTTCATAAAATCGTCTAAATATAGCTGAAATCAAATAAAACCTACGTCGCCGGTACAGACGGGTTAACTAAGCATAACATTCAGGGAGGGTTGCTGCTAGTGATGATGATGATGATGATGATATTAGATGGCGATAATAATTATAATGACAACAATGAAAATTATAGCTGTTTCTTACATACTACAATAAATGTTAAGAATGTGTGCATATAATCTACAAATTACGGTATTATTCTAGGATGTACAGTCACTTAGCAATATTCGTGGACCCCTGTGTTTTTCTGTACGCCATTATAACTATATGGATTGATATTTGGATGGAACTTGCTTTTCAATAAATAGTGTACTGTATATAGTTTAGTAGTTGATGCATACAGTGTTGTTCATAAATTCCTTTCCAGAGATATACTTCCATAATTAGAATTAGCTGAGGTCCACGAACTTTTATGAGTGACAGTACGTACCCTGCACACATAAGGTTCATATTATGATTGGGTAAGCGTAGTAGCCTATACTGTATATGCACCAACACGCCCCCCTTCTTACAGTTTGGTCCACTCAGCATAACAAGGCCAGTGGTTTTGGTAATAATGGTGGTGGTGATAGTAATGATGATAATGGTGGTGGTGATAGTGATGATGATAATGGTGGTGGTGATAGTAATGATGATAATGGTGGTGGTGATAGTAATGATGATAATGGTGGTGGTGATAGTGATGATGATAATTGTGATGGTGATAGTGATGATGGTGGTTTCAGTAATAATGATGATGGTGGTGGTGATAGTAATGATGATGGTGGTTTCAGTAATAATGATAATGGTGGTGGTGATAGTGATGATGATGATGATGGTGGTTTCAGTAATAATGATAATGGTGGTGGTGATAGTGATGATGATGATGATGATGATGGTGGTTTCAGTAATAATGATGATGGTGGTGGTGGTGATGATGATAATGGTGGTGGTGATAGTAATGATGATAATGGTGGTGGTGATAGTAATGATGATAATGGTGGTGGTGATAGTGATGATGATAATGATGGTGGTTTCAGTAATAATGATGATGGTGGTGGTGATGATGATATTGAACAGGGTGAAAAGTTGGAAGCTTAATTTATTCATTCACACAGTGCGATGATATATTATAACATACGGTATCACTTCAGTTAACTTAACAATATTAGTGTAGCAGATTATAAGCATTCCTCGACTATCCTACCATGTATCTATTGTAACTACCCCCCCCCCCCCACCTTCAAGGAAAAACATTAAGAAATTCTATAACAATAATAAGAGAGAGAGAGAGAGAGAGAGAGAGAGAGAGAGAGAGAGAGAGAGAGAGAGAGAGAGAGAGAGACTAGTACAGGTACCGGTACTTTTGGATACGTCAGTCTTGAAGAATGTCTTGTATCTCCAGGAAATTCTCGGACAATCCAAACAAGTCTATTGACATTTCCCTTCCCAGGTTATTAAATCTTTTGCGGGACCCACGGCAGCCCACTGAACACAAAGAACATTAAAATGTTCACAGTTAGCTACTATCACTGAATAATGTGTTTATACTTACGGTGTGTATATTTAAAATGCCCCCTTTATACGCACACAGTAACATACAATATTATATATATATATATATATATATATATGAATGTGTGTGTGTGAATATGAATACGCATAATTTTATTTTCATTGTAGGCGTAAGTTAGGAGAAATTTCACATCCTGGTTTAAATTACACCAATTAATAATGAACTTAAACAAACGGTTCACATGATGGTCACCAATTGTTTCCTGTCAAGGTGGCTGAACATTTGCTTGCCAGGCTCATTACAGCTAATTCATTATATTAGTGGTTTAATATAGAAAGTGTGTGTGTGTGTGTGTGTGTATTATAAGGAGAGCGAGCATCTTTGGTGTTCTAAGTTTCTCATGTATTATACCTTGGGAAAGGGAGGGGTAGTCATTGCTATATTACCCCCACTTAATAATATGATAGCCCAGCCCTTCAGAAAGCCTACAGCCCTTCTCCACACTATAACCCGTGAGTGACGACGCTACATGACCGGTAATTAAGGTATTAATGTGTGACGAGTAGAGGACTTGGGGGAGAGGGGAGGGTAGAGGTCTGAGAGAGGGCAAGAGGTTAGAGTAAAAACAGAGTAGAGCGAGATGGATGGATGAAAGCAGAGGTTAAATCGGGGAAGATGCACAGGTGAACAAAAAAATCAAGAATGAATAATTAACACGAATAATATGACGTGAGGAGAAAGGGACAAAGGATAGGGAAGAGAGGGATGACTATTTTAAAGAGATTGATCAGAAGAAAAGTGACGAAACATAAGATAGCACGATAGGGGGAGGGGGAGGGAGTAGGGGGCATAATAGAGTAGTGTGTATGGGGAGGGGGGTGAGGGGGGCAGGGCTAATGAGTAACATGAGAGGTAATTATAATGAGGCATTATGAGTTATGGTAGACAAGTGAGAGAGACCCCACACATACACATCACCACATAGTTCTCAAGGCACCCATGGTCACAATTACCCTAGGCCTTAAGTATGTTGGTGAGACTAAGTTAACACATACATTCTCCAGGCTAGTCTGTGGTGGTTACACACACACACACCCTTTCTACATTAAACCACTAATAGAAATAATTTGTTGTAATGACCCTGGCAAGCAAATGTTCAACCCCCTTGACAGGAAACAATTGGTGGTGATGATACCTATGTACAGTTTGTATAAGTTCATCATTAATTGGTGTAATTTTAAACCTGGATGTGAAATTTCTCCCAACGTTCGCCTACAATGAAAATAAGATGAGCAATATTACGTATTCATATTGAGGCCAGTATTAATTGTGATCAATAGTAAAGCAAATTGGTGAAAACATGAAATTCCACCAAAAATTATAATAGGTGAATTTGAGCAAACTGTAAATAGGGATGAGTCTTTTAAGACCTCTACTGTAGGTATCACTATAATACAACAAAATTGAGTATTTTAAAAGTCGTTAAAACCAATACATTAGTTCAGCTGTAATATTTTACAAGTTTTATATCGTACCTAAACTGAATATTGCTGTGAAATTATGGTTAGACATTTCTGCCAATACAAACAGAGAGAGAGAGAGAGAGAGAGAGAGAGAGAGAGAGAGAGAGAGACCGTGTGAATGGGAAACCAAAGATCAGATTAGTGTAAAGAGAAAATAAAGCATTGGAGTAGGTACAAGAAATTATATGAAACCAAGCAAAGATAGTAATGCTAGCTATAAAAGTATTGGAGTGTTAATAAGATTAATTAAATAAAAAACAAGCAAAGATAGTGATGCTAGCTATAAAAGTATTGGAGTGTTCATAAGATGAATTAAATAAAAAACAATAGTAGTAAAATTCTAAAATATAACAACTCGACAGAAAAAAAAACCCACTTAAGATCGAAAACACAAACTTACATATAACCCACACACACACACTAAACGACCATCCATCTATCGCACATCTATTAAGGAATTAACCCACATGCCAGGTACACAAAAGTTTTATCTGCCATTACCTGAGATTTACGATAAGAAGATTAATAGAAAAGGGATAGAGGGAAGGCTTGATCTTAGCCTTGCCCTTCCTTCAATCTTAGCCCTCCTTATCCTTTTCATATTTTCTTAGATACTGTATACACTATAATATATTATTATGTCCACATTGTGTGTATGTGTCATCATCAATAAATAATACTACTAGTTTTATATATAAATAAATAATCAATAAATAGCACTAATAGTTTTCAATATCAATAATTAATACTAATAGTGTTCTATATCAATAAATAATCAATAAACAATATTAATAGTAGTCTTTAATGTTATAATACTATATTTTCCCTTGTATAATTATTATTGCCTTTCATTCCCTATTAGGTAAAACACTATATTTTCCTATTTCCTCCCACCACCACCCTCTTCCTATCTGGGCAACAATAGACAGTGATGGATTGTGTTTGTTTCAGGCCCAAAATTAGGACAATGGACTGGGATACTTTTTTGGGTATGTAACATTAAAGTTTTAAAAAGAAGAAGTTTGTTGAGAGAGAGAGAGAGAGAGAGAGAGAGAGAGAGAGAGAGAGAGAGAGAGAGAGAGAGAGAGAGAGAGAGAGAGAGAGAGAGAGAGAGAGAGAGAGAGAGGTGTGTGTGAATATAATATTCTACAGGATTTAATCTAAGTACTTTGCTATTTAATATTAAGAAATGAGGAAGTGTATTAATGTGCGTCAAAGATTTGTTCAATAAATTGTGGAATATTATATAACCAATTCAAGTTCCAATAACAACGAGGATACAAGCGATCCAATTAACTCTGAAGTGATCATTACCTTGAGAGCTTGTCGCAGGGAAAAGGTTTGTATATTCATGTTGAAGGTGTTGGCGTCAGGATGCATGGTGGAGACGATGGTGGTGCTACTTCAGAATTTGTAGATGGAGAAGTAGGGGAGACCAAGCTTTTTATTAATAAAGCCGATTGGTCAAGCTTATACGTATAGTGGTACGTAAATTGGCGGTAGAGGTGTAGAAGTGAGGCTTAGGAGACGCAGGAGCAGAAGGACATCGTCACATTTGGTCTAGCAGTCAACACAACAACAAATCCTTCATCATATTCGTTTATTCTTTCAATTTCTTCTGTTAGTGGTGCTCCCCTCTTCATATTCATCGTCCTTTCCATCTTCTCTGCAACTCCTCTACTAGCCTCACAACGGCACAATTCCCATAGAATTCCCTCCTAGACACTTCATGTTTCTATCTCAATCTAACAACTCAAGAAACACTCGAGATGTATAATGTTCACTGGATTTTCTTCGTCGCTATACACACACACAAACCCCCTATTATATTGTCTTGGGGGGCATTATTTTAGTTCGTTTATTTTTGTGGCTGCTGCGAGGGAAGAAAAGGAAAAGGTAAGACATAATAATCAGGTTACCACTCATACATCTGATTCTGATCTTATAGTGGGGGCTACGCTACGCAATCAACACCCCCACCCCCAGTCACTCTCTTTCTCTCTCTCTCTGACACATTTGAGGATAAACACGGATGCTATGCACTATGAAGGTAGAACTTAAAACACTCCATGATATGAACAATGTCGGTTATTATAAAACGTTTCCTCTCTCTCTGACACATCTGAGGATAAACACTGATGATATGAACTATGAAGGTAGAACATAAAACACTATTATATGAACAAAGTCGGTTATTGTAAGACGGTACATCGGTTCGTCCTGAATACTGTACTGTGTATATAAATTACCGAAATGGAATAACGCATCGCATTTATGCATGGTGGGATATGCCGCAATGTTTCTTTTTTCCTATGTGATTGAGGGAGGCAAAAGGCAGAACTGCCTATAGCGAGTGCCTCCCCCATAGTTGAAAGAGTGACAGGGCCAAAATCAAGGGACAGAGACAAGGCTGGACAGACGCTTAACCCCCCACCCCCTTTCACTATGAGTTTTTCCACCTCTTGCATGATCCGGCCTTTCTCCTCCCGGGCCTGCTGGAGTGCTTGTGCTTGCGTCACCAGGGAACCGGTCATTATAACACAGATCCACCAACCTATTAACCCTTTCAAGAACCGATTACGAATTTCTTTTCGGTTTTCTGGTATAAAATATTAGACGATTTTAGTATATACGAGTTTACATAGTTTGAGGAAATACAGTACATTGATTAATTCGTGGCCACCCCTTCGGGAATCAAGGCTTTATGTGGTTATATATGGTTATAGGGTAGTGCATTATGCTACGTGACCAAGATGTTATCGGATGTTTGTTTGTCGTTTTGTTTTTTTACTCCGAGTCCTAAATAAAATTGTGTGCCTCTAAGCCGGTGGTGTGAAGGAGGAAACGAGCGTCCTGTGTGACTGAGGTGAGACACAGGGGATCACTGCCTCATCAATGGCCAGGTAAAGGGAAGGGGGAGTTACAAGGCATAGTTAGAATCTCAAAGACCTTGCGGGCCATTCCGGCAGATACTCGAAGTGGAAAGAGAGGTTGTTTAGTGCACACTCATTGCAGAGTGTGCAAAATAGTATCTACTATATACTTCAATTAATCTATTGAAGAACTGTTTACAACATCTGAGGGAAGTTTGTTCCCGGTAGAACATCTCATAATTATGTGAAAAGTTTCTACAAATACTAGCGCTGAACCTTTTTAATTCTAACCTTAAGATTAAGATCGAGAGTGAGAGTGATACATTTTGACTGATTGGATATATCTATTGTATACCAAATAAAACACTACAAAGGCATACAATAGGCCCAGGTAGAGAGAATACGAGAGGAGAGAGAGAGAGAGCGAAAGAGAATGTCCGGTGGGTCAGCTCTTGGAGGGGATGAGGGGGTCAGGGGGGTGGAGGAGGGGGGATATAAGGTACCCTCCTCAGCTACTCTCACAAAAACAACAACCAAGGTCTCTCTCTCTTCTCTAGTCTCTCTTGTTCTACCTTCTCTCACGGACGGCTATAGTAACCCATAGTCCATGTAGTACCCTAGAACACTGGAGAACTCGCCCCGAAACTAACTCGCCTATGATTATATTATTAATTAAACTAATCCACATGTAATTCCTGACATCATTCATATGTCGCCCATCTCTGTCCATTAAGCATTTTTGTTCTTAAAATTTAATACAGTATTGTGGTACTTTCTGTTTCAAGTCTTGAAGTCTAAAAGCTCTAAGTCTACCTTCATTAGCACTATTATACCTTTACTCACACCATATACACACACATCAGATATATGTCCATGTATGTGTTACGGTATATGCACTGTACTATTATCATAAACAATAAAGACAAAAATACCGGGTGGTTTAGGGAGGAAATAGGGAATATGGATATAGATGAAGTGGGGGGAGGGAGTGCAATACAAATTGATAAGAGGATAGAGAGGGAAATAAATAAGGTAGCAGAGAGAGTGTTAGAGAAGGAGAAATAGGGAGGAAAGGTAGAGGAATGAAAGGATGGTGGAATACAGACATTAAGGAGGCGAGGAAGAAGAGGAAAGAGAGGAATAGGATTAGGAAAGAGTTGGAGAAGGGGAAAAAGAGAGGGGAAAATATAAGTGAGGAGGAAATTCGAATAGCAAGGGAAGAATACGAGAGGGAAAGGAAAAACACAAAAAACTTAATAAGAGGAGCAATAGAGAAGCATGAACAGAAAGAAATTGACAGGATAAAAGAGAAGGGGGACAAAGGAAAAGCTGAGTGGTATAGATGGCTAAAAAGAGAAAAAAGGAGGGAAAAGGTAGTAGTGGAGCTGAATGTAGGTGGGGAAAAAGTTAGGGATGTAAATAAAATTGGAGAGGAAATAAAAAGATACTGGGAGGAAGTGGGAGGGGTAAATGAACAAATAAGAGTAGGGCAATGGAATATTGAACTAAATGAGGAAGAAATAGATGAAAATATGAATGAGATGGTGAGTGAGGAGGAGATTAGGAGGAGTGTGAAGAAGCTGAAGAGAAACAAAGCGGCAGGACCGGATGGGTTAACAGCAGAGATGTATATTGAAGGAGGGGAGATGATAGTTAGGATGTTGAAGAAGCTATTTGATAAAATATGGGAGGAGGAAGAAATACCAGCAAGATGGAAAGAAGAAAGGGTCACATTGATTTACAAAGGAGGAGCAAAAAATGTGCACGAAATGGGGAGTTATAGACCAATAACGGTAATAAACATAATAAATAAGATATTTTATGGGATACTAAAGGAGAGGGTAGGAGAGTATGTAGAAGAAAGGATCCTACTTAGTGAAGAGCAAAATGGGTTTAGGAAGGGGAGAAGAGGAACAGACAATATATTTATATTAGATGAGATTATAGAGAAAAAGGCAAAGCAAGGGAAATGTGTGTTTATAGTGTGTTTGGATGTGGAGAAGGCATATGATAAGATTAGTAGGGGAGTTGCAGAAGCAGTGATGGAGAAACTAGGAGTGAGTAGGAAGATAAGGAACATGATAATGAATATGTATGAAGGGGCGGAGACAGAGATTGTGTGGAAAAATATTGCAGTGAAAGGAATCAGGAGAAGGAAAGGGTTAAGGCAGGGATGTAACCTGTCACCATTAATTTTTGCAATGTGCATGGAGGAGTTGGTGAGGAGAATTAAGAGTAAGGGTCAAGGAGTGAAAATAGGGCAGTATAGGCTAGCAATTCTGACGTTTGCTGATGATGTTGTGCTGACAGCAGAGACAGAGGAAGATATGGGGGAAATGTTACAGGAGGCGGAAAGGTTTGGCAGAGACCTAGAAATGAAGTTCAGTGTAGAGAAAAGCAGTATGATAGTAGTAAATGGACCAGAGGCAGTAGAAATGAGGATAGGAGGGGAAAGAATAGAAACAAGGGAGGAAGTGAAGTATTTAGGGGTATGGATAGGGAGGGAAGGGCGACAAAGGACAATGAATGAGAAAATCATGAAGGTGGAGCAGTGTAGTGGGAAACTGTGGAATGTGACAAAAACCAGAGTAAATAAATATAAAATAGTAAGAGAGGTGTGGAAGGACTTTGAAGTGCCGAGAATAATGTACGGGATGGATGTGAGAGGGAGTACAGGGGGAGAAATAAATAGACTGGAGACGGGACAAAATAAAATAGGAAGAATGGGGTTAGGAGCAAGAAGGTGGACAGCAAATGAAGCAGTGAGAGGGGAGATGGGATGGAGTACGTTTGAGGAGAGAGTGGCGAAGGCAAAGTTGAGGTACAAGAGTAGGTTGGAGGAGATGGAGGATCATAGGTGGCCAAGGAGAGTGAATGAATGGGGGGAGGGGAAGAGTAGATGGGCAAAAGAGTGTAAGAGAAAACTGAAAAAAAATAGGAGTGAAACAAAGAAGGGTGGGAGAGGAGTGGAGAGATGTAGGGAGTAATACAGGATTAGGTCAGGGAAGGAGACTAGAGAAAGAGATAGGAACGAGAGTGAAGGAAGTAGGAAGACAGGAATGGAAGAGAAATATGGAGAAGAAAAGTACACTGATAAGATATAGAAGCAAGGGGAGACCGAGAAAAGAGGAGTTCTATGACGGAAGTTGGGGAGCTGAACTACTGTTTAAGGCTAGGGCAGGAGCATTAGAGACAAATAGGAGAACATGGAGGTGGAATGGGGGGGTGAAAGAGTGTCTACAGTGTGAGGTGGGAGGGAGGAGAGTGGAGGAGACAATAGAACATATAGTGACAGAGTGCCAGGGGTATGCAGAGGAGAGAGGGGTTGGAAAATGAGTTGAAACGGGTGGTAGGGGAGAGGGAATGGGAAGAGCAGAAAGAGGAGGAGGATGAGGGTGTAAAATTTGTGTTAGGTCTCGAGACAGAAGAGGGGGTAGATGGGGAAATGGGGAAAAGAATGAAGGTAGTGAAAAGATTCCTGGAGCAGGTGTGGCAGAAGAGAAAACGGAATAGGATAGAATAGGATGAGGGGGGAGAAGGGGACCAGAGCGGGGGAGGAAGAAAAATGAGATTAAATAGTAGAGAGGGGAAAAGATAAATTAAGATAAGGAGAGAACAAGATATTGGGGGGTGGAGGAGGGGGTAAAATAAGGAGAGGAGAGTTCTGCTTAAGCTATATACTTCAATTCTTTGTCTTTAACTATCCTTTCTACGACTACATAATTTCTAAACTAATTCTTAAATCTAGCTCTATCTGTTTCTGGAGAAGTCACCGGTGCATAGGTGAGCTGGCTTTGAGAGGGGACAGCAACTCCACAAAAAGAAGAAGAAGAAGAAAGAAGAAGACGTTGGTCTATCATTATCACCCACACTCTACTACCTAGATACTATATTAGTTTTGCATCTCTACGAGTATATCTGTATATCTGCTCACTGTCCATTTTCTGTTTACATTGTAGTACTACTTTCACGAGCACAGCCTTCACCTTTTATCCACCCGGCTACTCTCTTGCAGGTGTTCACATCCCATCTCAATGTTCATGGATGTTCACAATATTTACATTATCTTTACATTATACTAATCTTACAGAAAGAGTCATAATTCACTTCAACCCACAATGCTAGCTACAAACAATTGTCTTTTTATAGTAGTGGTATACCATATGATCGCACTTTTGTATTAAGTCCACTTATTTTCATCTCGCGAAAAAAATAACTCGGTTTTACTATAATGTTGTAGTTAAATCTACTTTCATTTATTTACCGCATAGCCTATATTTGATTAACCCAGTGTTTGGAGATCATTTACCGCATATATTTGATTAACCCAGTGTTTGGAGATCATTTACCGCATATATTTGATTAACCCAGTGTTTGGAGATCATTTACCGCATATATTTGATTAACCCAGTGTTTGGAGATAATTTAAATGCATTTACGGTACGTATCACTTTCCTTGCTGAGTTATATTCATACAAAAACAACCTCATTACAATGTTCCATACAGACGATGTTTAAACAAATAACTTTCCACACAATCAATAATCATAATTAACGTTGTTTGTTGTCCACATTTCAATTTAATATGTCCAGTTTCGTCGAACTATATCATAAGCCGGTTCACTTGTCAAAACACACCACTGTACACTAGATCCCAGTGCATTACACCGTGTACATGTAACACTTTCACGCAATCCGGAATAACCAGTCCCTGAATATTCAAATACTATCTATTACGGGATGGGTTGGGTGCGAGAGGGATCTGCCTTGTCTGGGTCAATCGGCTTTCTGCAGACTCCAGTTTTCTTATGGTCTTATGTACTGTATACAAAGTATAAAGTATAAAGCACAACCTCCACAAACAATATTTTCCAAAGTTGTTATCCCATCACTATATTTGGTTTGTTCAGTATGCTAACCTAGTTTAAACTGTGTGGCGCCAGTCAGTCAGGTTGTTATCCCAGGATGTCATGCACTATTATGCAGGTGCGTGACACAGGTACACTTATCACACACACTGACCCCGATCCTCGCTTGCTATATGATCTATCGTGACAGGATAATTCATTCTCCGATATTTTATAGACGTATGTTTTGACTGTACAATTTTGGATACCACGTTCAAGCCATATATTTTCCAAAATTTCCCTCACAAATAGTCACAATTTCGGACATCACATCAATTCAATCCTCATATATTTGCACATACAGTATATTCACAGTTTGGGATACCAGGTCAAGGTAATAATTTCCCATAACTGGCACAAATATCCAATATAGGTCGGTACTGTGGCTCAACACCCACCAAGGGGGATTTACACCGGGGATTTTTCAGGCAACTTTTGATCCGCGACGATTTTTCACTGGTATCGGCAACTATTGTGAAAGTAGATTATTGCAGGCGAAACAATTATTATAAAAATACCATTCACAACCCGCCAACTAGAATTGTTGATTAAAGTTGCTGGAAAAAGCGTCCATGTAAATCCGTCTGCACTGTCTGCAATGCGCAACACACGAAACCTTTTGCGTGGATGCAACCTCCCAAGTGCATCCACCACCACGGCAAAAAATCCGCATCAACTAAATCCAGATTATACACACAGCAGAATAATCCCTCTATGTTCGTTTAACCAGATCACGAGATAACACAGAATAATACGCGAGGCCGAGCGAGAGACAAGAGCGAGCGACACACACCTTCACCTGTACAGCCGAAGCAAAGACTGACTCAAACAGCACAGGCAGACTGGGCAGGGAGAGGGGGTGAGTGAGTGAGAGTGTGGGGGCGAGAGTGGGCGAGCAAGTACAGTCGATTTGGGCGACTCAGGGGTCCCGTGTCAGTTCGGTCGCGTCCCAAAGCGGCCGTGTGGTGTTCCCTATTGTGATCAAAGTACTGTATATCTTTCTTGTGATGCGGTTGGGGTACATATCCACAATGTACAGAAGGGTTCACGCAGTCGTGCTACTTTTATTTTTCTAAGACGATCACGGTAACTTATCCTAGTCTAATTTATTACTTAGCCTAATTCTAACTTACACACATACCATAGGCTAGGTTGGGTTGAGTTAGAATAAGAACCCTTGTTCGTCCTGGTAAATGATAAAGTAGCGCGAGAGTATGACCTTAACCGACCAGCTTTTTTTTCTTTCTGTGTAGTAGCCATTCAACCCCATTCAGCCTACTGTTTTAAGACTTTTATCTTTCATCCAGGCAGTATATGGTGGATTATGTTTTAGACAGCTGATTAAATTTGTAATTTTTTCGGTAGAAAAATGTCTCCGGCGAAGCCTGATTTCTCCATACAATGATGGCGTGCTGACGCTCGCCAGGAAAATATCGATACCTGAATGGGGAGAAACTTCATAAAACAGTAGGCTGAATGGGGCCGAATGGATAAAACCCAGGAGAAAAAGCAGGTCGGTCCCCTTAAATGGAGCGCGGCCACTTAGTTTAGTGGCCCCTTTGGTTGGCGGACGGACAACTCTGGCCTGCCACCTGCCTACACCGAACCCTCGATTTCCGTTTTCCTGCCCCAAACCCCAGCAGGTGCTCTCCGGATGATTGGCCAAAATGGGTAGACAGAGAAGGGGGTGCTTTGTTGGGGAGTGGGGAGTAGAAGGAAGCCAGGGGAGCTTAGTGGGGAACAGCAGAGTTAAGGAGTAAACTGCAAAGGGGGGTGTTTGTTTGGTTGGAGTATGGGGAGCGGAGGAGGTTGGGGAAGTATAGTGGGGAACTGGAGTGTTGAGGAGTAAACTGCAAAATAAAAGGCAAAGGGTGGTGTTTGGTTGGAGTGTGGGGAGCTCAGGAGGTTGGGGGGAGTTTGGTGGGGAATACCAGAGTTGGGGGGAGTTATTGCAACCATGGTTTAAGAACTTATAACTGTCTTCATAGCGCAATGGATAAATGCACTGAATTTCGGTGTGAGCATCCTAGGTTCGAATCCCTGGACTGCCACATGTATTTGTTGATTTCATTAATTGAGTTTAGGAGTAAAGTCGGTTGGTGGAGGTAACATAATAATTGTGTTTATACCATGATTGCAACTGTGTCAGTATAGTACAGCCGTAGAATGGAATAGCTGAACACCTCGAAATGCGAATAACTTGACAGGAAAATTTACGATTAAAACTCAACAACTCGATCAATATCACGTTATTATATCTTCAGTACACTTAGCCACTGTATAATTAATGTTTCTCAATATTGTGCACATATTCCTGTCCGCTACTGTATAATTAGTTCAAATAGGACTTCAAAGGCTATCAACCTTTCTGGAATATTAAGCCAGCACACTGTAAGTCAAGAATATTAAGCCAGCACACTGTAAGTCAAGAATAACGTCAGGACTGGAGCCCCTTTTCGAGAACCCAGTCCCTTGCTACTGTACATGTGTGTGACTAGATTTAGTAAGTTGACCACCACACGCGCCCCGCCCCGTGCCAGACTTTCGTTCACTGCATATCGGTCAATGGGCTCAGGTAATCCCTCCAACTACATTCACTTTTTCTATCACGCTGCACAAATCATTGATGATATCAACCAATATTCTAAGTTAGCTACAAGAACAGATAGATATATTAATTTCCTAATTCATAGTTGACACACTTTTTATAAAACCTAAATCTAGAAGCCACCAGTTGTAACAAGAAGTTGACATTTAAAAGTAATTGTATGACTCACCCTTCAGGCTGCCCTCAATGTGGGTTACTAAGGCACCATCCTACAAACAAATATAAGAATATGATCACTTTTTAGCGAATTGTTGATGTACCTGTAGGACAATTAGCAGTAAAGTGCAAAGCCGCCCTTTCCTCACCCTGGGGCACTTCCCGGAAACCTGCCACGCGTCCTGTGGAACCTGCCCTCAACCATCCACACTACAACCAACACGCGTCCACCACCACCACCACACACACACACACGTCCACCACACTACAACCAACACGCGTCCACCACCACACACACGTACGTCCACAACACACACACACACGTCCACCACACACACATACGTCCACTTCACACACACTTCCACTACACACACGTACAGCCTCTATTAAACTAACACGATCCACACCACACACACGTACCGCCTCTATTTAAAACGAACACGACCCACACCACCCACATGTTCACAACCACACACATACGTCCTGTGGAACCGTGGTGTGTGTGTTTGTGGAACCTGCCCCTAACCACACTACAACTAACACGCGCCTCATCACACACACACACACACAAGCGCCCTGTGCAACCTGCCCACACTACACCACAACTAACACGCGCCTCAACACACACACACACACACACAAACGCCCTGTGCAACCTGCCCACACTACACCACAACTAACACGCGCCTCAACACACACACACACACAAACGCCCTGTGCAACCTGCCCACACTACACCACAACTAACACGCGCCTCAACACACACACACACACAAACGCCCTGTGCAACCTGCCCACACTACACCACAACTAACACGCGCCTCAACACGCGCCTCAACACACACACACACACAAGCGCCCTGTGCAACCTGCCCACACTACACCACAACTAACACGCGCCTCAACACACACACACACACACACACAAGCGCCCTGTGCAACCTGCCCACACTACACCACAACTAACACGCGCCTCAACACACACACACACACACACAAGCGCCCTGTGCAACCTAACCCACACTACACCACAACTAACACGCGCCTCAACTAACACGCGCCTCAACACACACACACACAAGCGCCCTGTGCAACCTGCCCACACTACACCACAACTAACACGCGCCTCAACACACACACACACACACACACACACAAGCGCCCTGTGCAACCTGCCCACACTACACCACAACTAACACGCGCCTCAACACACACACACACACACACAAGCGCCCTGTGCAACCTGCCCACACTACACCACAACTAACACGCGCCTCAACACACACACACACACACACAAGCGCCCTGTGCAACCTGCCCACACTACACCACAACTAACACGCGCCTCAACACACACACACACAAGCGCCCTGTGCAACCTGCCCACACTACACCACAACTAACACGCGCCTCAACACACACACACAAGCGCCCTGTGCAACCTGCCCACACTACACCACAACTAACACGCATCTCCATCACCTACACCTACACGCATCATTAATATTATAAAGACTAGGATAAACAACATTCAGGTCTACAGACCAAGCAAAAGTAATATAACATTCTTTCATTTTGGGGGGACACTTGTTATAGGCAGCCTTGCATTTTTGTCTCCTTTACACACACAGGAAAACAACAAATCCAAGTTCCCCCCCCCCCCCCCCCGACCCCAGTACAGCCCCGTGAGAGTCTCCCATGCCCCCTGACCCCCAGGACAATAGGCGGGGTGGGGGGCGGTCATTAATCTGATGTGTGTTTGTCAGTATGTATGTGTGTGGCCATCGCTCACTTTTTTTTTTTTTTTGAATGTGAATGAAGGAGACAAAAGGTAGAACTGCATGTGACGAGTGCCTCCCCCAGATTTGAAAGAGTGACAGGGCATAAAGGGTATGCAGAATACAACCCGGGAACCTGTCTTTTCTTCTCTCCTTTCCAGTCTAGAAATTCTAGAAATTCTATCAATTCTATCAATTCTACCAATATCATTACTTGAGTTTCTATTTACGCATCTACTTTCTATCAGCCATTATTTCTTTCGCAGCACTTCTATCAACCTCGAGCAATTATTTTGGGTTCTGTTTATATAATTAATTCTTGTCAATCTCGCACCATCTCAATATATGCCATTTTCCCCGAAACTGTTCTCATCACTAAATCGTGTTGTCGCCCTCTTACACACCACTCAACATATACTTGGGTTACCACCTCTTACACACCACTCAACATATACTTGGGTTACCACCTCTTACACACCACTCAACATATACTTGGGTTACCACCTCTTACACACCACTCAACATATACTTGGGTTACCACCTCTTACACACCACTCAACATATACTTGGGTTACCACCTCTTACACACCACTCAACATATACTTGGGTTACCACCTCTTACACACCACTCAACATATACTTGGGTTACCACCTCTTACACACCACTCAACATATACTTGGGTTACCACCTCTTACACACCACTCAACATATACTTGGGTTACCACCTCTTACACACCACTCAACATAATACTTGGGTTACCACCTCTTACACACCACTCAACATATACTTGGGTTACCACCTCTTACACACCACTCAACATATACTTGGGTTACCACCTCTTACACACCACTCAACATATACTTGGTTTACCACCTCTTACACACCACTCAACATATACTTGGGTTACCACCTCTTACACACCACTCAACATATACTTGGGTTACCACCTCTTACACACCACTCAACATATACTTGGGTTACCACCTCTTACACACCACTCAACATAATACTTGGGTTACCACCTCTTACACACCACTCAACATATACTTGGGTTACCACCTCTTACACACCACTCAACATATACTTGGGTTACCACCTCTTACACACCACTCAACATATACTTGGGTTACCACCTCTTACACACCACTCAACATATACTTGGGTTACCACCTCTTACACACCACTCAACATATACTTGGGTTACCACCTCTTACACACACCACTCAACATATACTTGGGTTACCACCTCTTACACACCACTCAACATATACTTGGGTTACCACCTCTTACACACCACTCAACATAATACTTGGGTTACCACCTCTTACACACCACTCAACATATACTTGGGTTACCACACCATCTTCAAGGGGGGATGGACGTATCGATTTCCTCATTCATGCATCTTTTTATTATTCGTTTTTGTTTCCTCCCTAGACCTCCACCCAAGACCCTCCTTCAAGATAAATTTGTACATTTTTCTATAGAAAAACGTCCCGGCCGAAGGCCGTTTCCTCTTAAAATAAAGGCTCCCTATCACTCACCAGGAAAACATTGAGACCTAAATGACACAAAAGTCTTAAAATCGCCAACTCATGAGCCGAACATCATACAATCTGAAAACTAATGTGGTTAAACATAAGGGAGAAGAGGTACCAGAAAAACGACTCATCCCCCCTTAAGCCATTCATTGAATCGTCCCCCCCCCCCCCCCATACTGTGCTGTGAGGCAAGCTCCAAGGTACTCTCTAGTCGCACTCCATCTCTTCCACGAAACATCCAATACCATACTTCTCATCACACCCTTACTGAGAAATACCCACTTGTCTTACATTTGTATTTGTATTTTTATTATTATTATTATTATTATTATTTATAATACTGTTCCTCTAGATAGGCTATGAAGCTTTCCCTTTATCAATGCCGCTTTTCTGTACTCAGTGAGTGGTGACACTTACGAAAATACAGTATCAAACAACCTCTCTCACCTCTCCCCCCACCCCCAAACAACCTCTCTCACCTCTCCCCCCACCCCCAAACAACCTCTCTCACCTCTCCCTCCACCCCCAAATAAAAAAAAGCCATACCTTACCTGATGTTATAGCCAATACAGAACTATGAAGGTAATAATTGGCTTTGACGCGAGCCCCCCCCCCCCCACCATCCCCTTGACACCTAGTACCCCCCCCCCCCCCCCCCAACACTGCATCTTCACAGCCATGGTGCAACTCCCTCAGTATTTCCGCCCGTGCCCCCTCCCTGACCCCTACCAGTGCTAGGGAGCGGGAAGGGGTAGTATGGGGGCTGTGATACCTGGAACTGACTCACACAGTCTACCATCCAATTATCATATAGATTGGCTGGGATGAAAAGATAAGGTGAGAGATTCTTAATGGAAATGGTTTAGTGAAGTAACGAAGCTAATTTATCGTTTTACACTATACAAAACATAATATTAACCCTTCTATACGATTACCTAATTTCCATTATATTCTGGCTGTCACTAGACAATTTTATTTAGTTTAAGATTGACTTTTATGAATCACTGGGGTAAATGCCTTCTTAAGTTGGATAATATAATAGTAACTACAATAAAATAAATAGATTTGTCTCGGTGGTTTATCTATATATTTCAGATTCCGGTCACCGTACGCATATATTTCTTCTGAGTCAGTTCTGACTCACTTCCTCTAAACTTTCTATCTACACGAACCAAGTGATAACAACACCAGGTCTGTGTAGGCTACCTGTAAACTCCATTCATAACACTTGAACAACGACAGATCTGTAAACTCACAAAGTACTACAACACCACCTCTCTGTACACCTCAACACTCCATTCATACCTCTCAACAACGACAGGTCTGTGTGGGCTGCATCTGTTAATCCCAGGTTCATACTATCACCTAACATAACAATCCACCTTGCTTAGATAAGAGTATGTCCCAAGCAAGACAAACCACCTTGCTTTGATTGCATTACCGTCAAACACATACATATAAATAAATGAAGACAGTCTAATGGTAAGACAGTCTTCTACTACTGAGTACTACTATTACTACTACTACTACTACTACTATTACTACTACTACTACTTGACCAACCACGTCAGCAACCACTCTCCATCTCCCCCAACTTCTTCGAGCTATTTGCCCTCAATCTCATGAAAAAGTCCTTGTACGGTACCTCAGTATAATTCACGGGTCATAGACTACGGAAACGGCTCATTACTGCCACACATATAACTCTGCCACTTGACGCGATACCCTGTAATTATAATCGGGGAATCTGTCTATCTACTACTAACTACTACTACTAATACTAAGAATCTATCACTTTTACTTTTTAACATCATGCCTACAATCCATTCCAACTATTGAATCCAAATATCTTCCTTTCCCTTTGAAATAATTAATACACACACATATACAGTATATAGATACAACACAACCAGTTCCTTAATTAACCCATGCAGTACCAGGAACGTCCTTGTTATCATATTCTGGCAACTATTACATAAGAACATAAGAACATAAGAACATAAGAAAATGGGAGTCTGCAGAAAGCCGATTGGCCTAAGCAAGGCAGATCCCTGTCCCACACAACCCCAATTACAAAGCCCAATTATAGGCTCAACACTCTAATACCCTGAGGATCATCTTACCAAAACGGTTAGAGATTAACGCAGGATTACGGGGGTCTGCAGAGCGCTGATTGGCCCAACCCTGCTGATCCCCCTTCACACCCAACCCTTCTCGTCCATATGCTTATCCAATTTTATCTTAAAGCTCCCTATCGTTTTTAATCCCACTATAGCACTTGGTAGTCCATTCCACCCATTAGACGATTCCACCCATTAGACGATTGTATTCAGCTTGGGAAGGATCTCGAGCAATAATAAGGCTTCAAAGTATCTCAACCAACTTGTTTAACTACCACAGATCCTTCGTAAGCTGCCGGTAGAGAAGGGGGTTAATTAAATGACGGTAATATAGCACGGTCACAGACTACAGAAGCCCCACATTACCGTCACCCACACATAACTCTAACACTTGATGCGACACCTAGTAATTAACGAGTGTGGGGGTCGGATAGCTAGGTCATAAATAAGATAGTAAGGTGACCCAGGCTGACCTCTGTGTGGCACTAAGGGGGGGGGGGGGGGTATGTAGGTCATGTAGTGTGTGTGTGTAAGTGGTTCTGGTAACATGGGGCTCTTAAAACAGGCGCTGAATTAATTTACATTTAACTAGTCGCCATAATCTAAACATTTACAAGTAGGTGACCGATTTATGCATGTGTATACCAGGAATATTATGGCTTATCTCTGATATCTGTGACCCAAAATAGGCAACTAAATACAATATATATATATATATATATATATATATATATATATATACCGGTATATATGAAAGGTTGGAGTTAGGATTTCTGGCCTACCTATAATGAACAGGGTATAGTGTACTTGGAAAGGTTGAATAAAGTACATTGCCCCGTTGCTAGGCTAGTTGGAAGTAGGCACAGGTACTACGGGTGAGGGGTATATGAGGGTCCCAGACGTCCCCCCCTCCTCCTCTCTTATCTCAGAGCCCTCATAGGATATATAACCCAGCCCTCTCAGTCCTAAGTGTGCCTTTGTTTGGTACAGAGAGAGAGAGCGAGAGAGAGAGCGAGAGCGAGAGCGAGAGAGAGAGAGCGAGAGCGAGAGAGAGAGCGAGAGCGAGAGAGAGAGAGAGAGAGAGCACACCACTATAACACCTGCACCTGCACCATCACTTTCTGGGAGCTTCGTCAATATTATGGTTACTGGTGGTTGCAAAGGGGGAGAGTGTCAGAGCTGGTGTTGTTGTTTAGGGTTCTGAGTCAGCCTTCTAGTTAACAATGTTGTCCCTCTTTTCCAATGACTGTGCACTCTGTCTTACCTTGTTAGCTTTCTTACTATGCGTTTGTTTTCTGCGGGTAGTCATTACAATGCTTGTACTATAGTCCGTTCATTCTAGGTTGGGTAGAAATCGTAACCCCTAACCTCTCATAACTCAAAAAGGAATATAGTAATCGAGATGATATTTCTATCAAATAGGAAGACTTGGCTAGGGAATATGTCTATACATTGGCAGCTCATTTGCTCTAGCCTTTTTTAGTTTCAGAGATTAGAGGTTACGATTACTGCCCAACCTAGAATGAACAGACTATAAATCTGTTGATGATTAGCCTTACATTTCTTCCTGAACCTCACTATCTTAACACACACACACTTGTTTACTCGACCCAACCTTGTAGCCAAATCTGATGACCTTAGCACCATGTTGTTGATGGAGGAAGGTGGTGTGTCAGAGGTGATGGTCTTGTTGCTGAGTCGAATACACACACGCATTATTAATTAGGAGATGGATCACGAGGTTGGAAAACAATGCAAAACAATAAGCCAGAAGCAGAATCAGACGAGCGCCTTTTCTTTCAATATTTCCCAACATTGGTCTGGCAGCTTTTCTTTCAATATTTCCCAACATTGGTCTGGCAGCTTTTGAGGTAAACTTATACAAAGATTTAGCTACCTAATTTAATTCATCTCCAGCCTAATTTCTGATACCAGAGAAAACGATCTAAAAATGTTACCAGAATAATGTTGACCATCGAATGTTACGATAAACGCTCGAATGTGACATTATTTTGAGGACACAGTAAATGTAAGCAAATATAGCACTGTCCCTGCAAACGTGATTATTTTAAACTTTTAACTATATTAAATTTACAGTATTAACAAACTAACGAATACAAATACGCTTACCCTCGACAAAAACAACTTGGCTTCAAACGTTGCCAAGAGAGAATATCGAACAAAAAGCCCGGCACGATTTCTCCCGCCAAAACTGTAAATAAACAAAGCCAGAAACTCGGGCAACCGGACACGGGCGTGGTGGTACGACCAGGACCGGTGGTGGAGGTGGAGGTGGTGGTGGTGGTGGTGGTGGTGGAGAGAGAAGGGTAAAGTGGCGAGACTATGATGATGAGCATGGTGACAATGGTGGTGGTAGTTACATAAGAAAACGGAAGTCTGCAGAGAGCTGTTGTCTACAGATATTAGACGGATTAG
The DNA here is from genome assembly GCA_032716605.1 of Paralithodes platypus. NCBI lineage: Eukaryota > Metazoa > Arthropoda > Malacostraca > Decapoda > Lithodidae > Paralithodes > Paralithodes platypus. Next base: position 1,823,018 of record CM064506.1, read on the forward strand.
CCTTGCCATTTCTAAGGGTAACATTATTTTGCAGATTATTTCATTCCTTAACTGCGCCGCGAAGGGAAAGAATTGTTTAAGAATACCACTCAAGTGAGAGAAGATGGTGAGACAGATAATGCGATGGTTGAAGTAGAGAATAGTGTAATGGACGGAGGGCATTAGAAGGAAGGACCTAATGGGGATGGCTGCGGTGGCGAAACAATTTGTCCAGTAAAAAAAAAAGAAGCTACCTGGGGATTTAGAAGTGCAATTGGATGTAGCATTAATGGGAGTGTTCTGTAGAGTCACGAGCCATAATACCTGTACACCCATTAGAATTTTTAAATCTTGAATGCTAAGTTGCGAAGCCTCTGGGAAATAAAAGAACATTGGATTGTATCACTTGGATGTGAAGGTATTATGGCTCGTGATTGTACATACAGGGTGTGGAGTTAACCCTTTCAATATATCAGGACGCATTATTAAATTTTATTCTGGCTATTATTAGACGATTGTATGCTGATTAGGACGAAACTATGGGAGTTAGGTAGTGAATCGATAAATATTGTTATCCCTTATATGTCTAAAGCACCTTCCAATGCTGACTAAAATAGTCAACGTTGGCCAGAACAATATAAAAACGTCATAATTATGAAGGGGTTAATAGGAGTGTCCATGGTTCTATATATCCAGAATGTGAAGTTAAGAAACCAGATGGACGAAGATATATGGAATAAGTGGAAGGCAGCATTGATTTGAAATGATGTTATATTGTTATGTAGTGTACAGTTATAGTATTGTATAAGTATTTTATATTATCTTATAGTATTTTATTTTGTATCGTCGGCAATACAAGTGATATTGAACACAGGAAGGCATGGCAAGGATAGACAACAAAGCGAACAATAGGATGACGAGAGTAAAGGGTATAATTAAGATGAAGGGTATCACAGCAGGTAGATGTGTACTGTGTGTGTGTGTGTGTGTGTGTGTGTGTGTGTGTGTGTGTGTGTGTGTGTGTGTGTGTGTGTGTGTGTGTACTTACTCTAGTTGTATTGCGGGAGTGAGCATGCTCGTTATTTCCCGCCTCCTATATGTGTAGGTGTTATATGTATCGTTGGAATGGCTGTGGATGTGTGTGTAGTCTGTATTTTTAGCCAATTGGCGACATCGGAAACGAAGGCTTAGGGTGGATCTGTATGGTACCATTCTCACTATAGACGGTACCGTCTCACCCGAAGGCTTAGGTAGCCATCAGCTTAGGTGAACCATATGATACCCATCTCGCCTTGTACCATTTTTGCCAACCCCAGATGGGACGTCACAACGTCGTCCACTTATTCCAGGTACCTATTTACAGCTAGGTGAACTGAGGCTAACACATGAAAGGAGACAAGCCCAATTTGTCTCCCCCCGGCCCCTCGTGTGTGAGACGAGAGCTCTACCACTAGGCTACGGGCTGTGTGTGTGTGTGTGTGTGCTTAGATATATGTGAGTGTGTGTGTATGTGTAGATGAATGGGTATGTGTATATGTGTGCGAGTGTGCATGTGTAGTGTGTGTGTGTGTGTGTATTGCTATAAACACCACTTCGCGCTCTTCACTCCACCTCTTCCTGCACTTCACTTCTCCTTTTCATATGAATTCTCCTATCCACCTACTTATTCGTCTTAGATCTACACCTTCGTTTTCTTAATATTCATATTATATTTGTTTACAGTAAAGATTAATGCTAAAAGACTAAGAGAGAGAGAGAGAGAGAGAGAGAGAGAGAGAGAGAGAGAGAGAGAGAGATAGAGAGAGAGAGCGAGAGAGAGAGAGAGAGAGAGAGAGAGAGAGAGAGAGAGAGAGAGAGAGAGAGAGAGAGAGAGAGAGAGAGAGAGAGAGAGAGAGAGAGAGAGAGAGAGAGAGAGATAACAACACAAGCAGTAGAATAGGATGAAGTAAGGTTGGGACAGAACAAGCTAGAGTATATGACTGAGGGTGGAGTGGTACAGGGATTATATAGGGTGTAGGCTCCTTAAAGCATAAAAGTCTCAGGAGAAGCTTATATATAATAGTTGCAACAAACCAGTCTTACCTAGTTAAATTATGTGAGCTATACACACCTCCATTAGAGACACAATATAAAGGTAGGCGTTGGACAGTTAAGAAAATTAGTGTGCTTGTTTATGCAGGAGGTATTGTCACGGGCACGCGTGTGTTGTTTATGGAGGAGGTATTGTCACGGGCACGCGTGTGTTGTTTATGCAGGAGGTATTGTCACGGGCACGCGTGTGTTGTTTATGCAGGAGGTATTGTCACGGGCACGCGTGTGTTGTTTATGCAGGAGGTATTGTCACGGGCACGCGTGTGTTGTTTATGGAGGAGGTATTGTCACGGGCACGCGTGTGTTGTTTAGTATTTGTATGTTTCACAGATGATAATACAACGTGTTATTCACTCACTTGTTCGTCAAGGGGAATCCACGCAATGCGAGCTAAGCTCATTATTATCGCGCCTCCTTAACTGGGAATGTATTGCGTGCAATGCATGTGTGTGTTGACGAAACTTGATGCAGTAAATAATAAAAGCATACATGTCAGTGGCTTACTGTGAACTTGTGATGTTTTATAGGTATAGGCTAGCTAAAGAGGTGATGGAATTTTATGCTCTCCTAGGTTTCTAACTTATAGTGTGAAAGCAAATGAGTCACTTTCTTTCTATGCATAGATTTTGGCCCTGTCACTCTTTCAACTCTGGGGGAGGCACTCGTCACAGGCAGTTTTGCCTTTTGTCTCCTCATCCACATAGAAAACAAAAGCCAATCATTCACATCAGTATTATGCAATAACCAGTATCCATGATTAAATACAGCCCTCCACAGAATTTGCCCCACATTTATCCTTCCAGTTTTGTCTGTGAGCAACTGTCTGTGAACCCTACCTGAACATAAAGTGAAGCAGCTTGGGTGTTGCTGGCTAACCTGGGTATGGTGTAGGTGTGGGTCCAGTTACAGCGTGTGTTTGTGTGTTTAGACAAGAGGAGAGAGTCAGGATAAACTCAAATAAAACAAATGGAGAGGGCCGTTTCAGAAGTGCCATAAAGAACGGTCCTAGTAAAGAGACGTACATGTGTGTGTGTAATTAGGAGTAAACACATACTAGCATACAAGTGTGTTCAGTGCTATTAAAAGATATATAGTTCAGCATAGTGCCAGACTACACAGTATATCTATACCAACGACAGAGGAAAATTTTCATCTTCGGAACAGCCTCTCTAACGGAGAAGGTTATCATCACATAAATATTAGCATAACATACCACTAACACGATAAAAGGTATACTAAATACATCCAAACCCATAACAATGTATCTTCCTTATCTTATAGCCTAAAACCCTGGCTATCACAGGTTAGATATATCACCCTTATCCATTTGTAAAGATAACCCTAGAACCCCATCACAATTGACTACCCCTAGCCTTATCAACATAATCAACACCAAACAACGAACAAACAGACCTGAAGAGTTTATATAGGTCGATGATGTTTATTCTGAACTCACCTCTCCCTCCCTCCTTCCTCCTTCACCTCACACACCATCAATATTTGTAAACAAGTCAGTTCGTTTACTCGGTCAGGTTAGGTTACATTATATGCTGTTAATATAAAGGTATATTTTGTTGTTTCTGTTTGGGCTCTGTCTTAATTAATTCATTTTGATTGGGATTAGGGAATGTTTGACCTGGTTACGATCCATAAGGAGAGATTTACTCAGATTAGGTAATATGTTGTCATATTAAATCCGTTCAAGTTGTGCACGATCAAATAATTGTTGAATGTGGGCGAAGCAAGGTCTATAATACGATCTTGGTGCGAAGGAACTGTCTGCGGGCGAACTGACTTGCGGATGAAGAGACCCCAAACCCCTGACGCACCCTTGAGATTCATAAACAAAGACGGCTTCATGGGGGATACGGGAAATGGGGGTGGGGAGATAGGAGAAATGGGAGTGGGGGAAATCGGGGTAGGGGGAAATGGGGGTAGGGGAAATGCGGATGGGGAGAATGGGGGATAGGGGAAATGGAGGTGAGAGAAATGGGGGATAAGGGGAAATGGGGTGGGGAATAGGGGAAATGAGGGCATGGGGGGTGGGGTAAATGGGGGATAGGGGAAATGAGGGCATGGGGGGGTGGGGTAAATGGGGGATAGGGGAAATGGAGGATGAGGGAAATGGGGGTGGGGGGAATGGGGGATAGCGAGAGAGCTAGAGCGAGAGCGAGAGAGAATGGGAACAAAGTGAAAGGGAGAAAGGAGGTCTCGGCCTAAACAAGCAAGAGATAAGCTTCCACTGCAGTACAAAAACAACATTATTTTTTCAACTCCGACTGTATAAATGATTGAGGCCTGGTATGGTAATAATAATAGGATCAAATAGAAGAAGAATATAATACAAACCTAATACCAGAAAATATAATGAAAATAAGTGACAAAGAGAAGAACAGACTGGTGGAGAAGGAAGATGCTCCAAGGGAAAGACACGAAGAAGATAAATCACGAAAAGAAAGAAATCGCGGTACAGTCGGACAAATAAATAATGTGAGTAGATATATTTGAACAAACGGGTATCTTGATAATAGTAGACGCTATATATTGCATGGAGTGATTCCAATGTTGTTCATCTACTCAACAACTGATATAGAAATGTAAAGGTGCATCGAAATTTAAAAGTAACCATGACCTAAGTTTTTGCTTACAACTGTACAGGTCAGGCAGATGCACGGAGCGTAAAGAGAGCAAGGGAGGTCACGATATAGAGCTCTTAAAACAGAGAGCGGACAACATGAATCCAATTTATCCAATTTGGAACTTTAAATATTCAACATTAGAGTCCATATAATGTTTCGAAATAGCCTATCTATCTATTTGCTCAGGCCCATTCCCCATTTCTAATTTTTGTGTTCTTTTACTGGGGGTAGCCTACTTATAAATATATCTTATGGCTTATGCCGTCAATAATAATCAATAAGTTCTCCAGACAAACATATGTACCTGCAAACAATTCAGTGTTGAAAGTAGTTTACGAAGACAAAGGTATAAAATGCCAGCAATAGTCTAGTCTCTGTTTACTGACCGTCTCCACTAGGTACTGGTGCAGCTCCGTGATTCACAGTTTTCCTGGTAAAGTCCTCTCACTCTTTGTTATGCTCTTTGTTGATGGGATGGGTGTTAGAGGGATCTGCCTTGTATGGGCCAATCGTCTTTCTGCAGACTCCCATTGTCTTATGTTTTTATGTTATTTTCTTGGGGCTCTTTATTCTCTCAGCAGGATGGTGTGCTGTTACTTTATTCTCTCAGCAGGATGGTGTGCTGTTACTTTATTCTCTCAGCAGGATGGTGTGCTGTTACTTTATTCTCTCAGCAGGATAGTGTGCTGTTACTTTATTTATCCAAACCTACCAATAGAGCGTCAGTAAACAATGTGATTGAACAAATAACTATCAACAATTTTAGACAAATGACATGAAAAATTATGAATTAACAGAACACAGGAGTCTGCAGAAACCCGATTGGCCCCCCACAAAGGCAGATCTCTTTCAAATCCAACCCATGAATGAACCAATAATTACCAAAGACCTTAAAAATAGACAAGACGAAAGAAGAGACATGAGAGAGAGGAAGGAAGAGGTGAAACCAAGATGATTTCCATGATAAGATTAGGTAAAAGTTTGAATGCATACGGAAGATAGCATCGAAGAAAGAGAAGATGAGCTTATGATATCCGGAAGATACAAAACAGTCCGATTAACCCTTTGAGGAGGCGATGCGGCATTTATTCATTCTATTGTGGCTATCGATAGGTGATTTTATTCAGCTTAGTAAAACAAAATCATATAATCAGAGGGACAATATCTATATTAAATAACCTCCTGATTCCCAAAGATCTCCCTAAACTTAATAAAATGGTCTAAAAGTAGCCAGAAAAAGGGGGAAAGTGGGTCAGCGAATCCCGGAATGGTTGAAAAGGGCCAAGTTTACCTCAAGATTTTGTCCATGATAAGAGTAGCTAAAAGTTTGAATATATACGGGGAATAGCGGCCAAGGAAGGAGAGATGAGATTAAGATATCCAAGAACTACACCAAATACCGATTAACAAAATAGAGGGGGATAAGAAAGCAGCCTTCCTGGATTTAGATATAGCCAAGTGAAGCTAAAAATAACATGACACCAAACTGGATACTTGAAAGGGGAAAATAATATACAGAGCGAGTGTAGAAGGTATGTAATAGTTTGCATATGAATATAAGCAAATTAAGGAGTAAATCAGTAAAAACAACAAATAATATAACATAAAAATAAGAGTATGGTATGGGAGACTTTCATAATAATATAATATACGGTACCGGTACGTAAAATAAGAGTATGGTATGGGAGACTTTCATAATAATATACGGTACGGTACGGTACGTAAAATCAGTAGCAAGCATTACAAAAATGAAGACAGAAAATAAAATTAGATAGTTAAATGAGTATAGAGATAAACCAATACATAAACTTATAGTAGAAGTAGTCTGAGAGAGTAGTCGAAGGAAGTAAGGAGAGGTGGGCCTAGAGACGGAAACCCAAGATAATCTGAAAGTGGAGACTGAGATTTAGGCTCAAGTAGAAGGACGCAGAGAGATAAGCTGGTAAGTAGAAGGAAACTGGGAGATGGAAAGGAAGAGGAAGACGGGGCTCAGAAAAAGATAGATGGATAGATATATAGATAGATATATAGATAGATAGATATAGATAGATAAATATAGACAGATAGAGAGAGAGAGGGGGAACGAGGGGGAGTAATCTAAGGAGGAAGTAGATATATAACCCATGGTACATAAGAAAACGGGAGTCTGCAGAGAGCCAATTGGCCCACACACGGCAGATCCCTTCCACACCCAAGCCATCTCGTAGAAGGGGAAGCTCACAGGAAAGCTAAGAAGCAAACTAGCAGACGAGAAGGCTGCCGAGGAAAGATAATAGAAAGGACCCTACAAAGAAATGCTCAAGAAAACGAAGATGAGAGGGCCAACTAAGAGAAGATCGTAATGTAAGCTAGGAGTATGAACGGACTGTGAACTGGCATGAGAGGTAAGCATGGAGAGGTGGAAAGGGATGTTGAAAGAAGCTGACAAGACTTGAACTAAGAAAAAGAAATGGAAGAATATAAGTTTACTAAGCATACTGAAAAACATGAACTACAAGGAAGAAAATACTACGAAGCATAATGAAACATATGTACTAGAAGGAATAAAAGGCTACAAAGCATACTTGAAAAATAACTTTGAGACAAGGAGTAGCTATAAGCATGGGCTATGAGACCTAAGGAAGGAGAAGAGAAGAAGGAAGAGGCTGCTAGGTGGAGGATCTACCTGGTGAGTGAGATACGTTCCCACGTTCACCACCTTTTTCCCGCACCCTACCTATCGTTCCCACACTCTAGCAGAAGGAGAAAGTGAGAGGGGAGAGGAGGGATTGTGCATCTTCCACACTCTCAGGGATGGTTGGGTACTCACAGCTACCGGTAGTCATAAGTTACGACAGGGGTGAGACTTCTAACATGACATAACCGCTATTGAAGATTTATGACGTCATAATGTTGTCACTTGCTCGTACTCAGAATAAAAATGTGATAAATTAGTATTCTCACTCAAAACGTGTTTTGCGTATTGCTGGTATGACTTATGATTTAGAATGCTTAGATAGGATCGCCATAGCCCTCGTGAAATGTGACGTTGCTTTGTTTACTATCAGGGCACTGAGACTGATTAAAAAAAAAAAAATAATAGATTAATATATTTCCCTAACTATTTTTTCAATCACATTTTAGAGAGGAGAAGGGAGGTGACACACGTTTCCCACACTCCCCCAGGTTGGCTGTAGGTCCTTCCCAGCACCATCATGATCATCATCCTAGACTCATCTTCTCACCTTGACTTACAATCCAGACGCAGATGAAAAAGTTGAATAAAAAGGTCACGCAGCTAGTAAATGCCCGCGAGCACACACACACGCATACACGAAATATACCGATTATTATTATTATTATTATTATTATTATTATTATTATTATTATTATTACACACACACACACAACGTCTTGGTGATTGATTTTACTCTTATCTGCCGAACTAACGATGACAGATAGATAAATGTTATCCTCGTAACCCCTTCAGCACGATGGCGTAATTTTCATATTCTGGCTAATCATTAGACGATTGTCTTTGGCTTATAATCTACCTCTAGGACTCAAAGGTGTAAATACCCTCTCAATAAACACCTCTGAACAACACAGGTCCTTCTTAAGTTGCATAACATCGTGTGACTTTAGCCTCCATAACAGGTAAAAGGACGCTATTATGCTGAAGGAGTTAAACAGACGCAAATAATCATAACGATATTGTTATACAAGAAATACATACACACAAAAATGCTGTTTGTACGATTTCAATAAGCTGAAATATCTCACTCACTCTCGTTCGCTCTTTACCTTCTCTTCTCCATTTTTTTCTCTCTCTCTCTCCTTCGTTCCATTATCTTTCTCATCACCCTCTTCTCTCTCCATTTTTACTTCGCCCCCCACTACAGGTCAAAGGTCAAGAGCCAAAGAACCTGACCTGGGCGTACCGTACTGCGCAGCTCGTGACCTGACTCGCGCATCTTCTCTACCCTCGGGAGCACACTGATATTTTACAAGTAACAACTTTTGTATACGAGGTGCATCTTCTTTCACTTTGCATATCCTTCCTATCTTCCCACGCTTGTATTATACTTTCTCATAGTCCCTTCCCGAGTTACGCCTCTTATACGATAACACAGAAATAATGTATACTACTGTACTGGCATACCAGACTAAGGAATCATTATCAACATTTAATGATAAACGTAAAGAAGACGAAATTGACCGTACAGTCTAACAATAAACATTAGGATACACGAACAAGAAAGCATATCCATAAATAACTACACTACCTGTCCGACATTACCACCAATGAACTATACTACAGATATAATACTATAGAAGAAATAAAGGATTGGTGTTAACCCATACACCTACCTATGTCACCTATGTGGAGTTCGCCACTCTTGCTAGTCGCACCGAAGAGCGTACTCTTCGCACTTCGTTGCGCACTTCGTTGTTGTTTGAGAATTGGTGCAGCAGACTATTCGAGGAGGTGGAGCGCACCCTTGTGAAGATGGGCTCGTCTGGCACTGTTTTTAGTTCGACATCGAGAGCTCTCTTGAAGCTGTCTAACGAGACACCTCTCATGTCTCTTACTCGCCGCGGGAGTTTGTTGAAGAGACGTGCTCCTCTATGTGATAACCAGCCCTCTCGCAGAGAGCCCATAGCACCCCGATTTTTCATCTTGGGGATATCGCATTCCCAGCCTCTCCTATCACTGAACATCATTGCTATTGGGGTATGTAGATTTGGTACAAAACCCTCTGCGATTTTCCACGTATATATTATTAAGTATTGGTGACGTAATTTTCTTTATATTGTGGCAACTATTAGACGTATTTTTTCAGATTAGGAAGGGCATCTAGCAATAATATGGCTTCAAACTATCTCAACCAACCGTTTTAACTACCGCAAATCCTTCCTAAGCTGCACAAGATCGTTTAAATATAGCTAGAATATAATATAACACGTCGCTGGTACTAAAAGGGTTAAAATAACAGTTAAACACAGAACCAACGGCATATCAGCCTGGATGGAAACCCGTTTCGTTCCTCGGGGTTATGGGTTTAAATTATATTTCGTCCACACTTAAGGAAGATGTAACTATACTGTACGGTATATATATACAGTATATATATATATATATATACCGGTATATATATATATATATATATATATATATATATATATATATATATATTATATAGATATATATATATATCAATATATATATATATATATATATATATATATATAAAGAGAGAGAGAGAGAGAGAGAGAGAGAGAGAGAGAGAGAGAGAGAGAGAGAGAGAGAGAGAGAGAGAGAGAAGAAATAAAAAAATAGTGTATGAACTCATCCAAACTTCAGGTAAACGCGAACAGGTAACGTTATGAAGCAAGAGTCCCCCCCCCCCAATTCACCTGAGCCCCAGGTACGGTATAGGCCACAGGTAAGTCAGTCTGTTCTCACCTGCCATGTGGGGTCATGTGGTGGCCCGTATTTGCCTTAAAAGGTAACTGGTCACATTAACGCCTCTACCCTTCCCATTTTATTTAAATACGTAAGCACGAGTACTGACCAACACGCACAATCTCTCTCTCTCTCTCGCTCTCGCTCTCTCTATTCATAACTGAGATTTTCTTTCGAGCAATTGTGAAGAAAATGTAGTATACGTACTGTACTGTACTTCTGCTGTCTAACTGAACTCCAATTGGTTCTATGCAAACAAATTAAAATATAAAATTAAAATATAAATAAGTAAACCACTAAAAGGGAGAAGTACATACGAATATTTGCAAAATCCCACGACTCGAAAGTACTCAAAAGGCTAAGGAAATCCCGGACACAACAGCCATAACAACAGGTCCCGATTGATGTAACGTCAAGGGGTTATAAGGACAGGCCAATGTAAACAAAGGGATTATATAGGTACTGAGCCTCTTGTGGTGAGTGTGAGAACGTTGGACCATAGTCATTGTATTTCGTCACTTATCCACAGGGTTAACCTTCGTTTTCCCACAAGACTTTTCGCTCACTCTCGATTTGGTTTTGCCTACACTAAGAAATTGGTTATGTGTGGTAATCTAAAGTTAGGTTAGATTAATTAGGTTGGATTTGGTAAGTTATGCTAGGTTTGGTTTAGAACATAAGAACGAAATAGGTTGTGTTTGCCTTGTGTGGGCCAATCGGCTCTCTGCAGAATCCCGTTTTCTTATGTTCTTAACATAATAAACCGGAAATCTGCATAAGGCCGACCAGCCCACATAAGCCAGATTTTACAGTTTGACTAGGCTAAATTGTATTAGGTTAAACTAGGCTAAATTGTATTAGGTTAAGTAAAGGATTAATTATATTAGGGATAGGTTTAGGGGAGGTTAGGTTTGGGTAGGCTATACACAGTAGGTTAGGGCGACTTAACCCTAAATGTGGGAAAGTGATAATAGGGGAAATAATGAGTTGACGAAATAACTTTAATCCCTACTAACCAGCGTGAGAACCATAACATAGTCCCCCCCCCCCCCCACCATCCTCTTACTATGGGGATCAGGAAACAGAAGACGAGCAACCTACTTGACGGTGTAGCGATTCCCAAATTATCTACATGTATCGACTATAGAAACTGAATACATCTGCCGCAAATGAGCAGGGGTAATTATACACGTACAGTACAATTTTACCAAGATAATTCAGTGGTAATAGATTTAGTGATACCGATAAAGAGTACTGACAGAGCTAGCATGTCCTCTGTGGGTCAAAATAACAAGGCGGTGTGGACGTAATAGAAGGACAGTGAGATGAGTACAGGGAAGTTGTGACACATGGCGAGAGTCGAGTATCGTGAGTGAGAGAGATGGATAGAGGAGGAGGATAGTGGAGGAGAGAGACGACTACAGAGGAGAGAGGAACACAGTGAGACGAATAATTGAGTTATGGATTTAAAGTTAAGATAGAGAAGAAAATAAGTGCGAATATAGAGATTAGTGAAGATTAGAGTAAAACAAATAAGATGCTTTGGAAATTCGAAAACTAGGGGGAAGGGGATGAAATAGAAAAGAAGATGAAAGTTAGCAGATATAAACTAAACATGGGATATATACAGTATATATATATAAAAAAAAATATATATATACAGTATAGATAGATAGACATATATAGATAGATAGATAGAATAAACAGATAGACAGGCATGTATATATATAGAGAGAAGATGAGACATTGCCCACGAGGCCAAACAATATCGAACTTATGAACCGTATCACGAGGAAGGAGGGGCGAGCGACGGACATCCGGACCAGGGGAAGATAGATAGATAGAATGGCTAGTTAAATAGATAAAATGGATAGTTAGATAGATATAATGGGTAGTTAGATAGATAGAATAGGTGGTTAGATAGAATGGGTAGTTAGATAAATAGTAAGATATACCTAGATAAGGACAGAGATATGGGATGAAATAAGACGTTAAGGGGAGGAGAGAAGTGGTGATAGGAGATGAGAGGATAGAAAGGTTAGGAAAGGTAAAATATGAAGAGAGAACCAGAGATAAATAATAGATAACAGACAGACAAACAGATAAATATATATATATAAATAAATATATAGATACATAGATATATTGATATAATAAATAAATAGCTAGATAGATCGATAGACAGATAAAAGGAGATTAGCAAGAACGAGAGCAAGAGATAAGCTAGCCAGAGAGAAGAAGGACGTCAGGTGTGTGCCGTACCACCACCACATCAGGAACCCACCGTGGGAACTCGACTGTGCACCCACCACCCCCACCC
>CM064506.1:1840492-1872992 GCA_032716605.1 Paralithodes platypus
CTGCATACATTCCCGTTTGTTTTCACTAACTATACTCTATACACTTTGTCTCCCTCACTCACACAGAAAAAAACTACTGTATATACACCTATAACTACTGATTTATTGACTTGTTTAACTATATACCGGTACATAAACTACATACAGCCTAGTTTCTTACACAAACACTATCTCACCTTCACCGTGTAGGCAGAGGAAGGTAAGAATCATATAACCCAAAATAACAATTACCCCCCCTAAACACGGCACAGAAAACGGACCTAACCGATGTAAACAAAGGGTGCCAGACCGCAACAGAACCAAAATTCACACCCTAAACCTATATAGTATTTCTCGTTCCCACACCTTCACCCCACCTTCCCATTTGGCCTCCCACATAAGGGGAGATGGACTGGTTTTTCTGGCCCCCTTCTCCCTCGTGTTTAGCCCCGTTAGTTTTCAGATTTTAAGACGCTCGCCCCATTAGATTGTCCATTTTAAAAGCTTTCATTCCATTTCTATATCAATATCAAGAACTTTCGAGCCATTTAGGAATAGATTCTTTCCTGGCGAGCGATAGCGAGCCTGGAATTTTAAGAGAAACCGGCCTTCGGCCCAGACATTTTTCTATCGAAATAATGTACAAATTTTTCTTGAAAGGGGGTCTTGGGAGTGCATTTTTAAGCTTGATGGAGATCCAGCGAGGAAACTAAAAAATACATATGAATATATAATTAAATAGACCTAAAAAAATAACCACCGTCCCCGTAAAACACACTCCCCCACCACTATCACCCCACCATTCCCATTTGGCCTACCCCGTAAAACACACTCCCCCACCACTACCACCCCACCATTCCCATTTGGCCTACCCCGTAAAACACACTCCCCCACCACTACCACCCCACCATTCCCATTTGGCCTACCCCGTAAAACACACTCCCCCACCACTTCCACCCCACCTCACCCGGTAATCACAACCAGATCTAATTGAAGAGCCCGTAACCCGACGTACAACGGAGCCGGAGTTGAGTATTCTGACGACAAGAGGGCAAATGCTAGTTGGCGAAGGACGGGGAGACTGATTGGAAAGAGAGGTGAGAACGGCGAAGGTGTGCGGTAATTTACTTAAAGAGAACTGGAAGGTGGGATGGGTCAATGGGTATAGTACTCAAGAAGGGTAGTACTGTTGAGAATATTGGAGATAACTGCTGGAAAAATTATTCTATGTGTGAGTGACGAGATGGGTTGGGTGTGAGAGGGATCTACCTTGTATGTACCATTCGGCTTTCTGCAGACTCCCATTTTCTTACGTTCTTATATATGGTTCGCAATATGGGGAAAGGGGAACACCATACCACAAAATCTCGACATCAGTATAGATTCATAACGACCCCTGCACAAAGATACCGGCAGTTGTGCCGTGTTGGTTTACAAAATGTGGCGTCTGTACCTAATAAGGGAAAGCAACAAACTCGACCCCTCCCTTTGATCTTGGCTCCAGGCTAGGTGTACCAGAATCACACCCCTATACCCACTAATTTAATACCATTCATATAAGTTTATAATTCTATGGTTTTATAGTTTAAAACGTTCAATGTTGTTTATTGTAATCCAAGTGCCGCTATACAAGTTAAATAAATAAAAACATAAAAAATCGAAAGCATGTCATTTAACCCCTTCTGTACCGGCGACGACGCTTTTATATTATTCTTCCTACTATTGGACGATGTTATTAAGTTTATAAGGGCCCTCCAGCAACTGAAAGGCTTCCAAGCATCTCACTTAACCCTTTTTACTACCATCGATCCTTCTTAGGTGGTACAATATCGTCTTAATATAGCTAGGATCAGATAAAAGAGACGTCGCCAGTCCAGAAGGGGTTAGCTGAAAGGGTTACTAATGACGACTGGACATCAATATATTCACCCGTGCAGCCTCGGCTAACAAAAGGATGCAAGTGTTGGCGTCAGGGCCCTATATAAGGGAAGGTGAACGGTCAACACACACACACGCACACGCGCACACACAACACACACCACATACAACCTACCCCTCCCTTTGATACAAAAAATATATATATATACACACACACACAAACCGATCCCTCAGGCTAGAGGGACCAGAATCACACCTCTGCACCCGCCCTCGCTCACTGACGCATTTGCAGTTTGAAGTTAGAACTCTCAACGGAATATAGGTTAATATCCTTCAATCCTGTTGTATATGATAGCTAACATTATATGATTCTGATCTGAACAACTAGTCACTATAAACTACATATTACCTCTGTTCTTCATTCAATCTTAGCCTATACCCTCATCTGATCTTTATTTTATATTGAAACTTAGCGACCTCGCTGGTGTAGTGACTAGCGTCTCGGACTTCCACCCAGAAGGCCCGGGATCGCGCCCACGCTCGGCGCATTAAAGATTTTTTCACAAGCACTGAGTCGTTACCATCTCTCATGAGCAAGGGGATGGGGTAGTAGTACAGGACCCCAATGGAAATACGCCTAATCGGCCTTATTGGGCTATCCTTAGCTGGTTTAGCATGCGCTAGCTTAAGAACTATTATTATTATTATTAATGCCCAGACGTATCAAGGACTTAGAATCTTAGGCATCAATATGAATGCACTCAATATACCGTTCTCGCCCATATATGCACTCGTGTACTTCCACTCACCTGTAATTGCTTATAAGAACATAAAAACATAAGAAACGGGAGTCTGCAGAGAGCCGATTGGCCCACACAAGGCAGATCCCTTGCAAGCCCGACCCATCTCTTATGAAAGAACCCAAACCCACCCTCCTGCAGTCGCTAACCTGCATCTACTCTCTATTTTTAGGGTCGTCGGCTGCTCTCAAGTACACTCTCGACACTCACCAAATCTTTACCCTCTTCAGCCACTCCACTCGTCCCCCCCCCCCCCCCTGGTCTCTTCCATTCCTTACCCCTTTCCTCTCTTAACCCCTTCTTTTTTATTCTATTCTATCTAAATTTTGTGCAGTTTAAGAATGAGCTGTGGTACCGGTAGTAAAAAGGGTTGGGTGAGATAGTTCGAAGCCTATTAAATATTAGAGGTCTTTATTTAACTGAATATAATCGTCTAACAGCAGCCAGAATAAAGTTAAACGACGTCTCCGCTACAGAAGGGGTTATAAGGTTATTGTTATTTCATTTACTAGTTTGTACGCCAGTGGTAGAGTTGCTTGGCTTATGATTCGATGTCCGTTAAGTTAGGGTAAGGCAGGGTAAGTTTAGTTAAACAAAGTCAGGAGTTAGATGTGATTATGTTATGGTCAAGTAAGGTTATCTTAGAACAGATTAGGTAAATATTAGGATCGGTTAGAAAAAAGGACAGTTTAGGTTAGAGATAAGTTTGATTAGGTTACATGTAGGCAAATCAACTGTGAATGTGAACGAAATACCTATACACGAACAGACCATATAACCCTCTCCTCTTCTGATCCCTGCCTCACTCCTCGACCACTCTCGCCCCCACACCTCTCAACTTATCATATCTAGCCACCTTCCTCGCTCTTGCTTCATTTCACTTTCAGGCAACACTCTCAATTTAAATTTTGTTTATTTGATCTCGTTTACAGTATATCAGTTTATATGTGTATCTACAAGTTATATTAGAGACACACTGAAGTTGCTGTTTAGTGATTGTAATATGATAATTAGTTTATTTCTCTCCGTCTGCAAATGGGAATATCAAGTTTTAACAGACTCTCACGACATTTGGTTTTGATTTAGTTTCTGTGTTTTTTTATTCGATCTGTTGATCTGAATAATTTCAAGACGAATTTTGAGGACTGTATTCCTTGTGTAACTACACTGGGTACACACACTTTTCATTTCATCTTGTTAGTATTATATTTATTAGTAATATATATATTTATTATTATTATATATGTATTATTATTATTATTATTAATATTATTATTATTATTATTACCATCATATTATTTTATTATTGTTGTTTAGAGGCATTTATTTTCCACGATAAATGTTTATGGATGTTTATGGATGTTTATGGATGTACTCTTTAATATTTCCTGCTTTTCTACTAATCCCCCTCTTCTACCAACTGTGTACCTTTTGTCCTTCCATAAACCAGGTAGGGAAGGTCAGAAAAGGGTGCTGATTTCCTTTCTCATCAAAACCCTTCCCTTCTCCACTCCCTTTTCTGCCTTTCCCCCATTTCCTTTCTGAATTACCTAGTTCTGAGAGATTCGCATTTTCTTATGGTCGTATGTTCTTATTTAATAATAATAATTATAATATTTTACTTGAAAGTAGCATACCGGTACCTATGGAATACAAATTTTATATATAATTAAAAGTATATATTCAAGAAATATTTGTAATCAAGAAAGGGGAAATAGGAATAAAAGGAGAGTCCAATATCTCTCTCTCTCTCTCTCTCTCTCTCTCTCTCTCTCTCTCTCTCTCTCTCTCTCTCTCTCTCTCTCTCTCTCTCTCCCAATATAGCCCTCTAAATCTGTGCCCCGCCCCCCCCCCCCCCTACCCTCCTAAATCCCCCGAAACACACCCAAAAAAAGGGGTACCATATATGGGTGGAGATCAACGAATCATATAGACCCATTTTGTCCCATCCTCCCACCTCTAATTATAAGACTATGGGAGGGGGTAAGTAGGTAGGGGGGAAGGAAGAGGAGGAGAAAAGAAGTAAGACGAGGAGGATAAATAAGTAGGGGAAATAGGAAAAGGAAAGAGAAAGAAGAGAAGGAGAAGAAGAATGCTGGAAGAAGGCTGCATGGAAAAGGAATAACGACATAACTAAAACAGTTTCAATGGTCGAAAAAAAATATATATATTTTAAGTACATATGTGTGTGTGTGTGTGTGTGTGTGTGTGTGTGTGTGTGTGTGTGTGTGTGTGTGAGACAAGAAAAATAATAAAGAAAATATAATCCCCACTTCCAGAAACGAGAGCTGGGAAAGGACTGTAAAACCATATGGACTATGTGTAAAACGAGAAAAGAAAGAAGGGAAAGAAAATGGGTTGAGGAGTAGTATAGGAGGGGGAACTGCGGTCTGAAACCACAACCCACCAATGGCTTACTAAACCTCCCTTATTAGATCTTTTATGGGGTCCTCTACACTTGGATGATCTCAGGTGGCACTGAACTTGACTTTAGTTGCTTTACTGATTATATCATACACACATTGTGGGTTGGGTTTGCCAAGGGATCTGCGTTGTGTGGGCCAATCGGCTCTCTGCAGACGCCCGTTTTCTTATATTAGTATAATATTATTTAGCATATTTTACTGAAAATTCTTCCTTAACTGGCAATATTGTGCAAACATTACTAATTTTACTGGGAATTTAAAATGTACTTGTGGTATCGTATAATATACAGTAGATATTGTGAATTAATTATATATTTACAAGTTGCTATTAGTTCCTTGACTGAGAAGTGTTGCTTTATTGATAATGGTATAAATCTACCATTACTAACTTTACTGAAATGTTTTTGTTAATAGCAATAGAGTGCAAGTTGTTGTTTTACTGATATTATAACCAGACCCTCACCTAACACACGGCAGATTAGCCTCTCTCTCTCTCTCTCTCTCTCTCTCTCTCTCTCTCTCTCTCTCTCTCTCTCTCTCTCTCTCTCTCTCTCTCTCTCTCTCTCGCCATTTACCACGCTAGTATCAGGACAGGGTGGCGGTGTATGCAAATGAAGCAACACCTTCTATTGTTCAGCCAGGTAAGCGGAACACTGGGACACCACTAATTAATTCCTACCTGGCCAAGGAAGAGGCCTACTCAATCCAGCCCCGGTAAAGTCACCTACAGAATATCCTGGACCCCTCAATTATTCCACTGTGCAAATTAATCAATAAACAATGATTTAAAAATGCTTGTGTTCTGGGTGTGGTGTCCCGAGTTCGAATCCCGGGAAGGCCATATACTTTCATTAGTTTATTCAAGTACATTGGGGTTTGTATTTGATATTAATGTTAAAGAACGGGGTGTTACTTATAATAACTGTACACGTCTATCTATCTATCTATCTATATCTATCTATGTATCTATACATTATATATGAATACCCTTGCAGCATTTTGAGGCCTATCTCCATGTAACTCCGGTTAATATTAGAAGAAATAATCTTATTTCAGAACAAAATAAGGTACGAGTCAAAGAGTTAATGTAAATAGTGTTATCCCCTGTAGTTCCAGAGGTCACTACAAAGCTGAGTACAATCCGTTGATGCTAGGATAAATAAAAACTAAATTACATAATCGTATTGAAGGGGTTAACGACTATAATTTTACACGTGACAACCAACTTGAACTCATGAATATTTTTTTTAGAATGACTACATAATTCAGATGAACATATGAATACGTAAGAGGCGGGAACAATGGGCCGGGGGAGGGGGGGGGGGGGGGGGGTCACAATGGGCGGGTGTTGGATGGGTGGGCTGATGTCTTATCTCTGCACTAGCCCACCCTCCATGATCGTGGGCCCCGAAGCAGGCCACGTTATCAAACCTAACACATTAATTATATTTCATCCTGCATAAAAACAAATGTTGTTGATATAAATGTGCAAATGTTAAATGTTTATAATAACATAAGATAAGAAAATAAGATCGCGGGAAACTTCTTAATAGTTGCACAGAGTCAACTCAGCGCTGGATTTAAATGTCTTTTAATAAAACATTTGATACATAACTTTTTGGTCAACTGCACGATCCCGTCACACTTATCTACCGTTACCACTTATCCACTATATCTCCCCTTAGCACTTATCCACTATGTCCACACACTAGCCTTCACCCCATACTGTCATTCCTTGGCCCTTCCTGTTTCAGCCACATAGTTTCACTCCTTCCTGCAATAGCTTAGTCTGCTCCAACCATTCATTCCACACCTTCTTATTCACCTATTATCCATCCTTCCTACCGAGATGGGTTGGGTGTGAAAGGGATCTGCCGTGTGTTGGCCAATCGGCTCTCTGCAGAATCCCGTTTTCTTATGTTCTTTCATCCACTCATCCATAAGCTAAATACTTCTTAAGTACCGTACACCCATCCCGTCCAACCACTCATTCCACACCTTCCTATCTTGTCTCCATCCCTCCTACCTTTCATCCACTCATCCATACGCTAATATACTCCCATGTCCACCTACATCCATCTATCCAAACCCGCCCTTCACATCTAAATCACAGCTTACTCCAGGCTTCGTGTCACGTAAAATATAATAATTACCTGTTACACCCTTCTAAGCTCCCTGATTAAACAAATACTACACAATTAAAATTCCAAGTCTCTCGTAACCAAAAACTCATGCAACCAATAAATTAAACACAATATACTACATATATAACCCCTATCCAAGTACTTCCTATAATATACAAATATATACATTCATATATAAACTCAAACACTACTCATTATTAACTTACATTACCCTACTCATACATTATAGAAATCACTCTAAAATCTCTTCCTTGTAACCCTTTTGGCCCACTCCAGCAAAAACAAACTGTGCTTCAACCCTCCATCCTTCACCTATTAACCTATCTCGCTCTCTCTCTCTCTCTCTCTCTCTCTCTCTCTCTCTCTCTCTCTCTCTTAATTGACCTCACTATCGCTGTATCACCATTGGTTTATATTTCTGCATCTACATTGCAATATATCTTTTATTCTTGCTTAACAATGGTTTTATCATTTGTATATTGTATTTTCCATTATATTCTCAATAGTCGACCTTTAAATATTCCCTATTTTACCTAAATATTTTCCTTTTAAATATTGACATTTATCATTTATCGAATGCGTCAAGTCTCTCTCTCTCTCTCTCTCTCTGACATAAAACAATTTTATACACCAATCACTGCTAAATGTCAACATCGCTTTCACCCGCAACTCATAGAGTATAATAATATTCGTAAATTTCTTACTTTTAGGTGATTCTGTCCTTGGGCTGAATCTACAATATATGCAAATGAGAATGTATGCCCAAGAGACAAAAGGCTTGTGTCACAAAGGGAGTTTATCTAGTTGGGGCATTTATTATATTATTACGTGCGTCGATTCTGAGTAAGGTATATTATCAATTTTTGTATTCATTTCATTTCATTAATTAAGTTTAGAAATGAAGTAGGTTGGTGAACAAATATAATAATTAGGTGACTTGTGCTATGCAATTAACTAAGTTAGCCAGAGGATCAAGTCAGGTGTCAATATAAGTCTCCCAATCATAACATAACACCATCCTTTTAACTCCCGTAAATAATACTACCCAAGAGCACCTGATTTGATAGCTAACCCAGCACCCTTCTTAACTCAAGTACGTAAATCGGTGTGAGAGAGAGAGAGAGAGAGAGAGAGAGAGAGAGAGAGAGAGAGAGAGAGAGAGAGAGAGAGAGAGAGAGAGAGAGAGAGAGAGAGAGAGAGAGAGAGAGAGAGAGAGTACAGAGGAAATCAAGCAACAACAGTTCTAGTGACCCTTCTAGGCTGCTTGTCCTCCAAAACACTGAGGATCAAGTGTCCAAACAGTGGTTTAGAGTGGGTAAGGGAACATTGGAAAGGGAACTACTGCCCTGGAACTAATGTCCGTGGTAGGATTAGGATTGTGTGTGAAAGTGAGTGTGTGCATGTGTGTAAAAGTAAACAAGTGTGTATGTAAAATAGTCAGGGAGTTACACTACACCTTGTTAGATACAGTTAGGACACACCTCACGTACACCCTGTCCACTATAATAAGAGAGGGACCCCAACCACAACCTCACGACCACCTACACCCTTCACGATCATTATTAGATAACTATCATGATTTATTAGTATGGTGATTAAGTGTGCTGCTGCTGATGATGATGATGGGGGTTTGCTATACTGGTAACAATGATTATATAGATAATAAGGTAAAGGTGTGTTCTGTACAGGTACAGTTGGCCACACTAATTATATTATGTTGCGAAGCTGTTTCGGGCTATTTTGAATCTTATTATTTATTTACCTGGTATTTGTAATTCGGAGGTTCTTTTTATCAGTTTGAGGCTTCAAAATTGATCAGAATTAGTCAACTGTAAATAGAGTATGTTTTGTGCGCAAGTGTAGGAGAGTGAGATGGTGCTAATACAACCTGTTAGATCCACTTAAGGGGAGGTATTTAGTTTGTTCCCTACGTTTTCATCAAGTTTAAAATTACACCCCCTAGACCCCCTTTCAAGATAAAATTCCGGCCGGAGGCCGGTTGCTCTTAAATTACAGGCTCGCTATCGCTCGCCAGGAAAAAATCGAGACCTTGATGGCACGAAAGGTCTTAAAATTGACAGAAATGGGGCAACATGTCTTAAAATGTCAAAACTACTAGAGCGAACGTCTTAAAATCTCAAAATCAATGGGGCTAAACATGAGGGAGAAAGGGGTCAAGAAAAAAATCCCTCAAGTGGAGATCTCCCCTTAATACACACCTCACGTAGTCTCTGTCCACCATAATAATAATAATAGGGATCCTAACCTCACGACCACCACCAGGGGAGCCTCACATTCAGTATTACATTATACTTATAATTTAGTATGATGATGGTAAAGATCATAACAAACCCCCCATCGTATTATGATGATGGTGAAGATCATAACAAACCCCCCATCGTAGTATGATGATGGTGAAGATCATAACAAACCCCCCATCGTAGTATGATGATGGTGAAGATCATAACAAACACCCCATCGTATTATGATGATGGTGAAGATCATAACAAACCCCCCCATCGTATTATGATGATGGTGAAGATCATAACAAACCCTCCATCGTATTATGATGATGGTGAAGATCATAACAAACCCCCCATCGTATTATGATGATGGTGAAGATCATAACAAACCCCCCATCGTATTATGATGATGGTGAAGATCATAATAAAACCCCCCATCGTATGATGATGGTGAAGATCATAACAAACCCCCCATCGTATTATGATGATGGTGAAGATCATAACAAACCCCCCATCGTATTATGATGATGGTGAAGATCATAACAAACCCCCCATCGTATTATGATGATGGTGAAGATCATAACAAACCCCCCATCGTATTATGATGATGATAAAGATCATAACAAACCCCCCATCGTATTATGATGATGGTGAAGATCATAACAAACCCCCCTCGTATTATGATGATGATGGTAGTAGCCTAACTATTATGATGGATGGGTTGATAATTATTATTTCGAATATGGATATTTTGACAATTGATATGGTGAGGATGGTTAATTATGGCAATGATTATATAACAAAATGAGATGGCTGTCACATTGAGTTACAAAAATACATAAACCACTTGGTCCAAACGAGATGATCTTGATGAAAGGCAGCACCTCACAGAATATCTTGATCGAAATGTCCCTTGCCATCTTGATAAGAAATCGATTTGTTGAACACAATTATTAAAATCACGTGTTCGGCCCTTACATAATGTCCATTGATCAATAATATAGACAACTTACCGCCACTGCCACACTACCTGGTCACCACGATGCTTACCTGGGGAAGAAAGAGAACATAAGTATTTGTTGAACAAGGACATAATATGAAATACAATAAAAAATAGTGACTGATATAATTGAATGTTTATTAACTTAAGAGCAACACAGATGACGATCACTATTATACATACATAAAATGGCCTAGCTATTTAATTCATATACGTCTGATCTTAATAAACACATAAATATTATATAAACGATGTTGAATAATCGGGGAAACACTGTTATAATATTTCGACGTGGTATAGATAAAATAATGAGTTTCTCCGGCTCCGACAATAATAGTGAATTGGGGCATAGCCTAATAGTTGCATAAATGTGTATGACTTATGTAACATTTGCATCGGTACAATTTGAGGAGCAGAAACTAGTATTTTGCATAATATTTCTAATGCATAAATGCATCAAGACACAAGCTGATCTGGCGCCAAAATATCGTGATTTGCAATTCTAAGAGGGAAACGGTGAAGTGAAAGTAAGCCAACTACGCCAGCAGCCTTGCACTACCTCGGGTAATATGGTTGTAAGCACCCTCATTCCACCCTACCAAGACAAGCCCTACACCGTGTGCCCTAGCTCCTTGCCCTACTCTACCACCCTACCAAGACAAGCCCTACACCGTGTGCCCTAGCTCCTTGCCCTACTCTACCACCCTACCAAGACAAGCCCTACACCGTGTGCCCTAGCTCCTTGCCCTACTACTCTACTTTGCATTGGTTGGCCCCACCCTTTCTACCATGCATACATGTAATATATTCTACCTTGCCCTACTCTAACTAATTTGATAATAGTATACGTTACTTTCGTATCCAACAATATTTACTCTACCCTGCTCTATTATATACAGTATGTGTACTGCCCTATCTACTGTATATGAGCCCCTTATGTACCCTGTTCTTCCCTCTTGTATGTGCTAACTATGCTCTATGCGCTCAATAACTAACTAATGGGGCTAGCTTTTCTAAATTCTAAAGCTGCCCTATCCTAGTCAAACCAATTACGAAGGTATATAAAATGGCATGCATACAGCAAAAGGCATGGGGAATTTCCTTTGGCTTTCTCAACATCATAAATTAAGTAGATAAGGGTTTGATTGCAGAGATATTATAGCAGCCTTGACTTAGCTTACGTATAATGACTTATCCGATGTGCCCTACCCGATGTGCCCTGCCCTGTCCTATGACCTACCCGATGTGCCCTGCCCTGCCCTACCCCACGACCCACCTGCCCTGCCCTGTCCTAACCCACGACCCACCTGCCCTGCCCTGTCCTACCCAATTTGTTCAGTCCTGACCTACCCCATGTTCCCTGTCCTGCCCTGCCATGACCTACCTGCCCCGCCCTTCAATGACCCCTACAGCTCTGCTCCACTTGCCCCGTCGTGACCACCCAAACTAACCCCTGCATAGAGTGGACCCCCAGGGCCACACCTACACCACCAGGCCACACCTATCCGGACCACATACTCCCTTTCATTATATTCTGGCAACTATTAGACGATTGTATTACCTTAGGAAGAACATCTACAAATTAAAAAGCTATAGGCTATCTCGATAAATAATTATAGCTAACATATATCCTTCCTAAGCTTAATAAATTCGTCTAAATATAGCTGAATTCAATTTAAAAAGACGTCACCAGTAATTAAAGGGCTAACCAGATTATAGTACAACATACAAGTTTAGGCTGCATTTAGATAGAAGAGGAGAGGTTATATAAGGGTAAGGTTTAAGTTGAGTTAAGGGGAGGTCTTGAGGGATTTTTTTCTTGACCCCTTTCTCCCTCATGTTTAGCCCCATTGCTTTTGAGATTTTAAGACGTTTGCCCTATTAGTTTAGCGATTTTAAGAACTTTCACCCCATATTAAGACCTTTCGTGCCATTCAGGTGTCGATTTTATCCTGGCGAGCGATAGCGAGCCTGTAATTTAAGAGGAACCGGCCATCGGCCGGGACATTTTTCTACCGAAAAATGTACAAATTTATCTTGAAAGGGACTCAAGGGGGTGTAATTTTAAGCTTGATGGAGGCCTAGGGAACAAACTAAATACCTCCCCTTAAGTTACATCACATAACGCTATCGCAATCCTTCGTGAATAAATAAAATATTACTAAAACAAAACTCTTCATAAACTTGGGAAACGTGCATCTAGGCGGGGTCCTAGTAGCTGGATTATGTAGGACACCGCAACCTATGACCCCAACCTACCTCGCAAATCAATATATTATGCATTTGAAGAGACAATTGCAATGCACAGTGATATTGCAAATAGATGTTTACACCACACCCTACAACTTTATATATGGCTTGAATATCATTATTATCTATATTGTGTTTTGCAGAGATGGTACAAAGTATATTTGAAAGTAGATCGTCATCAAATTAAACACACATTTAAAGCTACAGGTGGCTATAATCTCAATTTTGTATAAATTATTATGTGTTTAATTTGACTGACATTATATCCATTTTAACAACATTGTCAGTGATAGCCATACACCATAAAAACAAGGCAGTAAATGAACAATCAAAACAACTAAAGCAGGAAAGATAGATTCAGATTTCCTTTCATTCGATGAGATTACAGCACAGACTACTGCAATATCGCCATTCTCTCTTTTCTGCAATCAGGCCACCAAAGAAAACGGAGTACTGGAGGGGCTAGAGCATCTCAGAAGAGTCCCCCCTTGCCTCACACCGGGTTGTAGAAAACGGAGAAAAGGCGGGACTGTGAAGGTAAAGGTAAGACTGCTGGGACCCTGTGTGAGGCTTGACTACACTGCCGCGGCTCATGCCTAAAACACATTATATTCTAAACCTCGTAGGTCAAATCAGACCATTTTACTAACTAACAAAGACTATTTATAATGTATGCAAGGGACTGTGGTCATTATGCATGTCAAAAGCAAAGTAAAACGAGTGTGGAAATATAGATAAGTTCCCGAGTCAACATCGTCTCCAGCCAAGCCTCGCGAGCGTGCCTAGGGACCCCCAGAGCCCTCCTCTACCTGGCCACAAGAACCAGAATCCCGCGGCTTTCATTCTTACTAGCATTTCAAGCCATATTCGACCGTAGGAACAGCGGCGAGTTGTAGTACGGTGGTTTGCGTAGCCTCCCTGTCTCTCCCTCTCCTCCTCCCTACCCCCCCTTCTCCCTCTTATTTCCTTCTTCTCTGCCTCTCTCTCTATTCTTCCATGGCGGCAGTCACCCGCCTGCGGGGCACACTACACCTTACCTGGTGGACTAGACGAGCTGCACCCACCTTCTCTCTCTCTCTCTCTCTCTCTCTCTCTCTCTCTCTCTTCCACCCATCCACCTCTCTCCCACCTTCTCTGTTCAGTTCAAGAAGAGAGTAGATAGTATTTTGCACACTCTGTAATGAGTGTAGTGCACTAAACAGTCTCTCTCCTTCCACTTCGAGTATCTCCTCGGAATGGACCGCAAGGTCTCGAGATACTAAGTATTCCTTGTAACTCCTTGTAACTCTGTCTCTTTCTCCCACTAGCCTTAACCTACCTTTCTTCCATCCACCCATCCCTCTGTCACCTTCTCTCTCTCTCCCACCAACCTTACCAACCTTTCTCCCATCCACCCACCCCCCTGACTCTTCCACCAACCAACCTATCTTACCTTTCACTTCCCCCCTCCCATAGACTTTACTTTTCTTCCAATCTATATTTGTTAATGTCTACCAACTTCACTTACCTTTCCTCCCTTCCACCCACTAATTTCCACTTATCCACTCACTCTCCCACCAAAGTCCACCCATTCATCTGTGTTTGTCCCTTTCCCCCCTATTTTATCTCCTTTTCATCTATCCACCAAACCTTGCCTATCCTTCGTTCCAACCTATCAACCCACCTACTCTCAACCTCCCACCATACATTCACCCCCCCCCCCCCCCCCACACTAAACCATTCTATACCTCCCACTAACTTTACCTTTCTTACTTTCCACCATCCCACCCTCTCTCTGTCTCCCTCCCACTCAACCTTATTTTTTCCCTTCAGCTCCTTCCTTCCATCCACCATTGCCATCAACCAGCCTACCTTTCCACCCACCCATCTTCGGCTTCTCTCCCACCT
The DNA here is from genome assembly GCA_032716605.1 of Paralithodes platypus. NCBI lineage: Eukaryota > Metazoa > Arthropoda > Malacostraca > Decapoda > Lithodidae > Paralithodes > Paralithodes platypus. The sequence goes on from CM064506.1 coordinate 1,855,100, forward strand.
ATCCATCCGTTCTATCAATAATTTCTCGTTAATATTTTACTATCCATTCCTTCGCTATCCTCCCACCACGTCTTAACATATCACATCTATCCTACTAACCACCCAAACATCAATCCTAAGACTTCGATAATCCAACCTCGCCATCCAGCTAATCTTGAGGTAATACATCCCTTCTACAGATTATCCAGCTTTCACACAATACTCAATATTTTACTCACCCAATAAATGTCCACACTGTGCATAATCCATTTGTCTGCGTGCATAACAAAGCTATAAATCATTCGGTGATATTCTACCATTGAATATATAGGTGTCAATATTGTGCATTAGTAGTAAATATATCGCAACATTAAATATTATGTAAGTGTCTTCTAAATGTTACTTGACAACAGCTAGTCTATTAACTAGATAGATAAAGACAGATAGATAGATATATAGATAGATAGATAGATGTATTCAGAGAGAGAGAATACCGTTTTCCCTGCCTAATCAACAAACTAGAGCAACCAACCATCCAATAATCAATTCATCCAGCCATTGAAGGTTACCCAACAATACTTCCTGTACACCCCCCCCCCCCCCCCCCTACCTGCATGTGCGCCCCTCCCGTGAACCCCCTTGTCCGGCGTAATAGAGCCCCCCTCCGGCAGGCCCCTCTCGCTGACGGACCAACATATAACATAATAAAAATGGGAGTCTGCAGAAAGCCGATTGGCCCACACAAGGCAGATAGATCCCTCTCACACCCAACCCATCTCGTCAATATGTCTATCTCATTTCATCTTGAAGTTCTGTATCGTTTCCGATAATAGTAATTTATGTAATGTATGTATCGGTACTACTGTATAAGCATTATGTTAGATGTCACTCGAGCCCCAATCACAAGAAATGTTTCCAGTATAATTGCACACTTTACAACGTTTACATTATTTTAGGAATGTTACATGTGATTTGATGGATATAGCAAAGAGGGACCAATCACCAATTTTCTCCAGAATTCGCTGAAGGGTGGTAAGAGGAACATGGAGGTGATTCATTCGTGGCCACCCCCTCGGGGATTAGGTCGTCTGGCAGTAGATAAATACAGACAATTTGTTTACTCCCGATTCCAATTCATTAATGGGTGAACACTGCTGAGTATAACAGTCCAATATCTTAGGTTTTTCTATGTGTATGAAGGAGATAAAGGGCAGGCTGCCTGTAACGAGTGTCTCGCCCAAAGCTTAAAGAGTGACAGAGCCAAATTCAAGAGAAGTTAGAGTCAAAATGCCTGGACACATGAAGTTTGAAACAGTTTAATTCATAGGATGAAGGAAAGATTGATATAGGGAGAGAGTTTGGGATTGTGACCCCAGTGCCCGAGTGACATACTGGGCCGTGATCGTGACAGGTGTGACTACGGGCCCACCTGGTCTATAATACAGCAATCTGCCCTGGTGGTCCTGGGCGAGGCAGGTTACAGGCAGGACAGGCCGGGAGAGGCAACATGGCCTCGTAACTCGCTGATTAGTGGTGGCCTAGTGTGTGTATGGTAGAGGGAGAGGGAAGGAGGGTGGAGTTAAGAGTGAAAGGAGTGGAAAAGAGTTGATAAGAGAGTGAAAGGAGAGGGAAAGAGTTGATGATAAGAGAGTGAAAGGAGAGGGAAAGAGTTTATGATAAGAGAGTGAAAGGAGAGGGAAAGAGTTGATGATAAGAGAGTGAAAGGAGAGGGAAAGGAGAGGGAAAGAGTTGATGATAAGAGAGTGAAAGAAATTATAGTAAAACGTTGATAATATGAGTGACATGAGAGGAAAAAGAGTTGATAATAGAGTGAAAGGAGAGGAAAAGAGTTGATAATAGAGTGAAAGGAGAGGAAAAGAGTTGATAATAGAGTGAAAAGGAAAGGAGTTAATGATAAGAGAGTGATAGGAGTAAACAAAAGTTGATGATACGACATTGGAGGGAACGGAGAATAGAATAGAAGAGTTGAAGATCAGAGAATTAAAGGAGAGGGAACGAGTTCCTGATAAGAGAGGACAAGGAAAGGGGAGTAAACAAAATTGATGATACGACAGAGGAGAATAGAAAAGTTGAAGATTGGAGAGTTAAAGGAGAGTACAAAAGTTGAAGATAATAGAGTGCAGTGAAATGAAAATAAAAGAGTTGAAGATAGGAGAGTAAAAGGAAAGGAAAGTAAAATATATTTGAAGATAAGAAAATCGAAGGAATGCAGAATAAAGGAGTTGATGGTAGCAGTGGAACAATAGAGTAAGACCTGATGATATAGTAAAACAGAAAGAAACACAAACTATAAACACATATGATAATAGGAGGGGAGTGATGGTTAAAATAATAGGAGAGTGAACAGAGAGTGAATACAAAAAAATACTTACATATGGGAATAAGAAAAATAAATAAAAATATAAGTTGTTAAAGGGTATGGTACTGAAAAGAAAACAGTTAGCAAGCAAGACAATAACCAAAAATAAAAGGTGATACGAGGCTAAAAAAAAAAAGGAACACACCAAGAAAAGTAAACAGGTCAGGGATTACTAAGGGAGGCTGGTCCCCCTTCATCCCCGGATCACTCTCTCTGGGGGCGTCAAAATCCCCAGCCCCCCGCGTGGAGCCTCAAAACCTCCTGTCCCTCTATGGCACAAGGGATTTGGCAGATTGTGTTATTTTATTTCATTATATTTTAAAGCTTTTTTTCCACATAGCGATTTTGATCAGTTTGTTTTGCCTTTATCGTGTATCGTCCCACTTTTGGTTTGTATATTTTGCAAGTTTTACAGTTTAATTACTATTATTCTATATTTCTCCCCATAATAATATATACAGGATATAAATAGAAAATACAAACACTAGAAAAACAAATATTCTTGTCACCAAAACTAGGCATATTCACAGAGATTTTGTACTACGATTCATTTAGTTTACAAAATAAATAATACAAAACATCACAACACATTGCACAATATGATTCTCCTTTAATTCGCAAGGTGAATGTTATCACCCAGGAAGATTAGATGGAAATGTTTGATCTAATAAGCATATCATTTTCCTGTTACGTTTTAGACCTATAAAATATCTCACCCCTCAACCTACAGAAATCAATGCATACACACACACACACAGAGAGAGAGAGAGAGAGAGAGAGAGAGAGAGAGAGAGAGAGAGAGAGAGAGAGAGAGAGAGAGAGAGAGAGCGACACACACACACACACACACACACACACACACACACACACACACACACACACACACACACACACACAGCCCGTAGCCTAGTAGGTAGAGCTCTCGTCTCACACACGAGGGGTCGGGGGTTCAATCCCCGGCCGGGCGGAGACAAATTGGGCTTGTCTCCTTTCATGTGTCAGCCTCAGTTCACCTAGCTGTAAATAGGTACCTGGAATAAGTGGACGACGTTGTGACGTCCCATCTGGGGTTGGCAAAAATGGTACAAGGCGAGATGGGTATCATATGGTTCACCTAAGCTGATGGCTACCTAAGCCTTCGGGCGAGACGGTACAGTCTATAGTGAGAATGGTACCATACAGATCCACCCTAAGCCTTCGTTTCCGATGTCGCCAATTGGCTAAATACAGACTACACACACATCCACAGCCATTCCAACAGTACATAAAACACTTAACATGCATTTCACGCAATACATTCCCAGTTAAGGAGGCGCGATAATAATGAGCTTAGCTCGCATTGCGTGGATTCCCCTTGACGAACAAGTAACTGAGTAACACACACCTCCCCGCCGTGCCAATGCCTTCTCTATACATATGTATAGAGAAGGCATTGGCCGTGCCCCACCCTGCCAGTCACGGGAGAAGGAAAAATAGCCTCGTTGGGAGCAATTAGTGGACCATCCATCACGCCTCCGACCATTACCTTAATATTATCATAGGTCACCACGCCCTTAGCCATACTCTCTCTTCGCCCACTAGTAATTTCGCCAATACTCGAATTATTCTTCTTAAACTTTGAAAGTAAGTAAGTTAGATTACCTGACCATATAATCAAGTAAGGTTATTAGGTTACCTGGTCTTACAACAGAACTCCCCTGCGTGTGAGGGCTTAATCTCCTAAATGAGGCAAAAGTAGGTTAGGTTAAGTCAGGTTAGGAGTACGTGAATGGACTCTTGAATGCGGGCGAATTGACTGTGGGGCAAAAGACTTGTCGCCGAAAAATTCCTAAACCCCTCAAATGTTCTGATCCTCACGCTTCGATCTTTAAGCATAAATTCCCGATCTCCGTTGGACCCGGTCACCTTAATCCTTTAACCCCTTCTATACCGGCAACGTCTTTTTTACTTTAATCTGGCTACTATTAGACGATTTTATTCAGTTTCAAAAGTGCCTCCACCAATTGATAGGCTTCGAACTATCTCTATCAACCCTTTTTACTACTACAGATCCTTCTTAAACTGCACAAAAATCCTCTAAATATACCGTAGCTAGAATATAAAAAGAAAAATCGTCCGTATAGAAGGGGTTAAGTGAATTATTATCTGTTAGATTTGATTTGGACTTACAATTTGTTGTTCACGCTTTGATCCTTACACATACTCTCACTCTCTTCCTATCTTCTTCTTATTCTTCTTCTTCTTCTTCTTCTTGTCTTCAAACTCAAAAACAACTACTATTATAGATTTAAAGCCGGACTGCCTAGTGAGGACTGCAGGACAACCCAGTATTGACTGCAAAATATGTGTATCTATGTAACACACACTCACACACAGACGCAGACACACATCTCATCCCCCTCAGAGCCCCTATCTATGTAGCCTAAAACACACACACACACACACACACACACACACATCTCATCCCCCTCACCGCCCCTGCCACCCCACTATCAGATCCCCGTGAGTCGCTCCTCTTTGCACATTTACATATATTAAGATACGCTATGATTATGAGCCTAAAACCCACCGGACGTGCCTTCTTTTATTCATGGGCCCCTGTACAGTCGGCCTAATAAGTGATGGCTCGGCACCAATTATGTTTTGATCAATAATTGGTATCAGCAATATCTACACATGATTTCTTCTTTTTGAGTGAGATATACAACCATGCTCCTACACTTACCCACCCTATTCAACATCTGACAGACATTAATACAGCACAGAGAGAGCCAAACGTAATGACAGCTGAAACATGACTTATTAGCGCCCCTGTACTAGTTAAGTAAGGGCCCCTCCCGACAGCTAATACTTGATATCTTAATGTGCACGAGGCTTTTGTGGTTACATTTGGGATCTCTGTGGTACAAGCAATAACATTACTCGTGATTGGTGGGTATCCTTTCACATATACAGTAGGCCTACTGTAATTTTAACCCCTTCTGTACCGGCGACGTTATTGTAATTTAATTTGAGCTACATTTAAACGGTTATATGAAGCTTAAAAGGATATTATATGGTAGCTACAACGATTAATTGAGGCAGTCTGTAGCCTTTTAATGGGTAGACGTCCTTCCTAAGCTGATCAACATCGTCTAATAGTTGCCAGGATACAATAAACAGTACATTACCGATACACAAGGGGTTTATCATTATAGTGTAGTACTCATGTATACAGTACATATTTCTCAGACCTTTTGTTTTTTAGATATGTTACACAAATCAGGTTAGGTTATTATTATTAGTTTTGAATTACCTGAGCAACAACAAATGGCTGAATTAATCAAGGGTTAATATGCCGTGACATTATATTATATATATGATATTATCATTATTTATCATTACTTTTTATGTATTTATACTATGTATTAATAACCTTTTATTTTTAATTTTATATAGGTTATTATTTGTTCGTACCGACGCCATTGAGAAAGACTAGATCACGTCAGATCAAATTAGAATAGGCTATTTTACTTTAGGTTGCTTCCGACTAGGTTAGCCCATAAAATACGTTAACATTGATCGGGGAGCTGACACGCCTTCGTCTAATTTCGATATTCTGCCAACACCATTGTGTGTATTCAAATTTGCATGGACATATAGCGTCTCCGGAAGGCTTATCACGGTCGTAAGAAAGGGGTAAAATGAGCGGCCGTTTAGACTAGGATCGGGAACAAGCAGCCCTCAGCGTGTTTTCTGAATTACGCGGGGGAATTATCGTCGAAATCCAGGGAATACAATGGAGGAGTGATGGGAAAATGGCTTATAAGGAGAGAGAGAGAGAGAGAGAGAGAGAGAGAGAGAGAGAGAGAGAGAGAGAGAGAGAGAGAGAGAGAGTATAATCAAGGTTGAAGCGAAACTTTAAACACTATTTAATTATAAACTAACAACAAATACACATGCATGTTATACATTGAAGGTGAATAAACTCTAAAAACAATTATAACAAACAAATATAGCCTCATGAGATATAAAGTAGAAATGACGGAAATAAATAACAAATCATACACACGAAAACACCTAGATTAACAATAACATAAAACACCATTTAATCTCTCTCTCTCTCTCTCTCTCTCTCTCTCTCTCTCTCTCTCTCTCTCTCTCTCTCTCTCTCTCTCTCTCTCTCTCTCTCTCTCTCTCTCTCTCTCTCTCTCTCTCTCATAACCAGTAAACCATATCTGCATAATTATAAGCCTAAGGTGGAATACAAGTACAGGTATAGGTTTGGGCGTATGGGCGTATATATCCCCATGACGCCCACCTGGTGATACGGGTGCAGGTAGGGCAGGTAGATCACGCCCGTAACTCACAGGTGTAACACTCTGGGAGTTACACATACAAAAATTCCGGCCATTTTCGATAAGTAACATTTCCCGGCAATTTTCGATAAGTAATATTTCGGAACTTTATTTCACTGTTATTGAATTCTTACCCATTTTAATTGGGAAACTGCCAAACCAGATTATCTATGTGGCATCACCCGTATTATATTCATCTATTTATTTCTATTTTTAGTTTACTTATGTATAAGTATAATACAATGCAAACAATAACAGTATAAACAAATATTAATATAAATAGACAACGTTATACTGTTAAACAATTACGTGGAAATGGAAACAGTATAAATCATAATAATAATTCAAAAATACAACTAAGAAGAAACGGTAAATATGGGTGACGTGGGCGTTTCCCAGTATCAATGTCAGTTGCCACGAAGTCTTCAGTCCGGAGTTAAATACAGTGTGACAGGGTACACAACCCAGACCTTTGAGGCCTCAAAACACAATACCACACTAAACCACCTGTCACACCACCAATTATACCGACATATACTGTGTGTATATAGGTTTGAATAACTTGTACCAGTTGTTATTTTGAGTGCACTGTGCTTTTCATAGTTAATGTGATAAGAAACAATCACATAATTTGTCATTACTACCATATTTGTTGTGTGTGTGAAGGAAAGAAAAGGTAGGTTGCCTGTAACGAGTATCTCCCCAAAGCCAAAAGAGTAACGGAGCCAAAATCAAGGGACGTTGGGGTCCTAGAAGTAATTATACTCTAAACAGATAAATACCGAATGTAACGAAGTAAACTAATACAATCCGTAGATCAGAGTAAATGCATGCAATCAGTCCATAAATCAAAACAAATGAAGACAATCACACCTACACATCCCAGCGCCCCACACCTGCGACCAAGACACCCCTGTAGTAACACATATCGGCCACCATCCGCCATATTGGAGTTCCTGGTGTCATTAGCCAATTTTACATCCTTGCCTATAAGAACATAATAATATAAGAAAACGGGAGTCTGCAGATAGCCTATTGGACCACACACGGCAGATCCCCATATTCAACAATCGACAATACCGGTACAGGATATATGATTGGGGGTCTGGATCTACATTAAACGTCTGACAAATAAATATATAGCAAAACAAAAATAATAAATAAATAAATAAATATATAATAACAATTATCATCAAAATACTACAAAGCAAATAAATAAATAAATATCACACTGTTAGTTGATAGTTACAGCACAATGGTATCCACAGATAATAAATATGGCAGATCTCTGATAATGCAGGATCTCTACTGCGACCACTAAGTGATCACTGTGAGACAACTAAGAGAGAGGGGGTCGTGGGATCTTGCTGGATACGCCCTGGGGGTACTACTGGCTGGGGGCGAGACACATGGGAGGAGATGCTGGAGGACGGACACACACACTGCACTAGGCAATCCATTCCACACATCTACAACTCTGTTTCTCAACCAGTGATTACCGTACCTATATCTTTTCTAATGGGGCTTAAACATGAGGAAGAAGGTGTGTCCAAATCACATGTCCCAGATTAATACCTAACAGTAGCTATGGTCTATTCGCTGTAAACAGGCGATAAATCAGGACCTCTAACCTCTGTAACTAAACAAAACTACTAGAGTAATCGAGCTAATATTTTTACCATTTGGGAAAAGAATATATGTGCAAATTAAAAGCCAATTTGCTCTAGCCCTTTTTGAGTTACAGAGATAGAGGTCATGATTTCCCGCCTACTTACAGCGTATATACTATAGCCTGACTGACTGCTGGTGGTGCCCCGTGACACACACACACACACTGACAGACAACGGTGAGAACGGAGCCCCTAACTCCATCCCACCACCTCTAACAGTTAACAGCAGGTGGTGGTGGCAATGATGGTGGTGATGGTGATGGTGGTGGTGGTGGTGGTGGCAATGATGGTGGTGTTAGTGGTGGTAGTGGTAGCAGGTAGGATATAGTGGTGGAAGTGGTGGTGGTGGTGGCAATGATGGTGGTGATGGTGATGGTGATGGTGATGGTGGTGGTGGTGGTGGTGGTGGCAATGATTGTGGTGTTAGTGGTGGTAGTGGTAGCAGGTAGGATATAGTGGTGGAAGTGGTGGTGGTAGTGGCAATGATGGTGGAAGTGGTGGTGGTAGAGGTTATGATATAGTGGTGCTAGTGCTGGTAGTGGTGGTAGCAATCATGGAATAATTATTATAATGGTAATGATGATAGTAATAACGGTGGTCATCGTGGTGGTAGTGGTGATAACAATGTTTATGTTACTTTTGGTATGGCAGGCACTGGTGGTAGTACCGTGGTTGTTGGTGTTGGTGTTGGTGTTGGTGGTGGTATCACTCGAGTATAATGTGGTGATAACGCAAGATCATTACATTTGCTACACAGATTCAGATAAACAAGCCCCCCCCCCCCCCCCCACACACACACACACACACACACACACACACACACACACACACACACTCACTCACTCACTCTATCTCTTCATATTCATCACCATAACCATCCCGTTACACATTAAACGCATGGAAATCACAGTTCAATAATTAACACAGGTATATCATACCTGGAACACACTCAGGTGTAATAAACGTAATTAATCAGGAAAAGAGTGTGGCCGAAGGGGGGGGAGGGAGAGGAAAATGTATATGGAGCAAAAAAGACACAGTATAGGCTAACCATGGAGTTATGCCATCACACTATACAGTATATACAGTATATACCGGTATATATATATACTGTATATATATATATATATATATATATCTATATATATATATATATATATATATTATATATATATATATATATATAGAGAGAGATAGAGAGAGAGAGAGAGAGAGAGAGAGAGAGAGAGAGAGAGAGAGAGAGAGAGAGAGAGAGAGAGAGAGAGAGAGAGAGATGGGTGGAGGTGTAAGGAAGAAGATTCAAAATAACAACGCCCTACCCTCCCCCAACCAACCAACCAACCAACCTCTCTCTCTCTCTCTCTCTCTCTCTCTCTCTCAGAGGGAGTAGACTATAAATAGGGTGACATGGACTATACTTTCTATTTTTCTACATTAATTTGTTTATGTATATACAATATATGTATTTGTTTATGTATATACAATATATGTATTTGTTTATGTATATACAATATATGTATTTGTTTATGTATATACAATATATGTATTTGTTTATGTATATACAATATATGTATTTGTTTATGTATATACAATATATGTATTTGTTTATGTATATACAATATATGTATTTGTTTATGTATATACAATATATGTATTTGTTTATGTATATACAATATATGTATTTGTATATACAATATATGTATTTGTTTATGTATATACAATATATGTATTTGTTTATGTATATACAATATATGTATTTGTTTATGTATATATAATATATGTATTTGTTTAGCTTACCATCATTTGCCAAAATAATTTCTGAATACCTCGCTACGATCGTAAGATCTGTATGGTCATTGTATCTATACAAATCTAAGTAAATCTTAGGTATATTTGTAAGTTAATTGGTAGGTTGTTGATAATATGAACTTACAGTTACCAATGGAGTTCACGTGAAAGCACCCATTACTGTTGCATGCAAGTGTGTTGCTTGCTTATGACCATGTGCGGGGCAGTAAATAAGGGTTAGTAAGTCACAGGAAGTCCCTTTCGTAGGTGTAGAGCACCACTGGACACAGGAGGCGTGGGTGTCCTAATACGGTGAGGGTATACTGTATAAGGCACGGACACACCCGTTTAGGACATGAGGGGCGGGAGTCCAGTGTCCTTAAGGGATGGGCCTCAAAGACCTGGCCATAATAATATGCACCTGCCTTTCTTCTCACTCTCTCCTCACAGCCAGAGTCATATGTAAGCATCCTCTAGCGGCGCATAGACTCGGATGTACTGAATATGGTAAATCAATACAAAATATAAAAATAAAATATTATTAATAATCGACAACATCCATAACTTTCGCGTCAATAATAACTCTTCGCTCATCGTCACTAATACCCCCTTTGGTCCTCCTCATTTGTACGCCACTTACCTAACTACGTCATTATGTAGAACCACCCTCTCAGAACACTACCGCAGTTTTCTCCTAATTATCACTCATGGACTCGTTTCCCGGCGCAGTTAAAACCAAAGGGGTGTGGGAGAGGGTTGTTGGTGTGGTCATGTGAAAGAGGGGGGGGGGGGGGGGGAGGTGCTCTAGGGTCACCAAAAATCAAGGAACTTTGATTACATTCTATAATTTATAATGAAACATATCAATCTGCACAACCTGTAAGAGTAGTAATAGAAGAGAAGGCTTGCAACAGTCAATGGGGAGACTCTAATCTACAATCCACAGAGTCATATACATACAATAATACATCAATGATTTGTATTAACTGAAAAACTACTGTATCTACCTCAACTATAAACCACACATACCGGTAATTAGTTTTATGTATATTAATAATATGTATATTATACTCCTAATTTTCTGATCCAGGTGAAGGTAAAGTGGTTGACCAAGGTGTGTATGGAGGGGGCTTTGTGGGGTGACCAAAAGGGGGCGTGAAGGGGGTCCCTAAGAGGGGGGGGGAACCAAAGAGGGGTGACAACATGATGTTCCCACGGTGGGGCCTAGGTATATGGGGGGGGGGGGGGGGGGCGCCGCACTCTCTGACACTAGCCTTACACCTCATCATGATACCCTAGCACGATACATATATACACACACACACACACACCACTGAATCTATCAATTAAATACACAGGGCAATTAATCCACCATGTTATTAAAGACAACTTTCTACCCCACATCCAGTTCTCACTTATTTTGTATATACTATTTACACTTTAAGTTAAATTAAGTTAGGCAACCGGCAACGTCCTTTTGATTTTATTCTGGCTACTATTAGACGATTTTTTCAGTTTAAAAAGGGCTTCGAACTATCTCATTTAACCCTTTTTACTAATACAGACCTTTCTTAAACTACACAAAATCGTCTAAATATGTTATAACACAATTATATAGATGTCGCCGGTATAGACGGGGTTAAGCACTGCGAGCTTAGATTATATCAGGCTAGGTTGGTTAATAAATATATTATATACAAATAATAATCAAAGTGACAAGGTGAGAAGGACCCTATAGAAGGACCCCACACCTTCAACCCGCTCTCTTAACCAACTTTCAACTCTTCACCATAACCAATGTTCTTCGGTTCACCTCAAAACACCAAAGGTCGTCTATAGGAAGCACCAACTGTACGTGTTTGTGGATGCCCTGATACATAATTATCTACTGTATACTGTAGTGGTCAATATTCAAGTGTTGTAAGTACTGTATGTATTTCGTGGCTACTATATACTTTACGATATTGGTATAAGGTATTACATACAACGCTTTAGCAGAATACCCAAGACTTTAAATAAACTACCTGTTACCTAATTAAACAAATAATTCACATGGTGACTATCAACAAAAAAAGGAAAACTAAACCCACATAAGATTAGAACAGCCCCCCCAAAAAAAAATAAAAAAAAATAAAAAATAAAAAATAAAATAAAAATAATATATATATATCGGTATATTTATAAAAATAATATATATACAGTATATCGGTATATTTATAAAAATACAAATACACATAATAAAAGGCTTGGCCAAACGCCCCCCTGGACCGGAACCAAGCCAGTGTGAGAGCCTAGGGTCATAAACACAGGGAAGGTGGTGGTGGTATATGGACTCAATAGGTGTGGTATAGTTCCCTCACCCACTGTCACTTGGAACCAGTTCATCACAGCCCTACCCAGTAATACAGACCCAGCGACTGATAATTACACTTAATTAAGATACACAAATTAGGATCTATACCGTTTACAGCTGTCTAATGAAGCCTATATAAATCCAATAAATCACATGGCTAGTTTACATAGGAACCAAATTGATGACGTCATTGGAGGAGTGAGTTCATGCCCTTGAATTAGTCATGGCGCCTGCACGGTAGTTGTGTTGAGTTTATAGCTAAGCAAGCATTGATAAAGTGTGTTAACTAGCAAACACTATACACACCTAAAGTATAAGGGAAAGTATGATAGAAGCTCAGGTAGTGATTTACAACCTTTGACTCCAGCAGTAAATGTATGGTTACTAAATGAAACAACTAGTGAATCAGTGAGGTAATCCCAAGCAAGATGGAATGCTTTGTATGACTCCTTCTGTATCGACCGAATAAGGGGGCCTTCACAATAAGGCCGGGAGAGAGCTGTGGAGTTTCTATTTGGCAGAGAGGACCTGGTGAATGAATGGGATACAATGACTGCAAGGAAGGGAGAAAGTAGATGCAAGCCTGCTCCCTCTCTCCACCACCACCACACACATATGCAATTTGACAGGCATCATCAATATATTAAGGGGAGACTGACCGTTTGTTTGGTCTATTAATTAATTTCATCATATATTTTTTTAGTTTTCTCCCTAGACCTCCATCAAGCTTAGAAAAGCACCCCCTAGACCCCCCCCCCCCCCCCTTTAAGATAAATTTGTACCGTACATTTTTCGGTAGAAAAATTTCCCGGCCGAAGGCCGGTTCCTCTTAAAATTGCAGGCTCGCTTTCGCTCGCCAGGAAAAAATCGACACCTAAATGGCACGAAAGGTCTTAAAATTGAAATGGGGCAAAATGTGTTAAAATCGCCAAACTAATGGGCCTAACGTCTTATATTTTCAAAACTAGTGGGGCTAAACATTAATTAGGGAGAAGGGGGTCCAGAAAAACGGTCTGCCTCCCCTTAGCCGGTCACACGAGAGCTTTTATAGTCAACATTCGATGATCAAATTTTTTCTGGCAACATTTCTGTAATATCTTGCACTGGTATCAAAAACTAGACTGATAATAGATGATTTTAGGCAACCGAAATATTATACATGTTAACCTCATAAGCTGCCAGACCAGTGTTGAGGATAAATGTTGAGGGAAAAAGCTCTCGTGTGATACCGGCATTACTATCGCCACTATCATTACCGTCACTTTATACAAACAGGGCCCCCTCATTTCCATCTCTCCACCACACGCACACACAGTGAGACCCATTATCACTAATAAATTAGTAGCATTATCATCACCACTATCACTATTGTCACTACATAGTACATACGTCAATATCAAATTACCAAGACAATTACTAACGCCATATCATCAGCAACAATGACCTTAACCTGTCACTATAACAACACGTTTGTTTCAACACAATATTAACTACCGCATCCTATTACCACGATCATATCACACTTTTTAAAAACTTATCTATTTCAAATGTATAATGTAATGTATAATTATATTCTTATGTATATTACGAAATAAAGTTATTGAATTGAATTGAATTGAACTATCGCCACAATTGCACTACTACGATCAAGCATAATACATACATAGGTACGTACATGAGTTTTGTAGCCATCAGAGTACTTAGTTGTTGCTTTATAAAAAAAAAAAAAAAAAAAAAAAAAAAAAACATTCATTATAACTATCACAACCACCTCCACCAAAACCTAAAACTTGAGCCACATCCCCCCCCCCCCTCCACTGTCCCACTATTAGTATGCTAGACCCCCAAATATACGCCCCCTTCCAATAACCCCCCTCTCCTCCCCCCCCCCCCGCGTTCTCAAGACTGAGAGAGAGAGAGAGAGAGTAAAACATTCGTTTATTGAGATAGTAATTACCCCTCTGAGTCCTAGTGGTAGAGTATAAGCCAAAACAATCATCTAATGGTAACCAGAATATTATAAAAATACGTCATCGTGCTGAAGGGATCAAGGGGGATAATAAAGCCAAGATATACAATATTATATATCTTGGATAAATCAATACTGAATGAATAGCAGAGATGGAATACAAACAATAGCGTGATGTGTTTATGCATGATGTGTGAATGAAAGGCGACGAGGGATGAATAATACAAGGGATCGCGAGTGACTGGCAGTGTGTGTGTGTGTGTGTGTGTGTGTGTGTGTGTGTGTGTGTGTGTGTGTGTGTGTGTGTACGTGTTCATGCGTGTGTGTATTTTTGTATATTTCCTTATCAGATAGCCATAATGGAAGTGGTGTCAACGGATGTCTTGGGGAACGCCTAGAGTCATTACAACTTCATTCAGGATCCTGTTTCTTGGCAGGCCGTGCGAATGGACTTTTTAGTAGCCCTTAAATGTGGAATTCTTAGATAATAATGTGTTCGAGGTGTAGTGGAAGATTATCACTGATAGTGTGTTTGATTATTAGAGTGTTAGAATGATATAGTTTGGTATGTCATGTTTATAGTATTGTATTGTATCTTCATCAGTTTTAAGATTCGTATGTGATCCTTGGAAATTCTGGTGATTTCTTAAGTTCAAGATTCCTACAAAAAAGTTCAAGATCCCCAAAGGAGTTCAAATACCCGAGAGGAGTTCAAAATTACCCAAACGAGTTCCAAATTACCCAAAAACGTTCAAAATCCCTGAGAAGAGTTCAAAATCCCCGAGAGGAGTTCAAGATTACCCAAAGGAGTTGAAGATTCAGTGGAGGACGTGGTTGTGAGAAAAACCGGTTGACTGGATATCACATTCGGGGATAGTAGAGGTCTGAGGTAGCCTAGGGCTTGCTCGCTACCTTAGTACCTTACCTATAAGATGCAACAGCGAACTTGACAATGTTTGACCCCTTTACTTCTCATAACTCAAAATGAAAAACCTGCCTTGGAAATAATGTGAGATTAATTAACCCAGATTTCTGCAACCTCGTTAAACTATACAACTCCAATTAAAACCTTTGAGTTAGAACGTTAATCTGTCACAGGGAATTTATTGTTTGGCATAAATCTAGATAGAAGATCATCACCGGCTTAGCCTAGACATTAATGTCAAGGAATAATCTATAATACGTTGAACTTAAGCACAACTTCTAGCAACTTAGTCGGTCGGAGATAGGAAAACACACACACACATATATATATATATATATATATATACTGTATATCGCAATGATAGGTTGTTGAATATTGCAATACTAAATAAAATGCATACCCATAACGTTATTGGATATTAAAATAGAAGAACGGAAAAAATATCGAATCCACAAGAAATACTTTACCAAACATAACCCGAAGAAGGGAATCATTATAACCGAACAAGGAAGATCGGTACTATTAGCATAAATAATCGGCCAATTTGCAATAAAGGCTAACTAAAGCTATCAGCCCTCGTA
Organism: Paralithodes platypus; assembly: GCA_032716605.1. Classification (NCBI taxonomy): domain Eukaryota; kingdom Metazoa; phylum Arthropoda; class Malacostraca; order Decapoda; family Lithodidae; genus Paralithodes; species Paralithodes platypus. The sequence goes on from CM064506.1 coordinate 1,871,082, forward strand.
ACTCTTCCTTCACAGACAACTTTATAACCACATACATCTTGAAAACGTGTATAGGCCTGAGAGCGAGAGAGAGAGAGAGAGAGAGAGAGAGAGAGAGAGAGAGAGAGAGAGAGAATGAGAGAGAGAATGAGAGAGAGAGAGAGAGAGAGAGAGAGAATGAGAGAGAGAGAGAGAGAGAGAGAGAGAGAGAGAGAGAGAGAGAGAGAGAGAGAGAGTAGTGAGAATGAGAGAGAGAGGAGTAAGCGAGAATGAGAGTGTGAGCACACGTAATTGCGCCTGTGCATGCAATTGTAATTGTATGCGCGTGTGTCATTGTTCGTGTGCATGTGTCATTGTTCGTGTGCATTTGTCATTGTGTGTGTGTGTGTGTGTGTGTGTGTGTGTGTGTGTGTGTGTGTGTGTGTGTGTGTGTGTGTGTGTGTGTGTGTGTGTGTGTGTGTGTGTGTGTGTGTGTGTGTGTGTGTGTGTGTCACTTTTATAGGCCCCTCTACCTTGCAAATATTTATTGGCCTATTCGTCTTGTTTCGTGAGAGACGGACTTCATTACCGACCAATTACACGTGGCGATGGACATGGACAACAAAAAAGGGTTCGTGGTGGAGACTAAAACAAAAAGTGGAGGTTGGTTGTTGTGGCTGGTGGAGGAGGCGTGTGGTGGAGGAGTCTGTAGTGGAAGGGATTAATCATGATACCTGAACGTCGTGGTGGAAGTGGAGGGAAAGGAAGGAAGGAAGGAAGGAAGGAAGGAAGGAAGGAAGGAAGGAAGGAAGGAAGGAAGGAAGGAAGGAAGGAAGGAAGGAAGGAAAGGAGGAAGGAAGGAAAGTAATGGTCAACTATGATGTATTATAATGATTGGGGAAGAAACTTGGCAACAAAAACTTCACACACACACACCACACACACCCACACCCACACACACACACACACACTTAACTCAAACTTTTACTTAGCTTGCACCCAAATTATAGTAAAACACCACACGTAACAGAATCATATACCGCGCCCCCCAAACACCACACGTAACACAATCATATACCGCGCCCCTCAAACTCCCAAACACCACACGTAACACAATCATATACCGCGCCCCTCAAACTCCCAAACACCACACGTAACACAATCATATACCGCGCCCCTCAAACTCCCAAACAGATAAACTCAACGAAACCCGCAAAACCACGAATTTAACAGTACATTGTTTTTTGAGGACTGCAGCAAAGTTCCGCGAGAGGGTTGGCTGATCTCCCGTACGATGCTGGAGGGAAGAGGAGGAAGGGGAGGAGAAGAAGGAGGAGGAAGGGGAGGAGAAGAAGGAGGAGGAAGGGGAGGAGAAGATGGAGGAAGGGGAGGAGAAGGAGGAGGAAGGGGAGAAGCTTAGGGATAAGAAAAAGGTTAATGATGATAATGAAAATGATGATGATGACTATGATTATGATGGCTATAATGATGAAGCTAATTAGGATAGATACCCATAATGGATACCCACCATGGATGTTGATTAAGAGAAGGAGAAGAATCATTAACAGAAACACGAGAACAAAACACACAGGAAAACAAGATTGGGAAGGCGAGGATGAACACAAACGCAAACCCCAAGAAACAGAGAAGAAGAAGAAGAAATAAAAAGGAGGAGGAGGAACAGAAAAGAAGTAGAAGAAGAATCAGCGAAGGTAAAGTAACAGTTCCGTCAACGCGGGATGCTGGAAGGAACCAGGAAGGGATCAGGGGGGAGAGAGAGAGAGAGAGAGAGAGAGACCCAAGACCCACAGATGACTACAGGCGAGACAAAAATAGGAGAGGGTAAAACTATAGGTGGATGAAAGTTAGATATTCATATTTGTTTGTAATGAATACATGTGGTACTCCAAGGACTCGATCCTAGGATACTCACACCGAAATCCCGCACACTAA
>CM064506.1:1875492-1892009 GCA_032716605.1 Paralithodes platypus
CTACTACTACTACTACTACTACTACTACTACTACTAAACATACACACTCACACATCCCCCCCCCCATCACTAAATATACTCTCCACAGATCTTAAATTATTACAAGTCACGACCACTATCCCATCCTTCCTCCCATCCCTCCTCCCTCCTCCCTATCAGGCCCTCCACCCATGCCTCCTGCCATTACCTGATTGACCTTCTCCACCAATAGGCCACTAACGTACCACTCCATCAAAACCGCTACATCTCCAATCAACTACACGCGGGACTCGCATCAACAATAACGCTACATCTCCACCACTACCTCCATCAAAACACTACATCTCCACCACCAAAAATATTATCTTTCTCACCTCTCCTCTATTAATATCTCCATTCAATCACCACCACTGCCACTACCTCCATCAAAACACTACATTTCCAACACTACCTCCATCACCACTTATATTTCCCAACAATATAATCTTCCGCACCTTTTCTCTCCTACCATATCCATCAATCTTTAATTATTTTTACCATTACCGTACCTCAATTTTACATATTCGTGGACTAACATTCTTACTTAATTCAATTTCAGAATCCTACTAAATCCCTCTTCTTCTTTTTACATCTCCAAGATCCATCCGAAAACTAAACATTTCTATCTGACTTTTTATCTCCCAAATGCCGATATTCATCTCTTAAACATTAAGCTATTCAGTGTGCAGTTGGGTCTGAGTACATGACTAGATTGATATCCAGTATTCTATAAAAGGATATAAAAATCGTAGTCATGTACTTAACCTTTAACTGTCTTGATGTTGTAATGGTTACCTTTTGATACCTTTTGATGTGTTCGCCACTCTTCTAGCGGCACCAAGGAGCGCGACGCCCCTCGTTATGGGTGGTGATTTGGTGGCAGTATACTTTTGAAATCGACAGCTCGCTCCCTTGCGAGGATGGGCTTCGTCTGGCACTGTTTGCAGTTCGACATCTATGGCTCTCTTGATGTTTTCCTAACGAGATGTCCCGCATGTCTCTTACTCGCCGTGGATTTGTTGGAAGAGACGTGGGCCTCTGTGTGAGAACCCGCCCTCTCGCATAGAGCCATAGCACCCTGTTTATTCATACCCGTGGGATTTTCTGATATCCCATCCTCTCCTATCACTGAATTTCATGACTATCGGAGTATGTAGGTTTGGTACTAAACCCCTGCGATGTTCCCACGTGTATATTGTAGTACCGGTCTCTTCTACGTTCCAGTGAGACAGATTCAGTGCTCTTAACTCTCCCAATATTGTTTTTTTAAATCGAACGTGTGGAGGTGTTTAGACTGTATGTGGTAACCCAGGTTCGAATCCCGGGAGGATAACCACATGTTTTCATTAGGAGGTGTTTGGTGTTGGGAGTGAAATAAATAAATTAGATAAAATAACAACAAGAATAAATCCCCAATCCTTCCCCCAGTACCACCTCTCGTGTTTTTTTTTCTCCTCCCCCAGTCACCCGTCAGCGGGGGGGGGGGGGGGGGTTGGAAGTGGGGTATAGGGTACGAAGGCGGGTATCGAATGTTGTTTTTCGATAGCCCGTGTAATTCTTACCGGAGATACTATCGATGACTCGGGTGAATCTGGTAATGTGGTCACGATATGAGAGAGAAGGAGGAGATGAGAGAGAGATGGGAGAGTAGAGCGAGAGAGAGTTGGGATTTTAGAGATAGAGAAGGAGAGAGAGGAGGTGAGATGACGAGAGGTGCTAGTAGAGAGAGAGCGATGAATGGGGAGAGGCGAGACGAGAGAGGCAGAGATAGAATATAGAGAGCGAGAGTGAAGAGGACGGGAGCAGAGAGGAGGTGAGAGAGAGATGAGAGGAGGAAAGACACAGAGAAGAGGAGAGATGCAGAGAAGAGGAGAGAGAATGAGATAAAGAGAGAGAGGAGAGATAGTACATTCTTTTGTTTAATACAATAACTAGGGTATACAAGTTGATAGCACCTTTAACATCCATAGGGTGTAAGGATTTAGGTACACATTACCTTCCCTGCCTTCAAGCCACGTCAACTAATATACAGCTCCGGTGTTATCAACTTACCTGTAAGAAAAGAAATCAATGGTTAATATACATAAATATTAAAATATATGTTATACTATATTGATTATTAGTATGTGTGCAAGGGGGGGGGGAGAGAGAGAGAGAGAGAGATAGCGGAGGAGAGAAAGAGAGAGGAGAGGAGAGAGAGAGAGAGGGTTGAAGGTGAGAGGTGTGTGTGTGGTGTGTGTGTGTGTGTGTGTGTTGTGTGTGGTGTTGTGTGTGTGTGTGTGTGAGAGTGTGTGTGTGTATGCGTGTGTTTTCGTGTATGTGTGTGTATGTGTATAAGAGAAGATAAAAGAGGGGTAGGAAGAAAGGTTGGTAGGTCCTATAAGCCAGTCCCCAGAACAGGTTTGACCATACTGCAAGGTGCAATGGCCAGTCTATACCCTCACTCGTCTACAGTCAACATCAACAGTTCGTCGGTAACTTTCTTCCTAAACTGTGTAATATTTTAAGTTACTATCACTTTCCCTTGACGGATCCAATGTGTGTGATAGGCATATGGACGAGCTGGGTTGGGTGTGAAAGGGATCTGTTGCGTGTGGACCAATCGGATCTTTCGCAAACTCCCGTTTTCTTATGATATTATGTTCTTGTAGCCCAATGACTAAAGTCTGTATTTTTTTCCCAGCTGATAGTAAATTGCTATTTCGCCATCCTGATTACAGTAATAAAAAAAAATTGTAGCGAAATATGTAGCTAATTCCTTGCTTTATATACCAAACAATATTCCTCGCCCAAACGAGACAAAATCCTATTACTATATATTTATTATTATTATATACGGTAGGTTATAATCACGCATGGTAAAGATTTCGATTTATTTTTACTAAAGATATGAACCAAAGTTGAAATATGAAGGTAGGATACGAATTTTGAGAATGACTGTATCTTGATATTGTACCTTCTTCGTACCCGGCAAAGTACTCTCAACTCCATGCCCTCCCACCTTAGGACTCATAATCCCTGTTACCTGTATTATTGTGGCCTACGACCCTCTGGCCCGTGTTGGTAAATACGAAGGTTCTTGGAGTATCACCTTCGAGTCTGTGGTCTGAAGGAGGAGGCTGAATTGTTTGTCCTTCTTGACAGATATTATTTCCCGGATTTATTGATTAATATATTATTATTATTGTCATTATTCATTATAGATAGCGGGGATAAGGGATTGTGGCATTAAGGAAAATTTGGAAGGGGAGGAACGGCGTCAGACCCTTGGGATATACTGCCAAAACGAAAGCAGAAAAAAAGTTATGAGAGAGAGAGAGAGAGAGAGAGAGAGAGAGAGAGAGAGAGAGAGAGAGAGAGAGAGAGGAGAAGAGAGAGGAGAGAAGGGGAGGAGAGAGAGAGAGAGAGAGAGAGAGAGAGAGAGAGAGAGAGAGAGAGAGAGAGAGAGTTTCGAGAGTGAGAAACACAAATCTATAAAAAGTGGGAGCGAAAGGGAGAACCAAGTGAGATAAACACCATGTAAGAGGGAATTATCATGTAAGAAAGAGGAATTATCTTGTAAGAGGGGGGAGACCAAGACAGAGGGGTCAGGGGGTGAGTGAGGGGTGTACTCTAAAGGAGGTAAAATCGAAGGAGTGGGTGGAGGGGGAGGCCTAGGGGAGGAGAGAGAAGGATAGACAGATAATATTGAAAGGTTAGTTAATTATTTGATAATATTCCCTAGTTTAACCCTTTCTAGATCCGATTACGCATTTTGTTTCTTTTTCTTTTTGATTGTTGTGGCTATTATTAGACGACTGTATTCAGATTAGGAAGGGTGTGTAAGAGTTAAAAGGGTTAAGTTAGGGTTAAGTTGGAGTTAGTAGAGGAATGGAGGGTGGGTGAGGGTAGCCTACTAGTGCTAGCATCATCATGGCTGGAGTCCCGCAGACACACGCTTACAAAAACTGGCATCTCAAGGTGTTGTGTTTTTCCTCCAATGTGTGTCTGGGTCTGCCGGCCTATGTGAGTCTAGGTGGATTTTTTTTAACCCTCTTAACACTATCAATCCCTAGACTAACTTTTTTTTCAGCTAACCCCAAACGATTGTGTGTATATATATATATATATATATATATATATATAAAAGAGAGAGAGAGAGAGAGAGAGAGAGAGAGAGAGAGAGGGGGGGGGGGGGAATTGTGTGTGTGTGTGTGTGTGTGTCGATAATCATAAGCAGCCATAACAAACTACACAAATGGGCGTACATTTGAATATGAATGTGCTTATGAACGTGTGCTTATGTGTGTAAACGTGTGCGTATGTGTGTTATCACCTTGACCTCACCTCTCCCCCCCCCCTTACCCCTTCTATTGCAAGACACCTGTAGTACTTACTATGTGTTGCCATGCTCGATCAAAACACTCTCTCTCTCTCTCTCTCTCTCTCTCTCTCTCTCTCTCTCTCTCTCTCTCTCTCTCTCTCTCTCTCTCTCTCTCTCTCTCTCTCTCTCTCTCTCTCTCTCTCTCTCTCTCTCTCTCTCTCTCTCTCTCTCTCTCATCAACTAGCAGCGGTACCCGGGTAATCACCATAATCACCACCACTACTACTACCATAATCACCATCACTACTACCATCACTACTACTACCATAATCACCATCATCAATCACTACTACCACAATCATCACAATACTACTACTACCATAATCACCGGCCTCGACCTCCCTGTGCCTCATTAAATGGCGACCTCGATTTCGGCCGCTAAATGACCTCCGATTTTGGATCTGACCTCATCCGTACCCCCATTTTGGGGGGCTGCGAACAACTTTCGTTCCATACACCTTTTCGATCGGAGGCCTCCTTCTGCCCCAAACGGCCATTTTTTTCGCATTTGTTTCGCTCCCGTATAATACATACGTTAAAAAAAAAAAAAAAAAAAAAAAAAATCTCTGATTTCCACTAAACTCGCCTAAAACCATCTCCAAAACCTGGGCTTTCCAACGGTGCCCCACACTCCCACCTGGCACCAAAACTGTGGGAGGAGTTTAGTAACAAAGGTCGGGTAACTGACAAACATTGACCTTTATTTATTAAGATAGACTGAATTAAAATTATTGAGGAATGGGATGTATTTCCATCTGATTTAGGAAATTAAACATGTAACATTAAATGTTTGCAGTTAAACAATGTCAGTGAAACACAAGTCCATCTTGAAATATTAGAAACTAGTTAATAAGTGACAGTATATTCATTATAATTATGTATTAGGCCTAATTGAATAAAGGACGGGTGAAGAAAATACTTATCGTAATGAAAATAAAATACTTGCATCTATTGTTTTTTTCAGACAAATATGCCTTAATTAATATTTATATACATTATAAACATGTCAAGAAATGTTGTTAACAGAAACCTAAAAAAAACAATAGCCTCGTGCATTCTTCGTCTATGTAAGCACACTGCAACAACAACATCCACACACCCAAGGGCAAGCAGGGTCACTCTGGGTATATGCAGTTCCCGCGCAAACCTACCGACCGGAGTGCACGCAGGTTTTGGCGGGAGATTTCTGGCGGGCTGGCACCTGTCCAAAGTACCCACAGACACATAAACAGCTTCCTATTGCACCCTATCTCCCTACTCCATTCGCTATTCTACGCCTTTCTAAATATTGCTCTGTTCTTCATATTTTTTGTTTTTGTTTATATATATTTATTTATCTCAGTTAAGTTTATGTCTCCCTATGTGTTTGAATTTGACATACCGGTACTCTATCTGGCACTTGTTCAAAACACACATTAAAGCAGCGTTGTACCTAGCACTACCTCCCTACACTATACTGCAATTTTTTCCTGAATACTTGATGTTGCATTTCCGTATTCATTTATTATTATTATTTTTTTTTTTTTTTTTTTTTTCGGTCTATCTATCTATATGGGAGTGGATTTGGCGTGCATTTTCTGGCGGGGGGCTGGCACTCGTCCAAGACACGCAACATAAGACAGCGTCCTATCCCACCTTACCTTCCTACTTGATGCTGTACTTTACACCTTCATATTGTCTTATTATTTTGCTCAATTTCTGTCTGTATCTTTTCTGTATCTTATCTCTGTGTTTGTGACTGTACGTGGTTTTGGCGGGAATTTTCTGGCGGGCTGGCACTGGTCCAAAACAAACACAAGCAGTGTCCTTCCTAACCTTCACTCCCCTACTGTATGCTGCACCTTACTCATGAATACTAAAGCCTGTGTTGACGTCTTTGTCTATCTGTTTCTCGATCTATCTATGTGTGTAGCATATGTGTGTATGTTTTTCACTCCTGTGCTGCTCCTTACACACCTTATTAAATACTCGATCTACTGTATACATGTGTGTAGCATATGTATGTACGTATTTCACTCCTGTGCTCCTCCTTACACACCTTACTAAATACGAATTTTACTTCATGTATGTATTGCTTAAATTGGTTAACATACACAATTTCCCTCTCCCATCATCCATATCTAGACTAAGTTAAATGCAAACCACCTTCACCAATTGTTTCCGTTAATTAACAATGTACACAATATAAATGTAGGTCATTTTATCCACACCACTTCATATTTTTGCACCATCTTGCCAGGGCACTTTAATTCCTAGGTACTGCAACCCTGACCTTCGCTAACAGCTTGACCTTTCCTTGCGATAGTCTATTTTGGGAGATGGAGTATTGTGTATTACTGTTTTGAACGTCACCACTATCATGATTATCACCACCATGTATCACATTCTCACGGAATTTATCTATCAACTTACCAGCAATGATTATCGAATTGTATCATACAAATCTTATTCTATCGCCGTTTATCCCTTGATGTCGACAGATATGTCCAAGGTCGAATGCATCATATTTCAGCATATCAATCAATTAAATTACTTTAAAACAAAAATAATTAAGTTCTGCAATCCTCCATCCCTCACATTGACCCCCCCCCCCCCCCTTTCACTGAGAGAGAGAGAGAGAGAGAGAGAGAGAGAGAGAGAGAGAGAGAGAGAGAGAGAGAGAGAGAGAGCAGAGAGATCAGAGAGGAGAGAGAGAGAGAGAGGAGGGAGAGGAGAGAGAGAGAGGGAGAGAGCAGATTGAGAGAGAGAGAGAGAAGAGAGAGAGAGAGAGAGAGAGAGAGAGAGAGGGGGGTGGGGGGGGGGGCGGGGGGGGGGGGGGGTTTGTTGAGCAAGCACAGGGGGTGGCCTCCGTAGTGGCGATGCATGCATTATCATCACTGCACAAACAACCACTATTAAGGCAGTAGCACACGGGAAGTTTTATCGGCAACTGTTGATCCTTTATCTTATATTAGAAAGAAACATTTAGAATATATTTTACACTAGCATTGCCAACTGGACTAAAGGTAGATTATTATTAGTGACACATTTATTATACAGGTACAGTCACGTATAACAAATCGTGGACCCCTTATGCTTGTCTTTGTGCAATTATAACTTTCTGGATTGATTTTTTGGATGGAACTTGCTTTTCAATAAGTAGTACGCATGCATTATTATGTAGTTGATTTATAGACAATTATATTCATAAAATCGTTTCCAGATATATGTTTCCATAATTTGAAACAGGTGAGGTCCACGAATTTCTCTGAATGACTGTACATGATTTCAGAAGCTCCCAGATAAGGGTTGCAGGTTAAAAGGTCTGGTGTAAGTCCGTGTTATTACCTTGCCAGAATCAACACTCACTATCCTTCGCTGTAACCAGGCAATATAAAAGACTTGTGGGAGACTAAGAGTGTTAAACATTACTTAACCCTACCTGCTTAATTTCATTATTTTAGACATGTTAAGACGTTTCGCCCAATTAGTTAGCGCCTGTTAGGCAATTATAAGACGCTAAATCTCACTAAGTTACTTACTTATATATATATTTTTTTTTGGGGGGCAAGCAATAGCGAGCCTGAAATTTACGAGAAACCGTCATTGGCCAAGTGTACATATCAAGTTTGAAAGGGTATAAGGGTATCTGGTGGTGGTGGTGGTGGTGGTGGTGGTGGTGGTGGTGGTTGGTGGGTGGTGGTGGTGGTGTGTGTGTGGGTGGGGGGGGCAGGGGGGGGGGGGGGGGGGTATTAGTATGGAGGGGATCTGGGGAGGCGTTTTTCATAAGTCTAGGGGGCAAACAAAAGTCCGGTGCTCGAAAATGGCTGGATCAATCATAATCCTGAATGATAATTAAACAAAATATCATAATATCCCCCAACACGACGCACCAGATCCTCTTTAATGCATTGATGGGGGCTAAGCTATTGATGGGGGCTAAGCTATTGATGGGGGCTAAGCTATTCAAATACTGGTTAAGACCATTAAATATGAAGTTAGGAATTACTTAAGGATATGTTACGTCTGCTTAATGGTATTGGTTAAGGCCATTAAATATGATGTTAGTAGTTACTTAAGGATGTGTTAGCCTTCATAATGGTAATGTGGATGTTTTATGGGTTTTGTTGAGAGGCTTATCTGTGTGTCTGCCAGGCTGTCTGGCTAGTCTCATCCCCCAGTCTGCTTACTACACACACACTCATTCATACACCCACACCCACACACAGATACTCATTCACACACCCACACCCACACACAGATACTCATTCACACACCCACACCCACACACTCATTCACTCATACATACATACACACTCATTCACACACACACGCTCGCTCGCTCTCTCTCTCTCTCTCTCTCTCTCTCTCTCTCTCTCATACACACACACACACTGCAGCAATTTACTTAACCTTGAAATGTCCTCACTCCTGCCTTCAATATTTATGTGTGTGTTTTATCTTTCCTTCACTCCAGCCTATGCACTCTTCACGATTACTTTATTTCACCCACAAAACCCCTCTTATGCACTCTTCACCACTACTATAAATCACCCACCATCTCTCAACACTATGAAACTCTTATTAACCCATCCGGTACCAGTGACGTCCTTTTAACTTTCTTCTGGCTACTATTATACGCATTCATTCAGTTTAAACAGGCCCTCCAGCAAGTAACAAGCTTCGAACCATCTCGCTTAACCATTTTTGCTATCACAGATCCTTCTTTAACTGCATGAAAGTCTAAACATAGCTAGAATAAAACTAAAAAGACGTCGCTGTTACAGAAGGGGTTAATACTATTTATGCTAATAGGGTATATATACTGTATATACTAATAAGGTTTATGCTAATAGGGTATATATACTGTATATACTAATAAGGTTTTATGTCGTTGTACTTGCTTATAGCTAGAATATAAAAAAAAACACTTGACTGGATCATTCACAAGAGGAAAAACCATGTTTACCTGTTCTCTCGTATCGACGAAGACCTTTAACTATTAACTTAAATTAACAGTACACAAGCCCAGTCATAAAAAGAAAGATAAACTTGGATGAAGGTAGTAAATTTAATGTACGAGCAAGGATATATGAAGTGTAAGGAATGCTAACACCATAGTTAATTATAAGGTAAAGTGTAGTCAAGTATAGTGCGTTCAATTGAAAGGAAAAACAAAAAAACTTTTATGCAACAAGAAATTTAAATAAAGTAAGATGAGTAACTTAAGCAATAACAGTAAAAGGACCCAAGTCAAGTAAAAACATAAACATTTAAGTAAGAGTAGTAAAGGAACTCATAAGGAACAGCCTAGCCATGGAGTAAAGTAACACCAACAATAACTTCCTTCAAGTATAAAATATGTGAAGCAAAGCAAATAATCCCATGTAATATCAGGCAAATTGTCGGTCAGGTTTTGAAGGTGAGGCGGTGAGGGCCATGTGTGTGTGTGTGTGTGTGTGTGTGTGTGTGTGTGTGTGTGTGTGTGTGTGTGTGTTACTCAGTTACTTGTTCGTTCGTCAAGGGGAATCCACGCAATGCGAGCTAAGCTCATTATTATCGCGCCTCCTTAACTGGGAATGTATTGCGTGAAATGTATGTTAAGTGTTTTTATGTACTGTTGGAATGGCTGTGGATGTGTGTGTAGTCTGTATTTTTTTAGCCAATTGGCGACATCGGAAACGAAGGCTTAGGGTGGATCTGTATGGTACCATTCTCACTATAGACGGTACCGTCTCGCCCGAAGGCTCAGGTAGCCATCAGCTTAGGTGAACCATATGATACCCATCTCGCCTTGTAACATTTTTGCCAACCCCAGATGGGACGTCACAACGTCGTCCACTTATTCCAGGTACCTATTTACAGCTAGGTGAACTGAGGCTAACACATGAAAGGAGACAAGCCCAATTTGTCTCCGCCCGGCCGGGGATTGAACCCCCGACCCCTCGTGTGTGAGACGAAAGCTCTACCTACTAGGCTACGAGCTGTGTGTGTGTGTGTGTGTGAGAGAGAGAGATAGAGACAATTTGAACAAAGATAAATAGATAGATAGAGGGAGAGGGGAGGGGAGGGTACTGTGATGGGAGGGGGGGAGGAGGAGGGGAGCAAGAGTACTGGGGTGGGGGTGGTGAGTGGGGGGGGGGGGGGGTGGCACTGGCTCCCTCCAGGGCCAAATTCCTGCCACTAGTGAATGGGCACCCCAGGCCCCCCCCCCCCCCCACCTCATCCCCCTTTACTCCGTCTTGCATGCCTTACCCCCTCAACCACTAACCCCCCCCCCCCCCCACCCCCCTTTTGTTTTCTTGCACACTCGTAGGCATTCTAGTACTCTCTATGAATTATATTTTGTAAATATTTACACTGATAAATAAACTTCTATTATTCATACATTGCCTAAGGTAATTAATATGTTTTTATTTAAATTAGTTTTTATTATTACCATGATCAATTCCTTTGTATATTTAAAAGAATAAATGCAACAAAAATACACGATAACTTTGCCACTTTAGAGGATCTTCTTGCAACCCCACTCAATTTGCATCTACTGTATCTACCTTTCTGTGTTCACCCTCATGCACCTATCACCTACCTTGCACCCCCTTATTCTTCTTAACTTGCATTTTAATTTGTATCCCTCCACACCTTACAATATCATAACTTCTTTAAATGACAATTATTGTAAAGTCGGTACCGGTTTCCATGTACTGCATTGCACCACTCCTACTTGCATCACTGATCAAGCAACCGATATTACACTCTTCCGCCAACTTGCATTCTTGTCCTCAATCCAGTTACTTCCAACTTCACCTCTCACATACACCTTCTCCATTTCCAAGAATATCCTCCACCCTTTTACACTCCTTCCACTACCACCTCTCAATTCCACTCCTTCCCTCGTACTTCCTTCAACCCCCTCCACTCTACCTTCCACTCCTCAACCTCTTCAATCTCTAACACCCCCTCCACAACCTTCCACCACCCTAAACACAACCTCCCCTCCTTCTCTTCCGAACCTAGTACCCCTTAGTAACCCCCCCCCCCACCCTCCCTTCCCTGCCACTGCCACATTCCTGTCTCTCACCTCAACAATTAGGCACCTGGTCAAAACTACATATTTATTAGCTCATACAACATTAATCGTAAAATTTCATTTCGTCTTAAAAGTAATAGAAGAAAGGAGATTAACCCAAATTAAATCAATCCAAGATTATACGTTAGCAATCCTAATTTCACTTAGGATTTTGGATATAAAATTACCATATCTATTTTCCTGGCATACGAGTTGTATCAGAGTAGCACCAATGTTGCATTACCAAACCCTCCCCATCGGGTCTCACATATCATTGCATAAACAACTTCTTCCACCCCCCTTGAATTCCACAACTAACCCCCTCCCCACCTTCTATCCTCCACTGGGATCCCTACTATCCCCCCACTCTGATCCTTTGAAATTTCCCCCCCCCGAAGAGACACGCTCCAGAGAGAGACCCCCCCTTTTACACCCTCCCTATCCCTCCTAACCCCCAATCCCTTTCTCTCAATGTGTATCTATCTGTTTGTCTCTGCAGTTAACCCAGTATCTCAGTGCCCCCACATTCCATTCGATAAACACCTTCGTCATACCTTCACACCCCCCTTCACCCTACCCACCCCTACTCTCCACCCCTTTCAACCCTCCTACCACCCCCTCTACTCTCCCTCCGAACCCCACCACTCTCTCCCTCCTAAACCCCTCTACTCTCTCTCATAAACCCCCCTCCCCCATCTCCCTCAGTGCCCGTCCGTCTGTCTGTCTGTGCACTTGGCCTACTTACTTCCGCCTACCACAGGCCCCCCCCCCCCCCCCCCCTTAGCAACAGGTTCCCGTGGTGGTCCTTCTATTCAATGGCTACGGTTTCCGGAAGGTGGCGCGGTGCTTGGGTCCCTGCTGGAATACTAGGGAAATCATAGTACAAGTTAAATATGTGACAGACAGACGCCGAGCGCTCGATAGCTATGTAGGAGCAGAGATTAGAGCGCGAACATAATCACAAAGTTATCAAAATTTTACCTTCCTAAGGCCTCCTATCTCTCTTCCTCTCTCGCGTTCTACTCTCTCTCTCTCTCTCTACTCTCTCTCTCCCCTAATCTATTTGCTCTCTATCTACTCGTCCTATCTCTCTCTTCTCGTCTCTCTCTATTCTCTCTCTCTCCTCTCGGCCCTCTTCTCTTCTCTCTCTCCTCTCTCTACCTCCGCCTCTCTCTCTCTCTCTCTCTCTCTCTCTCTCATTATAAACGCTGAGAACACATTTTCGTACAAAAATAAAAATAAACATAAAATGAATAATTATATAAACAAAAAAATGCATAAGGCATACATAATGCCGGTTATATATCTACCGTTCCATGGATTATATAAATATACTTTAAGAATTGTTGAGGCCATTCATTCGTGACCCAGATGCCTGACATAAGATAAGACATAAGCATAATTATTAATACTAGAGAATAATACAAATCTAAACGTAGTACGAAAAATGCAAGATGTAACCGAACTTCAAAATATTATAATTAATAATATGTCTGAACGTAGTACCAAAAATGGAAGATGTAACCGAACTTCAAATTATAACTATGATTACTGCTGCAATCATTTAGCAAGACTAATAAACACATTGCATAATATATAAACACCTTGCACAAACAAACTAGTCATTACCTGCACAACAGTTGGAGGCCGAGCAACAAAAACAGCCCGAGCAAGACACAACCGTTGCAAAAAGTTGTCGGCAAGAATCCAGGGAGGGAGGGAGGGAGGTAGCCATTACATACTTATAGTAAACAGTATACCTCAAAACAAAGGGACAGTACAAATGCAATGAGAGATAGAAGCAAACATAAACGAAAATACACAAACTTTAAAAATACATTAAGCTTTAAAGGGAGTCGAATTAAAGGCCACGTATAAGCCAGAGAATCATATATAAAGGTACGAAGGCCGCGGTTAAAGGGTCAATTTAAAGGGAAGGTAGAAAGTCTAATGCGCCAGGTAGAGATGGTGTGGGAAGGGTTGATGTAATAGGTTGAGAGTAAGGAGACTGCTGGCATATTGATGAGGAGATGATGGAGACCGAGAGGAGAGAGCATGAGGGAGGGAGGAGAGAGAGAGAGAATGAGAGGGAGATGATGAACGAGAGACCGGTTGGATGGGGGGACGGGACGGAGGAGAGGATAGATGGCGTCGCTTTCGAGAGGAGAGAATGGTGGTGGTTGGTCCGCGGGGCGGGTGGGAGGTGGGGGAGATCGGGGGTGGCCGGTGTGGCGCGGGAGGGGAGATCGGAGGAGAGAGGCAGACGAAGACGGAGAGGAGAGGCAGATGAGAGCGAGAGGGGCGAGAGAGAGAGAGAGAGAGAAAAATCACCGGTGGTTCTCGGAGGGAAAGGAAATTCACCTCAGGAAAAATTATATTGTATACCCATTTCCGATCTATATTTCAGAAAACAGGAGAATAAAAATGCACTTGACCTCGGCTTTCACCTTACTTCTATAGGGAGAATAACCGCACGTTTTTACACTAACCCCCTGACGGTAAATTGCAATATCTTCACTTCACACACCTATTACGAAGATTTTCAAGCGAATTATGTTATTTATTATGAAAGTTTGGTGCGTATATGATGCAGATATATAATAATTCAATATGATGCAGATATATAATAGTTTATGTTAATATGATGCAGATATATAATAGTTTATGTTAATATGATGCAGATATATAATAATTCAATATTTTTCCATAAAGAATCGATAAATCAGTGGCTAAGGGATTCAATATACCATCAGCTGGAAACAAAACTGAGAACAGCTGTGTCGTATCTTTCGTAGGAAATACATATACATTGTGGACATACGCTAAAACCTATCGTATGTGCAAGGAGTATATATGTGGTAGTAGTCTATGCTATATGCTATTAGAATATATAATTAATGCACAAGCCCACGTATTTTGTTTCTTCTATGAGAATGTGTTTATTCTTTCTATGTTTATCTTTGGTATCTATGCATCAATCTCTACCTCTGCCTATCAATCTATCTATTCAATTAACCTATGGTATGCAAATTATTCTCTGTCTGTCTCTCTCTCTCTCTCCCTTTCCAATGTTCCCTTACCCACTCTAAACCACTGTTTGGACACTTGATCCTCAGTGTTTTGGAGGACAAGCAGCCTAAAAGGGTCACTAGAACTGTTGTTGCTTGATTTCCTTTGTACTCCTTTGTACTCTCTCTCTCTCTCTCTCTCTCTCTCTCTCTCCGTGGCACCGTTTCGAATCCTCGACCGGTGCCACAAATTAACAAGGGACGCACATACTCAGAAGGGACAAGGCAAAATGGACCTTGTGGAGTAGAGTTCCAAAGGCCATAATAATGAGTGTTTTGGACTCGGTTGTGACCCTTCTCATCTTCAAGCATCTACTGTAAGCTCGCTTTCGCTCTCGCTCTCTCAATCTCTATCTATCTATCTATCTATCTATCTATCTATCTATCTATCTATCTATCTATCTATCTATAAATTTCCCATTTGTCTTAGTACATTGCATGATAATATCTATTTTGAGGTGGATAAAAGTGCTGAAAAAAATAGCAGAACCCCGAAATATGCAGAGAAAATTTAACGGGTAAGTAAGAAATGAGCCAACAGAAATTCTCAGATTATTACATGAGTTTGTGTACACTATTAGCTAATGCGGGTATTTTACCGTGACTTTTGGATGATAAAAATAGTGAGAAACATACTTAAATAATGGATAAAACTCCCGAAAAACGCGTAGAGAAATCAACAGGTAGGCAAGAAGTGATCCAACCAGAATTTCTCTCACCATGACCGCCTAGTTGAGCCGACCCAGGGCCTCGCAACTTCCACCCTAAACCAACAGTACCATAGGGGTCGTTTTGGCTACCCTGGGCCCACTTTGCTTACGTCCCATAGAGCTTCGGGGAGGGTATTTTAGAGGTCACTACTCGGTATCTAGGAAGTGCGAGCCAGCCTCTCTTTTCTGAACCTTCCTATGTCGTTTACGAGTCTCCAGATTAACGTATACATAAGCCTTCATTATGAGATTTATAGGTTTTTGAGTAAGTATAACGGCCTCTTCAATGCCAGATTAACCTAGTGCAATATAACAAGCTCTTCTTTAAATTCTTCAAATGTTGTTGTTGAGCGTCAACGACTGTTAAGTAAGTTTAGCAGCCTCTTATATTTATGACAAGCCTAAATACATGTTCCGACCTCGTCTATACTCGGATACACAGGACTAATGTAAGCTTAATAGAGGTCTAGGAAGCAAGATCCCCCCCCCCCCCCCTTCCCTGAACTGTGTGTGAAGTGTTGTTGTTGTTATTGTTGTGACCGTTTGCGTGAAAGACTGAGTGATGGCATTACGGGATACCTGTCATGCCTGTCACGGATCATGACGGGCACTCTTCACTCATGTCAGTCTAATGGTACAAAAAGGGATCGATATTAAAGTGAAAAATGCAGACAGACAGAAAGACACATGCACTCATAGACAATCATATACACGCACGCACACACATACACACATGCAATCATAAGCACCTTCACACGCACATACACATTTACACTGGTAAACACATACACCTAGGCGGTCTCTCTCTCTCTCTCTCTCTCTCTCTCTCTCTCTCTCTCTCTCTCTCTCTCTTTCACACATAGCCTACACAAGTAACCACATTTTCGGAGTTAGGTGATCACAGAAGAGAGCAGGATGGTAATACACACACACACACACACACACACACACACACACACACACACACACACACACACACACACACACACACACACACACACACACACACACACACACATGGTAGAGTAAGGTGGTCATGTTGGTAGTCAGATGGTCAGTTTTTGTGAGGCCCGGGCGACTGACCTCATCTCGGCATTGGAAAAAAAAAGTGAGAAAATAATACAATACAGGTACCGTTTTGATACATATGTGGTTTTTACCTTTGGCTTCAAGTGAGCATGTTAGTTTCAGACCGTGTCACAGTTTATTGTATTATTGATATTCTGATGATGATGATGATGATGAAGAGGAGGAGGAGGAGGAGGAGGAGTAGTAGTAGTAGTAGTAGTAGTAGTAGTAGTAGTAGTAGT
>CM064506.1:1892109-2129609 GCA_032716605.1 Paralithodes platypus
GCTTGTGCGTGTGTGTGTATGTCATCTGTGTGTGTGTGACGCAATTGTGGTGATGGCTAGCTCCTGAAAATGGAAGCACAATGAGGTAAGAGCATAATGGAAGCACAATGAGGTAAGAGCATAATGGAAGCACAATGAGGTAAGAGCATAATGGAAGCACAATGAGGTAAGAGCATAATGGAAGCACAATGAGGTAAGACCATAATGGAAACCAAATGACGGTAAGAGCATAATGGAAGGCACAATGAGGTTTAAGAGCATAATCTCTGAAGCCCAATGAGGTAAGAGCATAATGGAAGCACCAATGAGGTAAGGAGCATAATGGAAGCACAATGAGGGTAAGAGCAATAATGGAAGCACAATGAGGTAAGCGAATAATGGAAAGCACAATGAGGTAAGAGCATAATGGAAGCACAATGAGGTAAGAGCATAATGGAAGCACAATGAGGTAAGAGCATAATGGAAGCACTATGAGGTAAGGGCATAATGGGATAGCATTACTGAGAGAGAGAGAGATATGGAAGAGAAACAGATACGAGAGAGATGAGCGAGAGAGGAGTAAGACTAGAAAGAGTACTTAGAGAACTAGATTGGAGAATGTAGGATTAGAAAACTTGAAGACGAGACTGAGAATGTGGCAACGAAGAGAGACGAGAGGAAATGAGGTGTGGCGGTAGTTGAGATTCAAAACAGATTATAGAAGAAGGGACCGTATGATCCAATAATAGTGAGGAGGACCGAAACACAGACAGACGGACCAGACAGAGAGAGATTAGGATATATAGACCGACACAGACATACAAATCTACAAACAAAGGGATCATAATAGAAATAAACTGCAACTGTCCCACATGTCCCTGGTTTTAAAGGGGACATGTTCAGTAGTTCCAACTCTCTGTCGATATTATTATACCCCGACGCATTCTTCCTATTCTAATTATGTATGTCACTAATATAACTATCTATCTATCGATCCTGTTTTTGACCTATATATATCTAGCTACTAATCTATCTATCTATATACTCCTATTTTATCTATCTATCTATCTAATATTGGATCGGCTCTTTACCTTATTCTGGGGGATTCGAACCCTGGAGTACTACTCAGGCACTACCGGTTCATGGACCATCCTGCCGCCCCGCCAGGCCCCCCACTTCTGTGTGCTTTGTGTGTGTGTGTGTGTGTGTGTGTGTTGTGTGTGAAGGGAGAGGAATGGCGGCCGGTGATAGACACGGTAAAAACTAGGGAGGGAGGGGGGTGGGGGGATAAACACCGACATCCCCCCCCCCAACCCACCTTCACCCCCATACCTACCCTTTATTATACCAGTATTAAAGGCCGGATTGTGTTAGCGCACCAACCCCCCAACAAGGGCTATACTCAAGGTAGTAGTCCGCGTGGCTCAGTTACAACGAGTGGTACCCCAAGTAATAATATCCGCAAGCCTTTGAAGTGCATTCTGGCGGGATAGTATATGTGGAAAGAGTGGGGGTTTGGCAAGCACATGTAACAACACTGGTTGCAGGGTGTGCTGAATATTATCTAATCTATTTTTACTTTCTACTATCCCACTTATATTTTTACTTCCAAGGGAATGGCGTTCTCACAAACACAGCGGGGCTTCAATCCGGGCGCTCATGCTTGACCCTACAGTGTGCTGGCTTCATAATTCACCGGCACGGGTTGTATCCAGCACCTCTGAAAGTCTTATTTTAACTATGTTTTTACTTCTCTACTGAAGACATAATATACACACATAAACTTCTGAGGGAAAACTTGTTCCAGGTAATATATAGTTTATAGGTGAAATAATGTCCACATATACCACACGGTTCCTCCCTTGTTGCATACTATCTTCAACTCTACATATCCAGATATGTTCGTGTGTTGTGTTCATATTGAGGCTAAACATTTTGTCGCTAACTCCCCACGTTGTCAAAGCCACTGACTATTTTAAAGCCTTGGATAGGCTAAATCGTGGTTTACACAATATCCAATAAACGGATGGACTCACACCTATCGCTCTACTGAAGCGGCGATGGAGAGATCGAAAGCAACATGAGAGAGAGAGGGAGAAGTAAGGAGAGGGGAAGGAGGGGGAGACGAGGAGGAGTAGGGAGAGGGGAAGGAGGTGTAGGGGATGATAAAGAGATGGAGAGGAGGATGAGGTGTAGAAGAGAGGGAGATGTAGTAGTAGGGAAAGAGAGGGAGGAGGTTTGTAGAAGAGAGAGATGGGGAAGTAGGAAGAGGAGGAGATGGAGGAGTAGGGAGAGGGGGAGGAGGTGTAGGGGATAAAGAGATGGAGAGGAGGATGAGGTGTAGAAGAGAGGGAGATGTAGGAGTAGGGAAAGAGGGAGGAGGTGTAGAAGAGAGAGATGGGGAAGTAGGAAGAGGAGGAGATGGAGGAGTAGGGAGAGGGGGAGGAGGTGTAGAAGAGGAGTAGGTAGAAGAGGAGGATATGGAGGAAGAGTAGATGAGTAGGAGGAGGAGATCAGTAGTAGTAGGCGTAGGAGGAAGTGTAGGCGGTGAAGGAGAAGTACTTCCTGGTTGAAGAGGAAGTAATATAGTGTACTGTAATTATATATCATACTCCCACACCAACCACAGTTAGACTCAAAAGTAGTAGTGGTGGCAGTTGTAGTAGTTGTCGTTATTGTTGTTGTTGTAGTGGGGGTAGATGTATGGGGAAGAGGAGGAGTAGGGAATGGGGATGTATGAGGAGGAGGGGGGTAGTCATAGAAGGGGATGCAGCAGGTGGAGTAGAAGGGGGGGGGGGAATAAGAAGGAGGTGGAGGAGTAGAAGAGGCGGGGGGGGAAGAAGAGGAGTAGAAAAATGGGATGAGTACAAGGGGGGGGATAAGAAGGGGGGGGGCGAGGATAAGGAGAGTAGAAGGGTGGGGGGCAAGAAGAAGGAGTAGAAGAAATGGGATGAGTACAAGGGGGGGATAAGAAGGAGGTGGAGGGGTAGAAGAGGGAGAGGCGAAGGCTAAGAAGGAGGCAGAGAAAGAACTGAAGGAGGGGAATATGAGGAAGATAGTTTGTCTTTCTATAATACTCTCACATCAACCACCCCCACACCCTAAGGCGGTACAGTCACGCTCAAAAATCATGCTCCACCTTCACAATTTCGACTTTCATGTCGGATGGGAAAGATTTGAATCGTGTTCCATAAGTTAGGATAAAGTGTCGTTACGTTAGACAGACAGACTGACAGACTGACGGACTCACCTGGTCGTCCTGAGCATAGGTGACTGATTGCAGGTTAGTGAAGAGAGCCTTGTCCTTTCTGGTCAGGTCGCAATCGTTCAGCGTTATCTGTAAAACAAAACACAAGCTATAATATGGGTGTCTGTCTATCTATCTATTGCCAGAAACCTTACTCCTCTTAAGGGGAAGTTTTTAGTTTGATTCCTAGCCCTCGATCAAGCTAAGAATTACACCCCCTAGACCCCCTTTCAAGACAAATTTGTAAATTTTTCGGTAGAAAAATTTCTCGGCCGAAGGCCGATTTCTCTTAAATTACAGGCTTGCTATCGCTCGCCAGGAAAAAATCGACACCTAAATGGCACAAAAGGTCTTTAAATTGGCAGAAATGAGGCAAAAGTTCTTAAAATCGCCAAACTAATGGGGCGAACTTCTTAAAATAAAAAAAACATTGGGGCTAAACATGAGGGAGAAAGGAGTCCAGAAAAAATCCCTCAAGTGGGAATCTGCCCTAAATGAGGGTAGCCATACACAAAACGCCCCCAAGCAGACCTATCACCTGTGAGAATGACAACCCGTGCCCGTTTATTGAAGGACTTAAGGATTGACCACCGAGACTTTCTATGTATGTTTTTAGCACCATTATTCTACAGTGGTGTGTGGCTAGTCCATCCGCTAACCTGCTTCACCCTTAGGTAAGCAGTACGTATTTGTATAAGGTTTACTCCCCTAGACAGGTTGCCGACCAAGGCTGATGAGTGCCATCCACCTGAATTTTTATAAGGTCTCCCCTAGATGGATTGCCGACCAAAGCTAAGAGTCCCATCCACCCGGTACCAATTTATTTATCAATCAATTAACCTCTTGAGGATCTAATACGCAATGTTTTCCATAGTTCTGGCTATTATTGGACGATTTTATTCAGATTAGGAAAGATATGTGCAAGTCAGAAGGTTATTTGAGATAGCCTTTACCCTTTTAACTCCTACAGATCCTTCCTAAGCTGTATAAAATCGTTTAATGACAGCTAGAATGAACAGTCAAAACGCGTCATAATCCTCAAAGGGTCAATCCATGCTAGAAGTTAGATCCTACTGTACCCCCCACCCCCACCCCACCTCACCTGGTCAAACTGTAGCTGCACCGTGGCCTCCGTACCGCTAGGACAGGTGTACCGTGGCTTGCTTATCTTGCAGCTGTTGGTGGGTGGACTGCTACACTCATCATCACCACCATCACCACTGAAATCATCACCACTTTCATTGTTGATAATCTGGAAATGGAGAGATAGGTTTAGTGAGTAGGTGGTGATATTGTTGGTGATGATGATTGAGGTAGTGGTGGTTATAACTCTATATTCAACATCAATTTCACCACTAATACCGAAATCATCACCACTTTCATTGTTGGTGATCTGGAAGTGGAGAGATAGATGGATTTAGTGAGTAGGTGATGATGTTGTTGGTGATATACTGTAGGTAGCGCCAATTAACTTGACAATAATCTGGATCCCTGACCTCTCTGTAACTTAAAAGGGCCTAGAGCTAACTGGCTGTAAATATCCACACCTATCCTGGTGGACTCTTCCCAAATTATAGGAATTTCAGTCCAATTGCTTTCATTCATTTCGAGTAATAAGAAGTTAAGGGGTCAAGATTATTTTCAAGTTCACTGGCGAGATATATATATATATATATATATATATATATATATATATATATATATATATAAAATATATATATTATATATAATATATATATATATATATATAAGTTTATAAGTATATTATTTCTCAAATACTTAATGGAAAATGTATTGCGTCAGTCCATCATAATAATATCAAGTTTATATAATTAACAACACATTTCATTACAAAATTTTGGTATCATCTGGGTAATCAGGATGGGACGTAACGATCTACTGCCAGATAGTAAAAACCAGTTATACAATATATATTTATGTTCACGTAATACTGTGGTTTTTGTGTCCAGTAATTTCTTATAAGTCATTGTATTTTGTAAAATGTTTTTGTAATTTTCCCTGTAGGAGTGAGGAAGTATTGTTTTACCCTGTGTGTGTGTGTGTGTGTGTGTGGGCTATCGCTCGCCTAGAAAAAAATCGACACCT
Source organism: Paralithodes platypus (assembly GCA_032716605.1). Classification (NCBI taxonomy): domain Eukaryota; kingdom Metazoa; phylum Arthropoda; class Malacostraca; order Decapoda; family Lithodidae; genus Paralithodes; species Paralithodes platypus. Next base: position 1,897,442 of record CM064506.1, read on the forward strand.
GAATGGCACGACAGGTCTTAAAATTGACAGAAAGTGGGCGAAATATCTAAAATCACCAAACTAACGGGGCGAACCTCTTAAAATCTCAAAACTCATGGGGCTAAACATGAGGGAGAAAAGGGCCAAGAAAAAATCCCTCGAGTGGAAATCTCCCCTTAAATATCCCAAAACATTTTGTGGCAGTCTCCAACAGCACGTCTGGGGCGGAGTCTGTCATCTCTGGATGCCTCGTTTCTGTTTCTGTCTTGATGGTGTAATGGTTAGAGTGCTTAAGATCTGTATGCGGTAATCCAGGTTCGAATCCCGGGAAGATCACATGCTTTCATTAATTGCATTGGGAGGTATTTGGTGTTGGGAGGGAGATAAATATTTTAGATTACCCTTCTAATGATGTATATAGGTTAAGGATTTTTTGTTGTGAAGCTGTAAAAGACATGAATTACGTGACGGTTATAATCGTTTTCGTAATAGCTAAAAACACAAGTGTGTGGAGATAATGTTTTCCTCTCTCTCTCTCTCTCTCTGTCTCTGTCTCTCTCTCTCTCTCTCTCTCTCTCTCTCTCTCTCTCTCTCTCTCTCTCTCTCTCTCTCTCTCTCTCTCTCTCTCTCTCTCTCTCTCTCTCTCTCCTCTCTCTCATCTCTCTCTCTCTCTCTCTCTCTCTCTCTCTCTGTCTCTGTCTCTCTCTCTCTCTCTCTCTCTCTTTGTGTAAGAGTGTGATGTAATAAATGTAATCCTTCCATCGACCTACAGATAATATTATCTATATCGCCTCCAGTATTAATGCCCTTCATTTCCTCAGTTCGTGGATATATTATAACTTGGAGCAAAAAAATCCTAGCAGGGGAAGGGGGAGAAAGGTAGAGGATGGTCAGGAAGGTAAAGTAAGCGAGCGGTAGCAAGCCAGCGTATTTGTTTACACACATTTTCACAGCAGGCTAAATTTGTAAATTTTTCGCTAGAAAAATTTCTCTGGCGAAGCCGGATTTCTGCATACAATGCTGGCTCGCTATTGCTCGCCAGGAGGAAATAGACACCTGGATGGGGATAAACGCCTTAAAATAGTAAGCTGAATGGGGCCGAATGGATACAAGCCAGAGAAAGAGAGAAAAGGAGATAAAAATAGCAGGTCATCCCCCTTAAGAGACTTCTCACCTCCGCAACCTGGCTATCCCCCCCTCCCCCCCCCCCTAAACTTTAACAGTAACTTAAAGTATTTCACCAATTATAACTCTACTCCAAATGTTCAAGTGTCCTGTTTTACGTTCTTCAACCACGCTCTGTTCTTCCCTTGAAAACAAAAGTAGTATCTCGGTAATCTCTGAAAAAAATGGATAAGACAAATTTGTATATATATATATATATATATATATATATATATATATATATATATATATATATATATATATATATTAAGCTATATTAAGCTATATATATTAAGCTAGTACTTGGTATCACTCGTCCAGAGAACCATCGACTCCTGAGTGAAGCATAATTTTGCTAAATTAATGGAGCAAAACATGGGAGCTCCAAAAAGAACCCCCTCGGACCAAATATAGTTAGAAGAGAGGGTGTTCTGAAAAGCTAGGATAACTTATTTTAAGCTGTCTAGGTAAGGGGAATTGTTTATTTTAAGCTGTCTAGGTAAGGGGAATTGTTTATGAGGAAATGTTTGTATTATTATTTTATATTTTTTATTGTTTATTGTTTGTTGTTTTGTTTTTTATTATTATTATAGTGTTTTATTCTTAGTTTGCTTCATAAACCTTCAACACCTCTAAGACCCTCCGTCGAGATAATTTTGTAAATTTTTCGGCAGAAAACATTCCCGGCCGAAGGCCTATTCCTCCTAAAATACAGGCTCGCTGTCACTCCCCAAGACAAAATTGACACCTACAGTAAGTGGCTTGAAAGGTCTTAAAATTGACAAAACAAAACAAAATGGTCTTAAAATCATCCAATTAATGGGGTGAATGCCTTACAATTTCCAAACCAATATAATTGGGCTAAACATGAGGGAGAAGGGCGTCCGCCCCCCCCCCCCCCCCCCCCCCTCAGGTATCTACGCAAGAGGATTTGTTGAACTAGTGGCACTGCCATATTTAGTGTATTATATTATGCTGGGGTGGCGACAGAGTGGCAGAAGGTGACTATACCGAAAATGGAGAGAGAGAGTGAGTGTGAATAGAAACTAATTAATACATAATGATAAGAAGGGTTACAAATAATGAAACTATATCAAATGTTATGTAATATTTGCCTCTCTCTCTCCCTCTCTCTCTCTCTCTCTCTCTCTATATATATATATATATATATATATATATATATATATATATATATATATATATATATATATTAATAGTATTAGTTATATATATATTTATCTATAGTTCATACATCACAGGGAGAGAGAGTAGAGTGGGTAGAGAGCATGTGACCGTGAGGGTAGTGGTGTGGGTGTGGGAGGGGTAGCTCGATCAAGATACCAAGTTCCAGATCCTTAATTATCAATAGTTTGTTCAAGATAGATAGGCCTACTTGACATGGAGTTCAAGATAGATAGGCCTACTTGACATGGAGTTCAAGATAGATAGGCCTACTTGACATGGAGTTCAAGATAGATAGGCCTACTTGACATGGAGTTCAAGATAGATAGGCCTACTTGACATGGAGTTCAAGATAGATAGGCCTACTTGACATGGAGTTAACTACAATATCTTGAAAGTATTCAGTTGACGGCAGTAATATATCAAGTTCAATATTGTAATAAACTGATTTAATAATTTCACTCCCAACACCAAACTCCTCCCAATGAAATTAATGAAAGCAAGTGAACTCCAAATTAATGAAAGCATGTGAACTCCAAATTAATGAAAGCATGTGAACTCCAAATTAATGAAAGCATGTGAACTCCAAACAGATACCGTACTTCATAAGAAAAAGAAATACAAATTGTAATATAATCAATTCCATCAATCTTAAAATTACACCCCCTAGACCCCCTTTCAAGATAAATTTGTACATTTTTCGGTAGAAAACTTTCCCGGCTGAAAGCCGGTTCCTCTTAAATTACAGGCTCGCTATCGCTCGCCAGGATAAAATCGACACCTGAATTGCACGAAAGGTCTTAATATGGGGTGAAAGTTCTTAAAATCGCTAAACTAATGGGGCAAACGTTTTATAATATCAAAAGCAATGGGGCTAAACATGAGGGAGAAAGGGGTCAAGCAAAATATCCCTCACGTGGAGATCTCCCCTTAATGGAAACATATACAGTACAGTACAGTACATCATAACACAAAGTTCAATATTGTAACTCTAAACATATTATACCGTACATCACAACACGGAGTTCAACATTTTAATTGAGCTCATGGATCGAGTAATCAGGGAGTAGGCAGACTGACTTGCTTTGGTCGTGTTTGAAGTGGGCGATGGGGAAGTATCAAGACATGTTACATAACAAAGCCACTCCAACAGCTTCCTCTCTCTCTCCAACACCCCTTCTCCCTTCTCTACACTCTTCAGAAAATAGGATAAGTAGAAAGTAGCTACGACGTGCCGTTTTAAAGGCTTATCCCTCAATACCTTCACCTGACTGACTGACTGTTAACAAATAGGTAATCATGTCTGTTAGAACACTAATTGCAAGTACTGACCAAGTTTCATCAAAATAATGGTGTGGATTTTATTTTTCGTTCATAAACACTTACTGTACACACTTGAGAGAGAGAGAGAGACAGAGACAGACAGAGAGAGAGAGAGAGAGAGAGAGAGAGAGAGAGAGAGAGAGAGAGACAGACAGACAGACAGACAGACAGACAGACAGACAGACAGACAGACAGACAGACAGACAGACAGACAGACAGACAGACAGACAGACAGACAGACAGACAGACAGACAGACAGACAGACAGACAGACAGACAGACAGACAGACAGACAGACAGACAGACAGACAGACAGACAGACAGACAGACAGACAGACAGACAGACAGACAGACAGACAGCAGACAGACAGACAGACAGACAGACAGACAGACAGACAGACAGACAGACAGACAGACAGACAGACAGACAGAGAGAATAATAATAATAAGAAGATATCATTTAGCGTGGGAATAAATATAGCTTCTGTCTCTCTCCCCGTCTGTCTGTCTACCCCCACTACACTCCAGGCCACCCACACACCCGTACGCCTCACCCGTCAATTTAGGGAACGGGGGCCCTTCTTAGGAGCTGGGGTATTCAGATTGGTTGTAGAGTTATGGAGACCCGGTTTAGGAGAGAGAGAGAGAGACTAGGAAAATTATAAGAGTACAAGTAGAGATTTGTTGTGTATATGTAAAAACGAGACAAAAGGCAAAGCTGCCTGTAATGAATGCCCCCCCCCCCCCAAAAACAAAAATGAAAATGACAGACACAAATTCAAGGTACGTTAGAGTAAAAAAAAATCTAGACACAGAACTTGAAGCAGTTTAAGTTGTAGGATGAGGGAAAGAGATATAGAGAGAGTCGTTGAGTGGAAGAATGACTGAATATCGGTTCACTCTTGTTTTAGAGAGTTGTACATAATAGGGGTAGGAATATGTTGAAAGGCGGGTGCCACCTACTCTCCGTAAGGAAGCTGAGAAAGCTCGGAAGAACACTGATTATTGTACTAGCAGAGACGATTGAGCACACCTAACTTCTGCGAAGCTGTTTTAGAAATAGTGGTAAAATGGTCTTTTCAAGAAAAGTCTGAGGAAAAAGAGATGCCAAGAATTTTGAGAGAAGACGAAGGTTGAGTGAAGAGTAAGGGACAATCGTGTGGAAGATTTTGACGGGTAGAGAGATGGAGAAATTTGCTCTTGAAATCAACAATGATATCTCTGCCTCAATCGGAAATAGTTGAAATATCAGAAGATAGGTGTGTTATGGCCTCATCACGTGAGTTTGAAAGTGAAGGCATGGAGGGTTGCTATGGAGAGCTATATATAGTTGAATAATGTAAGGTAGAGTTATCGGTACAGGAGTAGGGTGGATGCTAATAATACGAAAGAAATGAGGAATTGTAAGTAAAATAAGGAGGAGAAAGAGTAGGGTACACAAAAAAGAGAGAGAGAGAGAGAGAGAGAGAGAGAGAGAGAGAGAGAGAGAGAGAGAGAGAGAGAGAGAGAGAGAGAGATAGGAAGGAGGAATATACAAAGTTAAAATATATTTATACAATATTTGAAATGAAAAAGTAGGCATAATTAAAATATAAACACATTCCATTAGCCCAAACCAAAAACCAAGAGAGACACGCGATCTTTCAAAAATTGCGGAGTTTTTGCCGTAGTGTCCCGTCCAAACAGGTCGTATCACCAACTAGTTCATTAAGCAGAGCGACTCCTTAACACACCAATTATGATAAACAGAGACACTTCAAACATATTTTCGCCATTTCGAAGACAAACACCAAAGCACATAGGTACAAAGGAGTACGAAGGAAATCAAGCAACAACAGGTCTTATGACCCCTCTAGGCTGCTTGTCCTTCAAAACATTGAGGATCAAGTATACAAACAGTGGCTTAGAGGGGGTAAGGGAAAATTGGAAAGGGAACTACTGCCCTGGAACTAATGTCCGTGGCAGGATTAGTATATTAGTAGGGGACAGATGGGTTAGTACAGCCATATTAAATAATACGCCAACAGCAACCTAGATGAAACACTTCCCAAGCTGAATAAAACTATGTAGCCATTGCCAGAATATAACTAAGACGTAAACATCATAAGGAAAAAAACAAAAAAATACATTATCTCTGGAAAATAACAGTGTCTACAATCTGTATCCCATGGTCCGCTTAAATCATTCCAGGGGTTGGGGGGGGGGGGGGGAGTCAGCGAGGGTGTATAAAGGGCACCCACGATGGTCCAGGTTTTTGTTTTTATTTTATGTTTTGTTCTTATGAGTGAGGGAGACAAAAGGCAGAACTGCCTGTAGCGAGTGCCTCCCCCAAAGTTGAAAGAGTGACAGGGCCAAAATCAAGGGACGTTTGAACCATGCCTGGACACACGGAGTTTGAAGCAATTTAAGTCATAGAAAGCGGGAAAGACTGATTCTGGGAGAGAGTTCCAGAGCTCAGTTTAGGCGGTTTCTTGCCATATAGGTCTTGTTTTTTCCCCAGGCGAGCAATAGTGAGCCTGCAATTTAGGAGGAACCGGCCGAAAAATGTACACATTAATCTCGAAGAAGGAGGGTCTTGCGGATATTTGTGTAAGCTTGATGTACTGTAGGTCTAGGGAGCAAACTTGATGTAGGTCTAGGGAGCAAGCTTGATGTAGGTCTAGGGAGCAAACTTGATGTAGGTCTAGGGAGCAAACTTGATGTAGGTCTAGGGAGCAAGCTTGATGTAGGTCTAGGGAGCAAGCTTGATGTAGGTCTAGGGAGCAAACTTGATGTAGGTCTAGGGAGCAAACTTGATGTAGGTCTAGGGAGCAAACTTGATGTAGGTCTAGGGAGCAAACTTGATGTAGGTCTAGGGAGCAAACTTGATGTAGGTCTAGGGAGCAAACTTGATGTAGGTCTAGGGAGCAAACTTGATGTAGGTCTAGGGAGCAAGCTTGATGTAGGTCTAGGGAGCAAGCTTGATGTAGGTCTAGGGAGCAAGCTTGATGTAGGTCTAGGGAGCAAACTTGATGTAGGTCTAGGGAGCAAGCTTGATGTAGGTCTAGGGAGCAAGCTTGATGTAGGTCTAGGGAGCAAACTTGATGTAGGTCTAGGGAGCAAACTTGATGTAGGTCTAGGGAGCAAACTTGATGTAGGTCTAGGGAGCAAGCTTGATGTAGGTCTAGGGAGCAAGCTTGATGTAGGTCTAGGGAGCAAACTTGATGTAGGTCTAGGGAGCAAACTTGATGTAGGTCTAGGGAGCAAACTTGATGTAGGTCTAGGGAGCAAACTTAAAGACAACTATACCGCCCCTAAATCATTCCCGGTGCTGGGGTTGAGGCCGCGAGGGTGTAAATGTCGTCAATGAAAGAGTGAACAGTTCGGGAGGAGGGGTCGAGTCATTCAGGGCTAGAGGTTTAACTTTGAGCATTCCCACCCACCTATAGGTATATATTATATACCTGGATTGGATACTATAGTGGATTCAATACCACATGGCTGGTATATTGTTTTGATGTATATATGCATTGGTCAACACACACACACACACACGCACCAGCTATTTTAGAAGTGTGATTAACTTCTCTAATAAGTGAATCTATCAATATGTTTTTCGACCATCATAACTCTAAAAATCAAGTGTTACTAACTTAAATTAATAATAATAATAATAAGAAGAAGAAGAAGAAGATTAAAGGAAAAAAAAGTTCTCGCTTAATTATTGCAAAAACTCCCCATATTTATTTTACACTAATTAGAGGCATTTGCCTTCCTCTATAATGAGCTGAGTGTGCAATTAGGAAGAAGTGAGCTTGTTGAGTCATTAACACTATCTGAGCAGACGTCCTGGGAGTTATTATGATGTGTTTAATTTATTGTGGAGGATTTTCTTTTTTTTTTTTCGTATTCTCGAGAAATATATATCATTGTGTGTCCCCTAGGCTAACAAACAAAACAAAAATCTCTGACTTCCTTAAATATATATATACAGTACTGTATATATAAAATTAAAAATACAAAATGCCAAGCCAGACCACTTTCAAGATAAATATGTAAATTTTTCGATAAATAATGTAATGGGACTGAAGTGTTATTTTCAGATAATTTAACACCTTCAATTCGATGGGGTTACTTTTAATGTTATTCTGGCCAACACTAGACAAATTTATTCAGCTTGGAAAATACCTCTAGGGATAACATGTTGGTATTATAACAGCCACTGTCTTTTTTTTCCAACACAGTGCGATTTCTATTCAACTTAGGAAGGACATCTAGGAGTCAAAATAGTACATAATACCTCAATTAAGTTTTGTTTAGGGGGGGGGGGGAGGGGGGGGGATACCTAACCCTCCATCAAGCTTAAAAAAGAAACACCCCCGAGACCCCCTTCGAGATAAATGTGTATATTTTTCTGTAGAAAAAGTTACCGGGTTCCTCCTAAACATACTAGGAAAAATCGACACCTAAATGGCACAAATGGTCTTAAAATTGACAAAGAAATGTACGGTGATAGTCTTAAGATCTCAAAGCTAACGGGGCTAAGCATGAGGGGGAAGGATATTCAGAAAAATAACCTTAAGACATTGTTATTTTTTCCAGAGATTTTAATTAGCCTAACGGATTCCAATTTCTTCTCTTTTTCAGATGTATGTATGTGTGTGTTGACGCTTCATCTCATCTAAAGGTAAATACTGAGTTTGTATTTCCCAGTGTGTGTGTGTGTGTGTGTGTGTGTGTGTGTGTGCGTGCGTGCGTGCGTGCGTGCGTGCGTGCGTGTGATAAAAGTTATAAATAACTGTTTGCCCCAGACTAACAAAAGACCCCCTCACCTCGTTATCCATATATACCTGTACAGCAAATACTGTTGTCATGCTCTTATTAATTACACCATCACAGCAACAACAACAATAGCTCCACGCCCCCGCAGATCATTGTTTACGGTTTGGCGTCATAGGCACGTCAGAGCAGGAACTATAATTATTTAAGAATTTATTGTAAACTATATGTGGTGTAAAAATTATTATGGTTTTACATTCATGAAGGGGAGGCTATATATACTGTATATATATATATATATATATATATATATATATATATATATATATATACCGGTATATATCATTTTTTTTTTTTTTTTTTTTTTTTACTGTGTTTGTTTATTTTGCAAGTTTTACATTAAGATATCTATATCTATATACAGTATATATATATACTATATATATATATATATATATATATATATACTATATATATATATAATATACAGTATTGTGATGTCCCTGTTCGGGCTCTATTTAGAGTCGGTCACCCCCATAAAAAAAAGGAAAACTGGGGAAGGTGCTAGAGCAGGGATCGGCAACCTGCGGCTCAGGAGCCGCATGCGACTCTTTCAGGACACTTGTGTGGCTCCAGAAGCTTCAGAAATAATCATTCTTCCTTCAAAATTAAGGCATCATATAAAACATTCAAGGCAACATTAGATTTGTTTATTCAACTTCGAAAAGATGTATGGTATCAATCGTTATGATTTCTAGAAATGTGACAAATGTCTGTCCTAAGCTTGTGAATACCAGGATATTGAACAATATCACTATAATGTGTGTAGTTCAGAAGTAAGGTATAAACTCTTATTTCTGACAGCACAACATTTTTATGAAACTTTAAAAAAATGGCTCTTCTAGCTTTAAGTTAGCTGTGGGCAGAAAACTAATTTTGGAGAGGTAATTATAAGAGTGAGAGAACTCTATTTCTTATTGCTAATCTGGCAACCTCTGCGTCATAAAAGCGTGAAAGAGTTAAGGGTTGCTGACCACTGTGTTAGAGTATATACATACATATATGCATACGTATATCTTGTAACTCAATCCCACCCCTACTCTTAGCAACTCTCCAACTCAAGAGTGAAACGATACTCCCAATTTTTCTTCTATTCAACAGCTGAGCTCTGGAACTCTCTCCCTGAATCCATATTTCCCTCATCCTATGACTTAAATTGCTTCAAACTCCGTGTGTCCAGGCATTTTGGCTCGAACGTTCTTTAATTTAGGCCCTGTCACTCTTTCAACTCTGGAGGAGGCACTTGTCACAGGCAGTTTTGCCTTTTGTCTCCCTCATCCACATAGAAAAAATATATAATTTATATATGTATAATTAGATATATATATATATGGTATGACATGTAGTTATATTATACTATTTAAAAACAAATGTATCCAACATTATGGTAAGGCTCCTGGTTCCTAAAATGGGAACGAGTCAGAAATTATCCAATACCTTTATTATGAAATCATTATAAGATGGTGCATTTCCAGGGTAATTTCACAATAAAATAAGTAAATATATAAATATAGTACTATTTCCACTACTACTACTACTACTACTACTACTACTACTACTACTACTACTACTACCACCACCACTACCACCACCACAAAGTAATAATAATTCAGATTTAACCCAACACACATTACCTTTGTTCCCCTACATAAACCCAAGTACACACACATATGCACGCTCACACACACATACACACACACGCATTAATGCACCCCACCTACACACTCACCCACACACACACAGCCCACGCGCACGCAAAAACACACACACCCTCACCCACACACACATACACACATAGACACATAGTACCACACCCACGACCTGCTCTATGTTTATTATATAAGCTTGTTGCAAGAAACACATTATTTGCATTATCCATATATGTGCGTATAATATTCACACGTACACCTGACATATGCACAGGGACACACACACGCACACACACACACACACACATATATATATATATATATATATATATATATATATATATATATATATATATATAATTGAAAGATGGCCGAAACAACGCTACTTAAGCTAAATAAAAAAAATAGTAGCGGGTGTGGGCGTGAATTAAGACCATGTGGGCCTGAAATAAGCCAGTGTGGGCGTTAAATATGCCAATGTGGGCGTGAAATGAGAACACGTGGGCGTAAAATAGATAATAACAGCTGTGGGCGTGAAATAAGCTAGTGTGGGCGTGAAATAAGCTAGTGTGGGCGTGAGAGAAGCTAGTGTGGGCGTGAAATAAGCCAGTGAGGGCGTGAAATAAGCCAGTGAGGGCGTGAAATAAGCCACTGGGCGTTAAATAAGCCAGTGTGGGCGTGAAATAAGCCAGTGTGGGCGTAAAATAAGCCAGTGTGGGCGTGAAATAAGCCAGTGTGAGCATGAAATAAGCCTGTGTGGGCGTGAAATAAGCCTGTGTGGGCGTGAAATAAGCCAGTGTGGGCGTGAAATAAGCCAGTGTGGGCGTGAAACAAGCCAGTGAGGGCGTGAAATAAGCCAATGTGGGCATGAACTAAGCCAGTGTGAGCGTGAAATAAGCCACTGTTGGCGTGAAATAAGCCACTGTTGGCGTGAAATAAGCCACTCTGGGCGTGAAATAAGCCAGTGTATGCGTGAAATAAGCCACTTTGGGCGTGAAATAACCTTGTGTGGGCGTGGAATAAGCCATTGTGGGTGCAATATGGCGATGGGTTTTTGTTCACCATATTCGGTCAAAATGAGAAGACAGTGGGTAGACAGGTTCAGAACGTCACTGTGTGTGTGTCTGGGTGTGTGTGTCTGGGTGTAGTTTGTGAATACTACGTACTTGTCTCTGAGTGTGTGTATGTGTGTGTGTTTGCATGTACTCTATATATATATATATATATATATATATATATATATAGAGAGAGAGAGAGAGAGAGATAGAGAGATAGATATATATACATATAGATAGATAGATGTGGGTGTGTGGTTGTACTGTATATACAGTAGGTACTGTATTTGTAAATATTTGTATATATTTTCATTAATATATAATCCAATCTCTACATGTTTTAATATGATCACCAGATCACCAGAGGGCTCTTAGAAGATGAACACTTAATTACAGAACCTTGTTTATTAATATATGAACCATTTTCTACAGAATATACAATGTATAATGTTTATACTAAATTATAATATTAAATCATTCTTCGTATGCTAACAGAAAAGGCTATCTGATTAGGCTACTTCATTTTTAAGAGCCCTTCGGTGATGACATTAATAAAACAGTTTTACCTAACAGTTAGAGGAATTAACAATACACACACAGTTAGAGGAATTAATAATACACTCACACACACACACTTCTTTTTTTGTTGTTCACATAAAAAAAAAGGTCCCACACGCACACACACTCACACACACACACACACACACACACACACACACACACACACACACACACACACACACACACACACCACATTAACAGGTACACACACGACCACAGAGAGAGAGAGAGAGAGAGAGAGAGAGAGAGAGAGAGAGAGAGAGAGAGAGAGAGAGAGAGTCATAATGATATAAAACTGCTACGGTGTACAGTAAAGTACTAAAATTAAAAAGATAATTATTAATAACAAAAACTGAATCCAGAGAAGTAAAGAGATGGGAAGTGACAAGATCGTAATATTGATAAAACTGGAATAATAGTTATATTTTAGTTGTATAAATAATTATTGAATGATAAGTGTACAGAATAGGTAACAAGCGAGTTATTTTTTAGTTACGTAAAAAGCAGTTTATTTATGTTGTTTCATTTGATATCTTTTTGTTGTGATATCTAACGTAAGTTTGGAACTACATTCTGTTTTGTTTCGTTATTGTTTATAGTGTTCAGCTGACGCTGAGTATAATCGCTTAGTAGCTGAGTTATCGATTAGTAATGTATTTATTTAACTAATGTGTCTCTATACCATATTAATGCCAACTGTTCATAATTTACAGGATAATTAGCTACAAAATATTGGTACTATAGTCCTTTCATTATAAGTAGCCCAGAAATCCTGACTCCTAGCCTCTGTAACTCAAAGAGGGTTAGAGTGAATGGGCTATAAATTTCCACACCTCTTCCCTGACTGACTCTTCCCAAATGGCAGAAATATGAGCTCGATTACTCTAGCCTAGCTGAGTTTTCACGGACGGAATATAGCAATTTTCCCCTGCACAGCTTCTTGCTCTGTACAGGGGCATAGTGCGCCCTTGTATTGAGTATTGTTCACATGTGTGGGGAGGTTCCTCTCACACTGCTCTCCTAGACAAAGTTGAAAGGAAGGCCTTTCGTATCATTAACTCCCGTCCACTCACCAACTCTCTGCAATCTCTCTCTCTCCGCCGCAATGTTGCATCTCTCTCGCTATTCTATCGCTACTATAATAATCAGTGTTCCTCAGAGCTATCCCAGTGCATACCACCTCCTTTACGTAGGGCACGTGGTACCCGTCTTGCAACTCAATCCCACCCCTACTCTGTGCAACTCTCCAACCCAAGAGTGAAACGTTACTCTCAAACTTTCTTCTACTCAACAGCTGAGCTCTGGAACTCTCTCCCAGAATCAGTCTTTCCCTCTTCCTATGACTTAAATTGCTTCAAACTCCGTGTGTCCAGGCATTTTGGCTCGAACGTCCCTTGATTTTGGCCCTGTCACTCTTTCAACTATGGGGGAGGCACTCGCTATAGGCAGTTATGCCTTTTGCCTCCCTCAATCACATAGAAAAAAAACAAAAAACAAAACAAAAAAAATGTACCATTAACCCCTACAGCACCATGACTCCTTTTTACCCTTGACTCTGCCTAAAAGTAGACGATGTTCTGCAGTTTAAGAAGGACTTATGTTGTTAAGAGGCTTTATTGATATCGTATATACCCATTTGAATCATAGAGGTAGATTATAAACTAGAAATCGTCTACTGGTACCTAGAATATGATAACAATAAACGTAATGGTGGTGATGGGGATAATACAGACTATAGAAAGGACACACGGTAATTTTAAGGGGAGGTTTATAGTTTGTTCCTCCATCAAGCTTAAAATCACTCCCCCTAGACCCAATTTCAAGATAAATGTGTACATTTTATTTTTTCGGTAGTTCCTTTTAAATTACAGACTCGCTATCGCTCGCCAAGAACAAAATCGACACCTAAATGGCACGAAAGATCTTAAAATTGACATAAATGGGGGCGAAAGTTCTTAAAATCACCGAACTAATGGGGCGAACGTCTTAAAATCTCAAGCTCAATGGGAGAGAAAGGAGCCCAGAAAAATATCACTCAAGTGGAAATCTCCCCGTAATTAAGGTATATATAAGTTGTTGGTATTAGATATATATAATTGCTTGAAGTTAGACCATTTAGTTTTACAATCAAACTAACCAAGATCCTGTGTGGGTGAAAGAATAAGTTACATATATATATATATTAATCTGCCCCACCCTCCTAACCCTTATCAGTTAACTATATCTATCCATCCATGTTAATCCACCCTCTCTCCCCCCCCCCCCCCCCCCCTCCTCCTACCCCCCACATACACAGACATCTTCCCACCTAAGCTCCTTTATAAGAGAGTTAAGAGGTAGGTCCATTTACGGTGTATTAATGGCTTACGTGTCATCACCATCACTAGCAAAGCCACACACACACATATATATATATATATATATATATATATATATATATACTGGATATATATCACGTATATCTCACAAAGACGCGTGATCAAATAAATATTGAGGTACAATCTCCAAGTTGGATTTCCCTTCTCTTTAATGTACTGTATATAGGAAAAGGTTAAGATTACTTTATTATGCAATGGTGTAGTGGATTAAAAGCTTGGACACTTGTTCTGAATGTCGGAGGTTCGATCCCGGCTGGGGGTATCTAAATATATACCGGTATATATATATATATATATATATATATATATATATATATATATATATATATATATATATATATACTGTATATATCTATATATATATATATATATATAGATAGATAGATCCTGTATTTATATTAGCAATATGGGAAAGGTTGGTGGGTAAATGTTTTGTTTTTAAAGGCCTCTTGTATTAGGATATGCTTCACGCCCATGCCTACACCCACGCCCACACCCACGCCCACGCCCACGCCCACACCCACACCCACAACCACACCCTCAAACACAACTCACACCCCACACAATACATAACTCCCACACCCATACCCACAAACACAATTCACACCCACAAACTAATTACAGTACAATTCTTCACACCCACACATTTACAAATAGTTCACATCTGTCTCTCTCTCTCTCTCTCTCTCTCTCTCTCTCTCTCTCTCTCTCTCTCTCCAGTATTAACATTAGCAATAAGGTTAAGGTTGTGGGGTAAGTATTTTGTCTCTTAAAGGCCGCCCCTTGAGTGACTTGACCTTCCCACACCCACGGTCTAGATTCACGCCCACACCCACGTGTTTCTATTCACACCCACACCCACTTTCTTACATTCACTCCCACGTTTTTCTATTCACGCCCACACCCACTTTCTATATTCACACCCAAGTTCTTCTATTCACGCCCACACCCACGTTCTATATTCACGCCCACGTTCTTCTATTCATGCCCACACCCATGTTCTATATTCACGCCCACGTTCTTTTGCTCACGCCCACACCCACTTTCTATAATTCACACCCACGTTCTATATTCACGCCCACGTTCCTATAATCGCGCCCAAACCCACGTTCTTATATTCACGCCAACACCAACGCCCAAGTTCTATATTCACGCCCACACCCACGTTATAGTAAGTGTCTGTGTGCATTTACTTTATAATCACAACTATTCTCTTTACCTAACTACCTATCTATCTAACTAACAGTATATATAATTATAATATATATATATATATACAGTATACAGTATATATATATATATATATATATATATATATATATATATATATATATATATATATATAATTCTGTATATTTAGTTATCTCTCTATATCTGCCGACCTACAGTAGATGTGATTTTTTTTTTTCCTGTTTGGGCTCCGTCTCGAGTCGGCCACCCCCAGCTATAGGGTACTTGCCTGTGTGTATGCATACATAGATGCATCTATCTATCTATCTATCTATCGAACAGTATATCATTCTATCTATCTATTTATCAGTGTATCTCTCTCCAACCCCTCCTTACACACACACACTGGTCTCATGGTAATTCTTGTGTTCATTATCGTACTGGCGAATGACGGTCATGCTCCAGTCTTCTTGTTAAAGACTGCCGCTGGTGATATTATTACGCTAACACACGATAACCGGAAATACACACACACACACACACACACAATATCAGGAAGGACACACACTAACACACGCGCTCTTATACATATACAGTACATGCATAATTATGTATGCCCAGTACTCTCTCTCTCTCTCACAAGCACGTACACACACACACACACACACACACACACACACACACACACACACACACACACACACACACACACACACACACACACACACACACACACACACACACACACACACACACACACACACACACACACACACACACACACACACACACACACACACACACACACACACACACACAGATACTAATATCGTATACACACACGATTGACTCTCTCTCTCTCTCTCTCTCTCTCTCTCTCTCTCTCTCTCTCTCTCTCTCTCTCTCTCTCTCTCGCTCGCTCGCTCGCTCTCGCTCTCTCTCTCTCTCTCTCATGTATAGCCACTAAATACACTCGGACCAGTTAATAAAGCACCCACTGATTCACCCCAGCGAGGACATACCCATTAACGGTATATAAGATGACCAAAGATGATCTAATACAGTATATATAGAATAATGGTACCAGTTAATTGATGCACGCACTTCTGATTCACACTCATATACACACACACACTTGCACGCCACTCTAAGTCGTACACGCAAATGGGATCTTTATCACCATATATACATGCACTCAATCATCAACACACACACACACACACACACACACACACACACACACACACACACACACACACACACACACACACACACACACACAGTACCACAATAACTACCAATACATGCACTCACTTCAACACCTCCTGCCTTATATAACCCCACACACCCACACACCCAACTAATGTACCCATACAAACCCCATTAATATCCCACACCCTACAACATGCTACCCACCATCCACCCACACTTGTTAATACACCCACATACCTCATAACACCTCATCCACACGCAAAGACACATCCATCTACACGCACCCACAACTCCCTCACTGCCACCAACACATTCACACATATACCCACACTCCCACCAACACACCAACGCTCTCACACCATACCCACACACATACCCACATACACTAACACACCCACACTCCCACACCAACACACCCAAGCATCCTTCCACAATGTTCTCACACCACACCCACACACATAAACACACCCCTACACACACACACCAGTACACCCACACACCCATGCATCCTTCCCTAATGCTCTCATACACCACACCCACCCACATAAACACCCTCCTCCCCTTCCCACACACCCACACACCCAAGCATCCTTCCACAACACCCACACACCCACACCCCTACACACACACACCAGTACACCCACACACCCATACATCCTTCCCTAATGCTCTCATACACCACACCCACCCACATAAACACCCTCCTCCCCTTCCCACACACCCACACACCCAAGCATCCTTCCACAACACCCACACACCCACACCCACACACACCACGTCATGAGTGCTGTAAGTGAACCTAGACTTCTAAAATGCCACAGCTTTCTTAGAACCTCCGCCAGCCGTCTTGAGGGTGTGGTGGTGGTGGTGGTGTCTACTGAGTAATAATGTAAACAATAACATCACCAGAGGGGGTACGACACTATTATACACTTCCTGGTTTGAGCTGCAGGAGGTTTAGGTTGGGGTTTCGTGAAGATTGGTAAGAGGTTATGCATATATATATATATATATATATATATATATTAATTACATATCACAAATACACGTGTGCCACTAAATGTTTTAATCTCTCAGTGGGGTTTGGCCGTGGTGGAGTTGGTTAAAGCGTCGGCTATCGTCCTGACGGTCGACGGTTCGAACCCCACTGAGAGATTAAAACATATATATATATTATATAGGCTACTGTATATACAGTGCATAATATATATATTCCTGTATATATATATATATATATATATATATATATATATATATATATATATATATATATATATATATATATATATATATACTGTATATATATATAATATATATATATAATAAAGGCTAAGGATAATTAAAGCCAGATAAGATGTCCTTGGCCACTGGTATTACATTTATGGTAATTTGTCACACTCGGAAATGCTTGTAGACTATGAATAAGTTAAGCATGTAAATATGTGTGCACTTGAGAAGGTTGAGTTGTGTGATAAATGTATATCCTCTCTCTCTCTCTCTCTCTCTCTCTCTCTCTCTCTCTCTCTCTCTCTCTCTCTCTCTCTCTCTCTCTCTCTCTCTCTCTCTCTCTCTCTCTCTCTCTCTCTCTCTTCCTTCAACTCTCCTTTTCTATCGGATATGCCATCTCTACTAGAAATAAGTCCTGACCACCTCTTTTGAATCGTAAGGTCTGTGTGGCCAGTATATATATGTAAATATATGTAAATCTCACTTAAATACACACACAATATATACACACAATATATAATTATACTGAATATAAAGACAAACAACCAAACGCAATGCTACACTATGAGATGCTATTTGATTTAAAAGACAATATCTAAAATTAACCATTCACACTAAGGGGAATACCTAACCTCAACAAGCTACTAAAGATATAATTCAACTAGACACGGTTAGCAGAAGAATTATAATACAATATATTCACATAATCTCCCTCTCACGACGCAGCCTAGTAAGGAAAGTTAGTGGTTTGGAAAATAGCAAGAAGAGAAAAAATGGGTGTCCTCTTAAAATGAAAATCTAGCCTAATGGGTGAGCAGGTGCATAGATGTATAGATAAACAGATAGATAAGTTATATTTATAGATAAATACAGACACACACACACACACACACACAGAGAAAGAGAGAGAGAGAGAGAGAGTGAGTTACAGTTACACAGAGATACACAGATACGCAGACCACACAGACCTTGCGGTCTCGACTAGACGGTCCGGCCTTAATACTTCTAGACAGGGACAGTTTATAGTGGAAGAATGGGACAGTAGAGGAGAGAGAGAGAGAGAGAGAGAGAGAGACGCAGATACGCACATATACGCATACACCCATGTGATGAAGTAATACTGGAGCCTAGAGTAATGTAGAACAAGTTGGTTGGTTCCTTACATGTTAGTTAATTTGCATGTAATCTGATAAAGCAATATGGGTTTGTCTACTTGGGTTAGGCTCACTGGGAGATAAGCTAGTTAGTATCAAGGATATTTGGTGGTGGAGTTCAGGTTCTTATATACAGTATACTGTATATAGGTAGATATATATATATACAGTATATATATATATATATATATATATATATATATATATATAGACAGACAGATAGATGAGATAGACGAGAAGAAAGAAGGGGAGAGGGGAAATATATTTTAAATAAGAAAGTATTATATTTTCTAAATTACGATGTAGAACTGTCCTTCAAATGTGACGATACAGTAAACACAAAACACGATCGTGTGTGTGTGTGTGTATGTGTGTGTGTGTGTGTGTGTGTGTGTGTGTGTGTGTGTGTTATAATGAATCATGGACAAGATAATAAATACAACTAACCCCCAATTAGGTTTAACCCGTCAAACCCCGTACTGGCAAGGCTGCTTTAGATGATTCACAGTAACGGGGCGTATTGTTAGTTAGCATTAACGGGGTGGTGACTAAAGGCAGTGTCACGCGAGCTATTTTGTCCGTCACTATTTACGGGCAATTATTGTAGTCCGGCAATTTAACCCTTTGAGTACCAGCGACGTGTGTTATACTGTTTTCTACCAAAATTTAGACAATATTATGCAGCTTAGGAAGGAGCTGTGGTAGTTAGAAAGGAAATTTGAGATAGTTTGAAGCCTTATTATTGCTAGAGGTCCTTCCTAAGCTGAATAAAATCGTCTAATAGTTGCCAGAATATTATAAAAGGGACGCCCCTGGTACTGAGTTAAAATAGGTAAACAATATAAGTTTCATAAGAACTGAACTACCAAACATAATCTACCTACGACCTAGTTTCCGATTACAATGCAAAAAAAGCCTCAAAAAAGTACGAGAACTAACTTGCTCTTCGATAATTGCCGGAAAATGCGTTCGTGTGACCCCCAGTGGTGATATATATGCCCATGACATCATAGGCACAAGTAGCTTCCGTGCATGACTTCTGCGGTATGTTATGTGTTCTGCGGGTACCGTAAGTGTTTGCTCCCTAGACCTCCAGCAAGCTTAACCTCTTCTGTACCGGCGACGTATTTTCCATTATATTCTGGCAACTATTAGACGATTTCGTTAAGCTTAGGAACGACGTCTACCCATTAACAGGCTACACACCATTTTAATTAATCCGATTTGCTATCATATATCTTTCCTAAGCTTCATAAAATCGTCTAAATGTAGCTCAAATCAAATGCAAAATACGTCACCGGTAATGAAGGGGTTAAACACACACACACACACACACACACACAAGACCCCTTTCGAGAGATAGATATGTACGAAGATGAATACGGGCCATGGTATGAATGGACAAAAAATTAAATTAAAATACAAAGTTAAATGTGTGAATATTATCCATCCAGATCAGACACTACTCAATCTTTCGAGAAAAAAAAATAAAAAGTGAGTCTCTGTTCGGAGTATCACTCATCCAAACTTTTTTTTTCAGACAAGATATTCACACAGTTACTCTAAGAATACAAAGTAACTCAAAATAATATCAATCTATGAAATTACTGATAACACGGAGCGGCCCCTAATTCTCTATCCCCTGGTTGTCCCTCCACCATGCCTCTGCATTCCGAACGACTCTCGCCCTGTTCTTTTTAAACCATCGGACCCTCTGCGTTTCTGTCATGTTGAGTGGCTTGGGCGTATCGTCCGGGTATAGACTTAAATACTTTTCAACTATCTCATTACTAATATTTTCAAGTGCCAATTGGGTTTTTGCCTTCTTTTTGTCCCGGCGCCACTTATTATGCGACCAAATAGGAGACGGTGCGGTATCCTCCAGATCGTTCATGGGGGAGGGTTTTCTAGAACATTTATTGGGGAGGGATCTTCCATTGGGGAGGGGTCTTCGGGATCGATCATTGAGGTTGGTTCCTCCAGAATCCCTTGGTTGTCCCGCCACCATGCCTCCGCATTCCTAGTAACTCTTGCCCTATTTTTTTTAAACCATCGGACCCTCTGCGATTCATTCATGTTGGGAGGCTTGGGCGTATCATCCGGGTACAGACTTAGATACTTTTCTACTATCTCATGACTAGCATTTTCGAACGTCGATACAGCTTTTGCCTTCTGTTTGACCCGGCGCCACTTACTATAGGACGAAACAGGAAACTGGTCGTTACTTTCAACGACCTGGTTGGCCTCATAAATAACCTGCTGATTATCTCCATCGACCTGGTTGGCCTCATCAATAACCTGTTGGTTATCTCCATCGACCGGGTTGGCCTCATCAATAACCTGCTGGTTATCTCCATGGACCGGGTTGGCCTCATCAATAACCGGCTGGTTATCTCCATCGACTGGGTTGGCCTCATCAATAACTGGCTGGTTATCTCCATCGACCGGGTTGGCCTCATCAATAACTGGCTGGTTATCTCTATCGACCGGGTTGGCCTCATCAATAACCTGCTGGTTATCTCCAACGACCGGGTTGGCTTCATCAATAACCGGCTGATTATCTCCAACGACCGGGTTGGCCTCATTAATGCCATGATTGGCCTCGTTGACACACTGGTCGGCCTCGTCATTAACATTAATCCAACATTTTTGGATAGTTTTCAATCCCCGTATCCATTTGAGTTTAACGCTACTAAAACCCTTTGTAAGTTGTATTACCATAGCTGTTTTAAACTTATATTCTACTGTCCCATTATCGAAACGCCAATTTTTTGTATCCAGAATAATTATTTTGTTCTGTTTATTGAAGATGCTATTTGTAAACCACTTTTGGGGTTTATTTTGAGGTTTAATTATCAGTATTTTAGGCAATTTTTCCATGGAATGCGACTGTGTGGGGAAATAGTGTACGCTATGCAGCGTTACACTAAGATCCACTGGGGGAACTAGAATATCGTACGAGTACATGGCTTAATTCACTCCGTTTAATCAAATACGTTAACTAAAACGATTTAGAACGCAAACGGAAGAGAAAACGAAACACTTGCTAATGAATCAACGCACAGAACAAAAGTGAGCTGGTGTAGAGACTAGCGTCTTGGACTTTCGCCCAGGATCGCGTCCACACTCGGCGCATTAAAGATTTTTCACAAGCACTGAGTCATTACCGTCCCTCATGAGCAAGGGGATGGGATAGTAGTACAGGACCCCAATGGAAATACGCCTAATCGGCCTTATTGGGCTATCCTTAGCTGGCTTAGCATGCACTAGCTTTAAGAACTATTACTATTATTATTATTAGCTCACTTCCTTGAGTGATCGAACTATAGTACTATAGCCTATAGTGCCGTACTAAAATATCTACATAGCTATTGATGTTTTTTGTTTCATTAACTCTTAATCCAACTTTGTTTATCGCATCTAAATGCATAATGATTATTAAAAACGGGCTATTATTATTTACAATAGCCTAGGTATAAATTAACGAATATAAAAAAAAAGCGTTTCGGATAAAATTATAATATATGATAGTTACCCATAATAATGCATCCGTTTTCTCTTATACCTTATAAAAGAAAATGCATCAATTTTATGGGTAACTAAAATATAAAATATGATCACCAGGTAATTACGATGATGCTCCCTTTATACTGGGTTATGACCACTTACGTTTTTTTGGCTATAATAATTATGCTAGGTACGATAAATACATTTTATTTTGTTTTTATTTATTATTTTTAGTTGGGCACATTGCTAGCTTGCATGGTTGGTGGGTGGTGTATCCCATTTAAATGCAAATTATTTCCGATAAAATTTAAGGACAACATTTTTAAAAAATCACATAACAAAATGGAAAACCTCCGGTTTGATCTATAAAACGGGGGAGGTTCGAAAGTATAAATGCACCGGAAGTTCAAGAAAACATCACTATATAAAAATATGGTCCATTCATTTTAGGTAGGTCAGAAATCGTGACCCCTAAGTTCCTAACTTCTGTAACTCAAAAAAAGGCTAGAGCAAATGGGCTGTACATTTCCACACCTCTTCCCTAGATGACCCTTCCTAAATAGTAGAAATAGTAGCTCAAATACTTCAGTCGTATATAAGTGGTCAAGATTTTCGCCTACCAATAATTAATTTTCGTCCGTTGCAATCCCTCCTATTCGTTTAACCCCTTCTGTACCGGTGACGTCTTGTAAAATGTATGCTTGCTATATTTAAACGATTATGTGCAGTTTAAGAAGGATCTGTGGTAGTAAAAATGGTTAAGTGAGATAGTTCGAAGCCTATTAAGTGCTGGAGGCCCTGTATAAACTGAATAATATTGTCTAATAACAGCCAGAAAAAGGTTAAATAGACGTCGCCGGTACGGAAGAAGTTAATTTTTACTAAACATCCATGTCTGCAGCTCGCAAGATAGGCGAACACTTTTAACCTATTCAGTACCAGTGACATCCTTTTTTTTATATTCTGCTAAC
The DNA here is from genome assembly GCA_032716605.1 of Paralithodes platypus. Lineage (NCBI taxonomy): Eukaryota > Metazoa > Arthropoda > Malacostraca > Decapoda > Lithodidae > Paralithodes > Paralithodes platypus. The sequence goes on from CM064506.1 coordinate 1,920,791, forward strand.
TTTTACACGATTTCGTTCAGCTTATATTATATATCTAAATATAACCGTCTAATAATAGCCAGAAAAAAATATATACAGAACAGCAATGAATAGTCGGATCTGCTAAGGCTTAAGGGGAGATTTTCACTTAAGTGGTTATTTTTCGAACCTCCTTCACCCTCATGTTTAGCTCCATTAGTTTTGAGATTTTAAGACGTTCGCCCCGTTAGTTTGGCGATTTTAAGACATTTCGACCTTTTTCTGTCAATGTTAAGACCTTTCGTGCCATTTAGGTGTTGAAGGAGGGTCTTGGGGGTATTTCTTTAAAGCTCTATGGGGGTCTAGAAAGCAAACTAAAAAATCAGCCCTTAACTTAGTCAAATGCAGACGACAAACAAATCACTCGGTCTTCTCAAGGTCATACCAACTCCTTCCCTGGAATGCTGTTTTTAACCCTTACTGTACCGGTGACGTTCTTTTCATTATATTCTGGCAACTATTAGACGGTTTTATTCAGCTTAAGAAGGACGTCTACCCACTAAGAGGCTTCAGACTATCTCAATTAATCCTTTTAGCTACCATATATCTTTCCTAAGCTTCATACAATTGTCTAAATGTAGCTAAAATCAAATAAATAAGACGTCTTGGTACAGAATGGGTTAACCTGACTACTTTTATGTGTGGCTATAATACATGTGTAGGATTTGGTGTCCCGAGTTCGAATCCCAGGAGGGCCAGATGCTTTCATTAGTGTATTCAAATGCATTGGGGTTTGTAATTGATGATTAATGTTAAGAACGGGGTGTTAATTAATGCAAGGTAAAATATGTAGTGTTTTGTCAACTACCATAAAGGTGAGATTTACATTTATTTATCTATTTATTTATCATTATATTATTTTACGTTATTTTTTTATTTTTATTTTTGTTTAGGGGAGGGGGGTTCCTCTCTAGACCTTCATCAAGTTTAAGAAAATACCCTCATGACCCGCCTTCGAGATAAAATTGTGCATTTTTTGGTAGAGAAATTCCCCGGCCGAAGGCTGATTCCTCCTTAATTGCAGGCTCGCTATCGCTGGCCAGGGTATGATAGACACCTAAGTGGCATGAAAGGTCTTAAAATCGCAATCTAATGGGGTGAAAGGCTTAAAATCTAAAAATTAATGGGGCTAAGGCCGCTAAGCATTGCGGGAGAAGGGGTCCAGAAAACTCCCCTTCACTTCAAGTCACGGTAATCGCTTTTAATTTATAATCTAAAGGGAATAGTGCTTGGTTTTTGGCCTATATATATAAATATGTGTTAATGTATTTTAGAGTTTCCTCGCTAGACCTCCATCAAGCTTTAAAAAATCACCCCTTTCAAGATAAATTTGTAAATTTTTCGGTAGAAAATGTCCCGGCCAAAGACCGGTTCCGTCTTAAATTACAGGCTTGCTAACGCTCGCCAGGAAAAAAACGACACCTAATAGGCACGAAAGGTCTTAATATTGACAAAGAAATGGGGCAAAGGTCTCAAAATCATCAAACTAACGGAACGAACATCATTAAACCTCAAAACTAATATGCTAAACATGAGGGAGAAGGGGGTCCAGAAAAAACGAGTAGTACCCCCTTGATGTACATAAAACAAATAAATGAACAGGTGCGTCAAGGTACACAGTATTTCTGCTCACGTATTTTATGCTCTCTCTCTCTCTCTCTCTCTCTCTCTCTCTCTCTCTCTCTCTCTCTCTCTCTCTCTCTCTCTCTCTCTCTCATCCACGTCACCACACATCTGCACCTCCATGTAAGCCCCTGTGTAACTGTATGTATTTTCTGAGCTTCACAATACCCTTCCTAATATAAAACATTACGCTTTCCATAATGCAGTTAGTTGGGTGATGAGTACATGATTAGATTGATATCTAAAATTCGAAAATGGATATAAATCGTGGTCGTATACTCACCCTTTAACTGTGTTGGTGGTGTAATGGTTTAGATGCTTATGTTCTGGGTGTGGTGTCCCGAATTCGGATTCCGGGAGGACCATATGCTTTCATTAGTTTATTAAAAATACATTGGGGTTTGTAATTGATGATTAATGTTAAGAACGGAGTGTTACTTATTAATAAAACAATCTAGACCTCAATGAAACTACTTGTGTAATTATATATATTTTCTTAAGAGAATGCTTTCGCTACAAGGGGTCCGAAGCTCTACAATTTACTGCCAAAAGAAATAAGAAACCAAAACTACCCAACCGTTGACAAATTCAAAAAGGACTTGGATGATTTCCTGTCATCACTGCCAGACCAACCTATCCTACCCCACTAGTACCTCGCAATAGCATTCTTGACCAGATGGCACAGAGGAGGGTAGATGGGATGTACACCGCAACGGCGTGGACCACGGGGCGTTAACTGACAGCCCTCAACTGGAACCACAGGAACCACAGGTAATGCTTGTTTTTTGGTATTTGTATTTGTGTGTTTATTTATTATTGAGTTTCCTCCCTAGACCTCCATCAAGCTTAAAATAACCCCCTAGACCCCTAGACCCCTTTCAAAATAAATGTGTAAATTTATTGGTAGACAAATTTCCCTGCCCACCTAGAATTACAGGCTCGCTATCGTTCACCTAGAAAATATCGACACCTAAATGGCACGAAAGGTCTGTATATTGACAAAGAATGGGGGTGAAAGGTCTTAAAATTGCCAAATTAATGAAACGAACGTCTTAAAATCTCAAAGCTGATGGGCTTAAACATGAGGCAGAAGAAGCAACTACCTGCCCCTTAATTAAGCAAGTTTTGTGTTAGTCTAAAGCTGCATAAAATCGTCTAGCAGTAACCAGAATAACCTCAAGCGGTTAACGTCCCAATACCCTTCCTAATATTAATTCCTTGAGGATCATGACGCGTTTTTACAGTTTACTCTGGCTACCATTAGACAATTCTATGATGCTGAGGGAGGATGTGGGAAGTAAAAGGGTAAGTACTATCTCAATAACCCTCTCACTTTCATATACCCTTCCTATTCTGAATAAAAGCATATAATAATAGCCAAAATAACCTGTCAAAATGCGCCACAATCCTCAAGGGGTTAATAAAACAATCGTAAGTTAGGTAGGCTACAGTGTTGCTAAGTTGGCCACGATTGCTAGTATGTTGATCGTTTTAACCTTGATTTGTAATTCCTGAGCAGAATATAAATTATTGCCTGATATTTAGCCGGCATAAACTTTAAAGGTTTACAGCGTATAGTCAGTCGTCTACTTCTGAAGTGTGTATAATATAGTTGCATCACACATTTTGTTATGTATTTATTTATTTATTTATTTATGTATTTATATATTTATTTTTATTTTATATTAATATAGGACTATTGGGGAAACCAACCCTTCAGGATTATTTAGACAGCATTAGTCAGGAAGAAAGTTAAGACATGAGCCTCGATTTTTCGAAAACTCGCGCGGCAATCCCTTCTATTATATTTATACACCAAGAGCTTGCGCCAAGATTGAGTGCAACTTGCATTTCTCTGTTTGCATTTCCACCAAAGGTTTCTAAATAAACTATAGTCTATTCGCTGTAAGTAGGCGAGAAATCATGATCTCTAACCTCTATAACTCAAAAACGACTAGAGTAAGCGAGCTAATATTTCTACCATTTGAGAAGAGTCAGTCAAGGAATAGACTTGGAAATGTGCAGCCAATTTGCTCTAACCCTTTTTGAGTTACACAGGATAGAGGTCATTATGTCTCGCCTACTTACAACGAATAGACTATAGTATATCCAACTAACCATCATTACCGTCCGCGATGGCTATATTCAATATATTGATTGATTTAACCTTCACTTGTAATTCCTGAGCAGAATATATCGGATTATGTACCTGGCATAAACTTCAGAGCGGTTTCCATCGTATGTATAAATAGTCAATCGTCTGCCGCCGAGGTGTGAATATAATAGCATCACACTTCTAATCACTCAACATGGTATCAAAGAAACGAAATAAATGATGGCAACTCGCGCAATAATCCGTTTATTATATTTATACACCAAAACCTCGCTTCAAGATTAAGAGCGACTTGCATTTACTGATCAGTACCAGCACCATCGACTTCTAAATACACTAGTGCATCCAGTATAATGTCATCACAACTGTTCAATGATGTAAAACGATGGGCATAAACTCGTAATCAAATATATACGACCCGACAACTCTCTCTGGCACACTCGTCAAAACTTTCACTTGTGCTGACATTAAATTTTGTGATAACAGTTATAATCACCCTTAACACCACGCCCAACTCGTTCCCTGGGCATTATAGTATCGTTAGTTTCTCTGGTACTTACATTTAACGTGGCTAGAGGTCCCAGAAACAACAACAGAGACAGAGAGAGCGGGATGTGATGTGGCTAGGCTGCGAATCTGGTGAAATGTTATAATGCTCAGTACCTGGCGACAGACTGCTATACCTTACGCTCACTTAGGGGCCAATTGGAAAGGATACCTGTACAGGTATAGGTATATGTATATGTAAATTATTATATGAGTTAATTTGATAAGTATGGCAAACTCAAATTGTCCTACGTAGCAAAACAAAAAACACAAAAATAGTTTAAGGGGATTTTTTTTTTTAAAGTTGTTATATTTAATGTTTTTAATTTTGTTCCGTAGACCGTAGACCTCCATCAAGTATTTAGAAATACACCTACAAGACCCACCTTCGAAATAAATTTGTGCACTTTTCGATTCCTCCTAAATTGCAGGCTAGCTATTGCTCGCCAGGGAAAAATCTACACCTAAATGGCACGAAAGGTCTGAAAATTGACAAAGATATGGGGCGAAAGGTCTTAAAATCGCCAAATTAATGGGTCTAACATCTTAAAATCTCAAATATAATAGGGCTAAGCATGAGGGAGTGGGGGGGGGGGGGGGACCAGCAATAATATATTAAGAATACTAGCGTTATCCTCTTCTGCCACACGACGATTATTTTTGTGTTAGATTATTAAAGGGGAAGGGTATATTTTGTGGTCGATTATTTCATACATAATATATTATTTTCTAGTTGCCTCCCTAGACCTCCATCAAACTTTAAAAGAAACATCCATTAGATCCCCTTTCTATATTAATGTGTAAATGTTTCGGTTTGTCTTAACTTCTTTCTGTGGTAGTTTATACACGTCGCCTATTTTTGTGTTTTACCAGGAGGTTTAGGGTGACTTGATTATCCTAGTCTAGTCTAACCTAATGTCTAACCATAACTAATAGGGCTGAACATGAGGGAGAAGGGGGTCCATTATCCGATCCTAATCTAGCCTTATATCATGTTTAACCATAACTAATAGGGCTAAACATGAGGGAGAAGGGAGTCCAGAAAATCCCTCCCTTAACCCAGGCACACCTCTCCCCCACACATGTATTATTCTCCTATGACCCCGCCATATATAAACATCCCGTAATCATTCCCGGTTCTATTATATTCCCCAAGTCTGCAGGAATGTATACGCGTGGCCTACTTTGTGTTCTACCAGGAGGATTATGACAACTGTTAACCCCTTTTGTACCAGGGACGTCCTTTTCGTCATATTCTGGCAACTAGTAGACGATTTTATTCAGTTTAGGAAGGACGTCTACTCATTAAAAAGCTACAGAATATTTCAATTAATCCTTTTAGTATATATCCTTCCTAAACTTCATAAAATCATCTAAATGTAGCCGAAATAAAAGAAAAAAGACGTCACCGGTACAGCACAGGTTAATCTATCCTAGTCTAGGCTAACCTAATCTATAACCATTAACCCCTTATGTACTGGCGACGTCTTTAAAATTATATTTGTGCTATATTTAGACGATGTGTGCATTTTAGGAAGGATCTGAGATAGTAAAAAGGGTTTAGTGACATAGTTCGAAGCCTGTTAGTTGCTGGAGGTCCTCTTTGAACTGAATAAAATCGTCTAATAGTAGCCAGAATGCAGTTAAATGGACGACACCGGTAGTGAAAGGGTAAGTTAAGCTGGTTTAGGTGAAGTGAGGTGAGGAAAGGTGAAACAAGGTCAATTCAATGCAATTAGTTTATGTTGGGTTGGGTTAGATTAAGTTACTTCAGGTTAGGTAAAGTGGGGTTAGGTTAGGTTGGGTTAGGTGAGGTAAGGAAAAGAAGGTTAGGTAAGGTGGAATGAGGTTAGATTAGGTTGGGTTAGGTTACGTTAAGTAAAATGAGGTTAGGTTAGGTGAAATGAAGTGAGGTAAGGCAAAATAAGGTTAGGTGAGATGGGATAAGGTTAGTGAGGTGAATTGAGTTAAGGCAAATAAGCTTAGGTGAAGTGGGATGAGGTTAGGCGAGGTTAGTCAAGGATAAAACTACTATGATCACCCTAGTAAAATAAAAAGTAACGAAAGTGGATAAACCCTTGTAAACTTGGGAACTATGCTTCCTGCCTGTTTACTACCACTTTCCAGTTGATTGTGGAGAACTGTGTACCGCTTCCTGCTGTATGTGTGTGTGAGTGACCCTGTGTGTGTGTGTGGGGGGGGGGGGGGCTGTGTGTGTGTGTATGTGAGGGGGAGTGTGTATGTATGTGAGGGAGAGAGGGAGTGTTTGTGTGTTTTACCTATTTGTATTTACCTATTTGTAGTATACAGGAGTTGAGCTTTTTAGGCTCGTATTGTCCCGCTTCCTGAGTTACAATTACCTAACTTTGCCTTAAAAATATGAATGTTTTTTGCACACACCACTTCCTCTTCTAACTGATTCCATTTACTTATACATGTGTGTGGTCGTGTGTGTGTGTGGGGGGGGGGGGTATGAGTGGTCCTGTGTGTGTGACAGAGAGAACGAGAAAAAGAGTGTGCGACAGTGTATATGTGTGTATGAATGTATTTGTGTGAGTGACCGTGTGTGAGAGAGAAAAAGAGAGAGAGAGTGTGTATGTGTGTGTGATAGTGTGTGTGTATGAATGTATATGTGTGTAAGTGAGGGATCCAATGTGTATGTGAGTGAGTGTGTATCGTGTGTGTATATGTATGTAAAAGAGTGATCCTATGTGTGTGTGTGTGTGAGTGAGAGTATCGTGAGTATGTGAGTGTATACAAGTGACCCTGGATGGCTCCCAGTGGTCAGTACTTGGAGGCCGTTGACAAAGGAAGGAAGGATGGTAGTATTGTAGGTTAGTAGTGCTGGCTATGGTTTCTTTGTTGCAGGATGGATGAGTAGGTTAGGTCTGCCAGTGCTTTACTACAGGATGGATGTACACTACACTACAGGCAGATACGCTCAACATTCACAGGTATTCCGATTGCTTTACATGACTTCAAATTGTATGTGTGAAGCGTGTGTGTATGATTCTTATATAGTGTAATGGTTTGAGTGTTTAAGATCTGTATGTGGTAACCCAGGTTCGAATCCCGAGAAAATCACATGCGTTCATACATTTCTTTGGGAGGTGTTTGGTGTTGGGAGTGAAATTAATAAATTAGAGTATATATATATATATATATATATATATATATATATATATATATATATATATATATATATATATATTGTTTGTAGCTTCTTAACTCTTTCAAGATCCGATAATAATTTTGTTCCCGTTTATCAGATATTTTAGACGATTTTATTCAGATTAGGAAATGTATATGGAAATCAGATGGCTAATAGAGATAGTCTTGTATACCCTTATAACTCCCACAGATCCTTCCTATACTGTACAAAATCGTCTAATGAGAGCCAACATTCAATAAAAAATGCGTCCCTGAATTCTTAAGGGGCTAAGTACAACAAAGAATATATGTTTTAATCTATACATCATATATAAAAAAAATATATATATATACTTAAATTAGGTGTATGAATATGTCAGTAGGCACTCACTTCTATTTTTAATTTCATTCCAAATGCATGCAACAATTTAATGACTCGCTATTCACCAAACAACTTCTCAACTCTTAACAAATCTATAAAAATAACTTCATGACTCCCACTGGGATGAAGACCTTGTAATGTTAAGCTAAGCAAACATGCATGCGCTCTCCCTTACAAATTCTTCAATGACTGTTAATAATTACCAATAATTTAGATTAAAAAATAATATCTCCTGAATATTACCGTATTTTGGTATCTTCAATTTAAGTTACATGTGCTTTCATATTACCCACTCACTTTAGTCATGGGAGCATACCAGAATGAGAACACTTCAATTTACCTTTATCAGCCAATAGTACCTTGCATCACACATTCTGGGTGTGCAGTATATTTTTTAACCCCTTCTGTACCGGTGACTTTTTTTTTTTTTTTTTTTTTGTAAGCTATGTTTAGACGATTGTGTGCAGTTTAAGACCGATCCGTGTTAGTTAAATGTGGTTAATTGAGATAGTTCGAAGTCTATTAATTGCTGGAGGCCCTTTTTAAACCGAATATAATCGTCTAATAGTAGCCAGAGTAAGGTTAAAAGGACGGCACTGTCACTGCAAGGGTTAACCCACTGAGCCCCAGCGACGCAGCGTTTGCGTCAGCAATGTATGTAACGCTAAAGCCCAGCGACGCAACAGTTGTGTCAGTGTTACTCCGGTCCCAATTACTTCGGTCCTATGGCACCTAGAGGGCTCAGATTTGTATGGGAACTGTGTAAGTATCCCACGCACCCATGCCGATGATTGAAAACTCTCAAAGTCCATCCGCGTGTGCGTGAGCGTGCAAAAACATGTTTTTTTGGGGGAAATTGCCTTCAATTTTTTACTCTTCTAAAATCCGTTTTCGGGGGCTCCGTAGGACCATTTGTTGAGCTTTTTGATCGGTTTTTCGTGGTTTTTTCTTCATTCCTAACCCATTCGCTATTGTTTCTGGAAAAAAAACTTTTTTCAAAACCGGCTGGTCCCTGGTGGTACATTTATTAATAACTAGCTGGGGCTCAGTGGGTTAAGGAAGTCTGGGAAGGCGTTTTTGTTAGCCTAGGAGGCAAGCTAAAATACGTTGCTCGAAAATTATCAGTAATATCACTATAGCACTAACTAGGATAATTATTTAAAAGGAATGATGTATGAAAACTGTTCAGCACAGTCCAGGCAAATGTACAGTTGGCCTCATAAATTTGCTTACACCTCGTGATTTATGTGTGGAAGAAAAATTAGTATGATTGAATTAGAAGTGTATTTGCTTATTTAATAGTTCATTGATATGACCAATTAACAGTATCATTGCAATTTATTCTTGCAAGTCAACTATGCTATAATTCCTTCCATACATAAAATCACAGTGTGGATATAAATTAACCCCTTCTGTACCGGTGATGTACTTTTCTTTATGTTCTGGAAACTATTAGGCGATTTTGTTCAGCTTAGGAAGGATGTTCACCCATTAAAAGGCTACAGGTAATCTCAATTATTCATTTTAGCTACCTTATGTTTTTTTTTGTTTTTTGTTATGTTGTTTTTGTGTTTTCCCTGTTCTTGCTCTGTCTTGAGTCGGCTACCCCCAAAATGGGGATTGGGCCTGAGCATATAGATAGATAGATAGATGTTCTTCCTAAGCTTCATAAAATCGTCTAAATGTAGGTGAAATCAAATAAAAGATACGTTAACAGAGGGGTTAATGCGTCAAAAATCCCTGTCCAGCTTTCATCTTAAGGGGAGATGGGTCGTTTTTCTGGAAACCTTTCTCCCTCATGCTTAGCCCCATTAGTTTTCAGATTTTAAGACGTTCGGTCCATTAGTTTGCCGATTTTAAGACTTTTCACCCCATTTCTTTATCAATATTAAGACTGTTCGTGTAATTTAGGTGTTGATTTTGTCCTGGCGAGCGATAGCGAGCCTGTAATTCAAGAGGAACCGGCCTTCGGCCGGGACATTTTTCTATCGAAAAATGTACAAATTTATCTTGAAGGAGGGTCTTGGGTGGGTGTTTTTTTAAGCTTGATGGAGGTCTAGGGAACAAACAAAAAGTTATATGAATAGCTGAATAATAAGACCCCAAAACCAGCCACTATCCTAACCCCTTCTGTACCGGCGACGTCTTTTTAGCTTTATTCTGGCTACTATTAGGCAATTTTATTCAGTTTCAAAAAAGCCTCTAGCAATTAACAGGCTTCGAACTGTCTCACTTAACCCTTTATGCTACCATAGAACCTTCTTAAGCTGCATAAAATCGTATAAATATAGCTAGAGTAAAATTATAAAGACCTTGCCGGTACAGAAGGGGTTAACTGTTCATTGTGGATGAGTCCATGTCCAGTGATCTCCCGCTGCTGAAGCTGTCATCATAATGGTAGACTATATACCGGTGCACACCCATGATAGCGTAACAAACACCCACGCTATATTTTCACTTTCATATCCAGCTATGGTGTCTGATCTTTATTCAAACTCTCATTATGTCTACTGTCATTGTCTGTATATGTTTTTCATTCTTTCCAGTCTCATTTATATATTGCTCCACGTGTAATTTTTGTTTTTTGTTGTTTTTGTTTTTTTACCGAATGCCTAGCCAAACTGACAGGCTAATTTCCTATGGTGCCTGATCTTTATTTAAACTCTCATGTGTCTACTGTCATTGTCTTATGTAGAATCGTCGTCTTTCCTTTCAATCACGTTAATGGTGTAATGGTTTAAGCGTTTAAGATCTGTAGGCCTATGTGGTAACTCAAGTTCGAATTCCGGGAAGATCACATGCTTTCATTAATTTCATTGGGAGGTGTTGGGAGTGAAATCAATAGATTAGATTGTTCTATATCGCTGCACGTGTAGGCTAACTTTATTTTTACCGAATGCCTAGCCAGACTGACAGGCTAATTTCCCTCAGTTTAACCCCAGAAGAACAAGTATGTTCTGGCTAATGTATTGACAGCGAACAAGGGTTTAAAGTTGGCAGATTGGGAGCCAAAGCGTCACATTTTTCCCTTGCCCCTCAACTTTCCCTTCATAATTGCTGAGAGGCACAGGGCCTCGGGTGGGGCTTTGGTTTCCGGGCATTTCCGCGCCCTCCTCAGCTCCCTGCCTTAAGAGTGGCTTCGGTCACCCGGGCTTTGTTAGTGGTAAGCAGGGAGGGTTTTGTGGGGGCGCTCATTTATGGCCTTGGCCTTGCTCGGGACCTTGGGGCTGTTCGGCCAGGCAGCCTGGGGAACAACAACAACAAGGGTTTAAGAGATGGTGTTTTGTTTTTCTGGACACCCTTCTCCCTCATGCTAAGCCCCTTTAGTTTTCAGATTTTAAGACGTTCAACCCATTCATTTGGCGATTTTAAAACCTTTCGCCGCTCTTCTTTGCAAAAATTTAGACTTTTTGTGTCATTTAGGTGTCATTTAAGAGGAACCGGCCTTCGGCCAGGACATTTTTCTACCGAAAAATGTACAAATTTATCTTGAAGGGGGGTCTAGGGAGTGTTTTTTTTTAAACTTGATGGAGGTCCTGCGAGGAAACTAAACAAAAAACATATGAATAAATAATGTTATTGACCACATAAATAGCCACTATCCCCTTAACCCCAGGAAGACCAAGTTAATATATTGACAGTGAACAAGGATTTAACATCAATTATTTACCCCTCCTACTGAACTTCCTGTACAGTGCTAACCTTCTCTCGCACTCCCACACACCAAGGAGACTCATATTGCACCGCCCTGTCTCACCCTTACTCCAGGTTAAAGGGAGTTTTTTGTGGAACCCCTTCTCCCTCATGCGCGAGCGTGCGTGTGTGTGTGTGTGTGTTAATGAATATTGTCTCCCTAATTGTTTTTGTTTTATTATTTTGTTATTATTATTATTATTATTATTGCCTTTCATTTACCAGCCCCAGCACTTAAAGGGGACGTTGTGACTTGAAGGCTAAGCATATATTAAGGAACACCGTTCATAACATTAATCCTCCCTTACAAACCCCAATGCACTTTAATAAATTAATAAAAGCATATGGTCCTCCCGGGATTCGAACTCGGGACACCACACCCAAAACATAAGCATCTAAAGTTCAAAACCATTAGCCTACACCACCAACACAGTAGTAAAAAAAAAAAAGAGTACATAGTAACTAAAAGTAATAACCATGGTTTGTGCTAAGGCCACTGAAGACAAAAGCTCCAAACTACTGCAGAAATTGTATTACTATATCTTAACCCATTGAGGATTAAGATGCGTTAGCTGTATATTTTGGCTAACAATGGACGATTGTATGCAGTTTATGAAGGACCTCGAGCAATCAGAGGGTTAAAATTATATCAATTAAGCCTCTAGCCCCCACACATCCTTCCTAATCTTACTAAATCATCCAACAATAGTCAGAATAAAATGAGTAAGGGCGTCATCGTATATTGAAAAGGATAAGTTAGCCCTGAATATGGATTTATCGTTACGTTTTCTGTGATGGTAGACCAGGTAGACGTCAGACACACCTCTGGCGGCAGTACAAGCAAGCTAGCACAGGTCGAGGGAGGATGAGGAGTATGCTGCCCAGTTAAAGCTCCATTTTCTCACTCCAGGCAGCTTATTTCACCGAGATGCCGGGCAAGAGATACAGGCGAGACCAGAGCGAGGTCTCCTGCTGCCTCAAATACGTCATCTTTGGCTTCAACGTCATATTCTGGGTGAGTAAAGCTCGGTGTTTACATATTGTTTTGACCTTTCTCTCGCTGTCAACTCGCTCTGGCTGTCAATTCCCCAGCTCCCCTATCAATTTGGAGCCATTCCCCCGAGTAGATGGGTCGTGTATGTATGGGGCATGAAGGGATAGGAGGGATCTGTGAGTTAGTGAAGCATAAAGGGCAATAAACTATGAGAGGAAGCTGCCTGGGACAAAGAAATCAGCCCCCCCATCCCCCTTCCTCCCACACTCCCCCACCCTCTCATCTCCTCACTTCCTGGGTGTACCGTCACTTTTTGCATTGTTTTAGCTGTACCGTTATCCCCCCGCTGAACTGTATGACCCACCTGTTACATATTGGGGTACATAGCCTATGGGTTAATAAATGAGTGGGCCTATTTTGTAAGGTAGGCCTAGGCTAATTGTAACGTTTTGTAATTGGTCTGAGGTGGTGGGAGTCAGGCCAAGGTCGGATCATCTGATTGATGCTTCCTTTTAACAGGAGCGGAGCCATTTTTTTCTTTTCTTTTGTGTTCTAAGAGACTAGGACTAGGTTAAGCCCCTCATGCTTTTTAGGACAATAGGCTTAGGCCAACTTGCCAAGCCTATTTATAATATTTTTTTGGATAGGCTAGCCTAGGGCCCTAGGCTAGCCTAGTTATCAGTTTCACCCACTAGCTTTGCAGCCTAGGGCCCTAGGCTAGCCTAGTTATCAGTTTCACCCACTAGCTTTGCAGCCTTTGCTTTTACCTCTGTTTATCTTGTGATATATAGTTATTGTGGACTAGTGGTGAGTTCTGAGCTTTGTCTGTCATCTGAAATGCATTATTTTCCATTATCCAACAATTTAGGGAGAGTTTTCTGGTCCAGGCCGCCAAGCTCCACCTGTAACCCGCCGGCCGACACAGTCCAAACCGTGAACCCATGCAGCCATGCCGCCATGACGCTCTGATCCGCGTATGGGCTATTTAGTGGGGATGTCACGGACTCATGGGCACGGGGGGGCAAGTTAGTTAGCTTAGTGTAAACAAAGCGACAAACTCCCGAAGGAGGAAGGACCCAATTTTCATTCTCGTTATAAACCATAGAAATAACGTTGGGTAATGGATTAGGCCTAGGGATTCTGTAGGGAAACAATGCATTTCCAATAGGAATCATACCTCAAATTAGTTAGGCTACCGTATATTAGGCTATATATTGTCATGGGTACATAGGCTACATACTGTACAAGTGTACAGTACTGTACATACCGGGTACCGTAAAGTGGGGGTAACTTCGGACTTGGGTCATAACTTCGGACATCGGCGATAATAAGTAATTAGACATTGTCATTATATAATGGAAACGCTTTTTATTGTTTTTTTTTGTGGGGTCCGTTTAGAGAAATGGCAAAGGAAGAGCATGTAAAAGTCCTAGGGAACTGACATGAGTATATGTACACGAAAAAAAAATTATATATATATGTGACGAAAATATGTACATTTTTCGCTACCCTGCCAAACTTCTATCACCCTGAAGAAATTTGTTTGTATAAATGATGTTGTGACTGATATAATTTTGTAGTAACATTGCCAGAGACAACATCCACCAAAGGAAATTTGTTACACTTGTATAACGCTCTATCTAGAACACTATCATTTAACCGATTGTGTTTAAAAAAAAAAAAAAAATTGTAACTTCGGACATGGAACAAAACAATCGTTTGTTATTATTTGCCCTATGAAAATAATTCATAATACTTGTACATCATTAACATGGTGGTAAAAGATCAAATAATCATTCTCTGAGTCCAAAAACCCATAAAAATATGATACTATACTAACCGATTTATGTATTTCGGATAATTCTGGATATATAATATATATAAATTAGGAGAGGCATATATCTTGTCCATAAATGTTGTTATCTGCCGAAAGAAACGCCAACAAATACGTTATACCTATAAAAATGCTCAAATTCATAAAAGTGTATAATTATGCAGTTATATATTACAGTATAGATACCTATATATTTTCACTAGGCCTAGTTAATTTTAGAGTTATTGATTTGACAGCATTGGTTATTTTTCCTGCTCAATATTTTCTAGGAGTGAGCTCAATGCCTAACGAGAACAGATCCAAACAGAATATATGTTAAACATCATATATATCCCCCTCCTATACTGATTATACAGGCCTAAAAGTATTGACTGTGCATTTTCCACTATAACATCGGACAGGAATAAGCAGCAATAATAAAATATTCATATAAAATAGTAGGAGCCGAAAAATGAATGAAATAAGGCCACGAACGTAGGTCCGAAGTTCTCCTCCGATTGTCCGAAGTTATCTCAGCTTTCTTGGCAACCATTTTCCATAAGAAACACTGTATGTCCGAAGTTATCAACTTTTCAAGCAAACTTCGGACATCATTTAGGATAAGGATAGCTCTCTTCTTATGGGGGATAATTTTAGGAGGCTTCCTGGATTACGGTGCACTATCACCATACATCACTTGACCTAGTTAAATCTCTATAATGTGTTTACACTCAGGAGAAATTGTTAAAAAACATCGAAAAATGTCCGAAGTTACCGCATTTTACGGTACATACAATTTTAAGACTGAGTGTTCCACACATACGTGCAGTTTCAGTCTCTTGTCCTAATGGTGGCGTTCCAGGCAACCCTGTTAAGGGCTGCTTCACTTGTCATGTGTAAGAGTGCATGAGTCTTAGAGTAGGTTTCAATCATGTGTCTCATTTTTTGCCATTTATTTCTCTCAAGATTATGTTTGGGTATTAGATAATTCAAGTTTCAACTACCGTAACTAAACCTAGCATAGGATGGGTTAGTTCTGTTTTATAACTACCCGTACCGGTAATTATATCGATCATGTAGGTCGCCAACTATTTCTGCACCCACAAACACATTACCGGTACTGTAGGCTATATATTTTAGTCTAAATACTATTTCCAATTGGGGCAGAGAAAACCTTGTTAACTTTAATGCTTCCAAAACCCAATTTCTCCATCTATCTACCCGTCAGGATCTCCCAGCGGACTATCCCTTATTCTTCAACAATACAAAAATCAACCCTTCATCTTCTCTCAATATTCTTGGTGTCTCTTTTTCTTCTGCTCTCATTTGGAAGGACCATATTACCAGTCTTGCTAAGGCAGCCTCCCAGAAGCTGGGTGTGCTCAACCGCCTTAGGGGGTTCTTTTCCCCTGCACAGCTTCTTGCTCTGTACAGGGGCATAGTGCGCCCTTGTATTGAGTATTGTTCACATGTGTGGGGAGGTTCCTCTCACACCGCTCTCCTAGACAAAGTTGAAAGGAAGGCCTTTCGTATCATTAACTCCCGTCCACTCACCAACTCTCTGCAATCTCTCTCTCTCCGCCGCAATGTTGCATCTCTCTCGCTATTCTATCGCTACTATAATAATCAGTGTTCCTCAGAGCTATCCCAGTGCATACCACCTCCTTTACGTAGGGCACGTGGTACCCGTCTTGCAACTCAATCCCACCCCTACTCTGTGCAACTCTCCAACCCAAGAGTGAAACGTTACTCTCAAACTTTCTTCTACTCTACAGCTGAGCTCTGGAACTCTCTCCCAGAATCAGTCTTTCCCTCTTCCTATGACTTAAATTGCTTCAAACTCCGTGTGTCCAGGCATTTTGGCTCGAACGTCCCTTGATTTTGGCCCTGTCACTCTTTCAACTATGGGGGAGGCACTCGCTATAGGCAGTTATGCCTTTTGCCTCCCTCAATCACATAGAAAAAAAAAAAAAAAAAAAAAAAAAAAGTCAGAAGCAGGGGATGACAAAAAAATTCATAGCAAAATTTAAATGATACAGTACGTGTTAATGATGCGTGTCTCTAAACTTCACAAAGACTAATGAAATTAATGAATGTAAGTTACTGTAGACTGTCTGAGCTGTCTGTCAAATACGATATCAATGTTCTTATATAGCCTACTGGTACTGCACCAAACATGTTTACTAAACCCTGCAACTCCCACTCATTATCAGATATCAGTCATCAGAATTGTATAATCAGCATACAGTAACACATGCAACTTCCATACACTCGCTCACCTTACCAGGGTGTAAGATCCGCCAAACAGGGGTTACTGGTTCCTTACATAACAATTGTCGCCACCACCCACCAATAGATGGGAAAAAAATGAAATTTAAATTCAGGTAAATATGGTACTTCATAGTTCTTAAACTTTTTAATATTCAAGCAATGTATATTGAAAAAATAACTAACTATGTATTTATAATCCTTTATTTAAAAAACAAAATTTTTAAATATATCAATAATAGAATATAACTAGGCTAACCATGGCAATACCAGTACTGTATAAGAGTTGCTACCGGTACACAAGTCATATAGTAGGCCCTAAGGAAATATGTGCAGAAAAAAAAGTTAGGCCCCATACCAGCAGTTTTACCACCATAGCCTATACATGACACAATTTCAAGACCTAGGCCTATCCCTAGTCAGGCCAATAGACGAACAGACAAAACTAATCCATAATAGGCCCGCTTAAATGTCCTGCTTTCGTTCAAATTGAGGCTTATGAGATGTATACTGCTGCTGCGTTGCCACGGTCACGTTCACTCCGCTCACACATCTTGACGGCCGACATTTCAGAAGCGGGGGGGGGGAAGGTCTTGACCTTCAAACGCTCCGCTTAGCAACTGGACCAAGACAGTCCAGCCGGAAGTCCATACTATAGGCCTATGTTCAGTGCGATAACCGACAGCTCCTCCAAAACCCCGGCACGGGTAGGGACCCTAAGAAAAAATCATTTGTGCACTACACCTATTTAAAAACATAAAATTATCCTCTATTAACTAGATTCTCTAAAGAAAATAACAATGATTAGGTTAGCCTAGCTTAACAAATGGTAGAAAAATAAAAAGGACTATCACTGGCATAGGCTAATCAAATGAACTGAGTGTATAATATACTATACTATATACTGTATACAGTAATACGATATCACATACAAAAAGGGCATGTAGAAAATAATATGGTTCTGTACCAGCAGCCAAAGCCTAAACACAATTTGTAAAAACTTAACTTGGGCCGAAATCACGGTATGATTAGGAGTAGTGGGCGTACACATTATTTCCATTATGTGTATTGTAATTCCATATTTAACCCCACTATCTTGTAGTTTGAAAGATCGTCTACACCTTGATATACAATTAAGTATGTGGCAGAATATGTATAAGTGTATATATACCTGTAAATACAGTCCTCTACCACTCTTTTCTTCGCCAACATGTAAACAAACCCAGAGTCGATATACGCTTCAAGTCGCTGTGCAGACATCCGAACACAGGGTTTATCGTGACGTCATCTAGAATATAAGTGTTAGTATGCGAATAATATCTATAGTCACGGTTTGCGCATTTGAGTGATTATTATTGATGTTCTTTTGTTTGCCAATCCTGCTCATCATAGCATACAGTCATTTATTATTTTTTGGTCAGTTGCCATCTTGAACGAATGTGGAATGGGTGTGTTAAGGTTATTGTCTTTTCTGAGGACATCAACTCATCACAACATTTGGTAAAGGTTAGTATCTGTTAGATATAGGCGGCAGCCCCCACCTATAATACTAGGATAGGTTAGGTAAGGTTGCTAGGTTAGGCTAATGTCTCCTCAAAGTTGACTACAGTAGTATAAAGGAAAAAACAATTGTGCCAAGGGGCCTAAGATTCTCACGCATGCGCAGAGGACAGGATTTGGTGCTGCATACATGGCCACCCGTTTATGGCGTGTGTGTAATGTGGGCGAAATGTTCGTTTATTGTATAATTATGTCATAGGCTAGTTCTCTCAATTCATAATGTGTAGGTTAGGTTAGGTTAATTAAGAGTTGTCTCGTAATTAACACGGGGCCGAGCTGTCTCGTTTTTGCTGGGCCGAGCTGTCTCGCCGTGGGCCGAGCTGTCCCGTAGGCCGAGTAGTCTAGCATTCTACAGTACCTACAAATTACATCTTGGGTCAGAAATACATTGGCGGGATATTCAAATTCAAAATCTGGTACAGTCTCTTGGAAACATGACTGAGAGGTGAAAAAGTTCGGTACTTATCCACATTAGGCCTACCAAATAAATAAAAGAATAAGTATACTGGGTATTTCACAGCATTACAAGGGGTACTGTACTGCAACATTCATTGGCACTCTTCCTTGTGTTTCTTTCATGACTCCATCCATATACTGTAGAGTATAGGCCTACTGTATGCAGAACAACCATCATCCTTACCTTTTGATACCTTTTGATGTGTTCGCCACTCTTCTAGCGGCACCAAGGAGCGCGACGCCCCTCGTTATGGGTGGTGACATGGGGACATAACACACACTCTTGCTTTAACCCCAAATTCAGATGGAATTCGCTCTATTCATCCTCTACACACACTGCTTCCCTTGTGCCCTCATGCATACTCTTCACCACTGTCAGCAACTGGCCATCAATTCTATACAGTACAGTAAAAAGTCCGATAATTGGAATCTCCCAATAGTCAAATTTTTTTTAAATGAGGCCAAATCCGAATTCACCCGATAGTCCGAAATTCGAAAAGGCATTAGGCCACCCAAAAAACACATAATGCTACACACACATCATATGTGCATGAAATCACTTTACAAGTTTACCATTAGGTGTCATATTGGATGTATAGGGTTGTATTGTGCATATGCATAGCCTATATTGTGTTCAGGTTTTCATCAAGCCATTAATACACAGGTTCATAGGGGTAAATTCCAATAATCCGAAAAATCCGGTAATCGGAACGAGGCCCGGTCCCCTGCTATTTGGATTACAGGACTTTTACTGTATATTCACAGTTCTCTCCACATGCCTTTTCTGTCTATTCTCTCACAGGCTTTCTCCAAGTCCATGAAGGCATCATAAAACTTCTTTCACTAATCCCTTCCCCAAAGTGTTAAACCCCAAGATGCTAAGCAAATCACTACTATAGGTACAGTTGTTAGTGTGTGTAAATCTACACCCATTTTAATCTTTTATTTAATGCCAAATTTTGAAGCATCTGGGATATATAAAATATTTTTTTGTCTCATTTTTTGTTTGATTCAAATGGATGCATAGTAAATTACCGGTAGTGCTCACAATGGTACTAACTGTAGCATTATGTAGTGGTATCGGTAATGTGGGATTGATAGACAACATAGAATAACCTGTTAACATTGTGTTTTGTATTTCAGCTGATGGGGTTGAGTATCCTGGCAGTGGGAGTTTGGGCATGGACAGAAAAAGACACATTTAATAACCTAAGTCGACTCACCAATATCGCCCTCGACCCAGCCTTCGTCTTAATTGTCACAGGTTTGTTTGATTCCTTTTAATTTAAAAAAATATATATTTACCTCCCTATATAAAATAGCAAATCATTGGTGGAACTGCCATCTTGGTGAGAGACTGCTCTGGGTCTGCTCCTTCAGTGTTAATGGTCATACTTCACTTAGTGGAAATGGCACTGTGGAGTGGGTCAATTGGGGCATGTCTAGAAGCCTGGAGGCCGTTTCTGCTATAGCCATCCCTTTTGGGGCGCTTCCTCTGTAAGTGGGGCGTCGGATTTGATGAAGATGATGATTAATATGTCTGAATGAGTAAATGAAGATAATGTTAAATTGTTAAGTGATGATCCTGTGGCTGTGAATTTTGGAAATGAGTCTTTGGAGCTGGTGAACAAGTTTTGTTACTCCTCTGCCGGTGGTGGGGCCGAGGCTGCCACTCTTGCTAGAATTAGGTGTGGCTGGGGGAAGTTCAGAGAACTGATGCCAATCCTGACCATGAAAAGAATGCCTCTCCCCCTGAAGGGAAAGGTGTATGCCTCATGTGTTAGAAGTGCAATGACGTATGCCTCAGAAACATGGGCCGTTAAAGTAGAGGATGTCAACAAAATGGAGCTTAATGAGATGAGAATGGTGAGATGGATGTGTGGGGCCAGGCTACAGGATAGAATAACATGTTGAGCTGAGGAGACGTTTAGGTATAAAGAGTATTAGCGAGGTGATGCGTACAAGTAGACTGGGATGGTATGAACATGTGGAGAGAATGGATGAACAAAATTGGGTGAAAAAATGCAGGTCTGTGATTGTGGAGGGAGCTGCACCAAGGGATGGACCGAGGAAGACCTGGGATCGCACTATACGTGCCGATCTCAAATCCAAGAACTTGACAAGTGACGCAGCCCTTAACAGGGTTGCCTGGAACGCCGCCATTAGGACAAGAGACTGAAACTGCACGTATGTGTGGAACACTCATTCTTAAGTATGTGTGTATAATAATTGTTTTCATGTTTAGCTTTATTAATTTTAAATAAATTACTACTACTGTTATGTTTATATTTATTAGAACCATTATTAATTATAGTTTTATTTATTTGTTCCCAGGGCTGATCACCTTCACCATCGGGTTCACCGGTTGTGTGGGGGCACTAAGGGAAAACACCTGTCTCCTAGCATGTGTGAGTAATACTGTACCTGCCACACATTATAGTTCTCTTTATGTACAGTTGTGTTGGACACCGGATAACTTACGAACTTGACAATTATCTCGACCCCTGACCTCTTCGTAACTCAGAAGGACCTTGAGCAAACTGGCTGTAAATTTCCACACCTATTTCCTGGTGGACTCGTCCCAAATGATAGAAATGTCAGCCCAATTGGATAGCAATGTCAGCCCAATTGCTTTCATTCATTTTGAGTTATAAGAAGTTAAGGGGTCATGATTATTGTCAAGTTCGTTGGCGCTACCTATAGTAGGCCAATTCAACCAGTACCAACTCAACCGAGGTCTTTTATAGTTACAGAGGGTGGTGGTCACATTTTCTGGCCTACTTGTAATGAATGAATAAGCTATAGGAATCGAGCATATAAACTACCTCCATTAAACCTTTGACTCCCACAGGTCCTTCCTAAGCTGAATAACAATGCACTGTACTGCAAGGGTTAATGTTGAAGTGAAATGACTAATGTAATTCATATTATCACCAACCCACCAAATAACTTATAAATATATCTATCTATCTATTTACTCTGGCCCAATCCCCATTTTTTTTTCTGGGGGTGGCCGATTCGAGACTTAACCAATGAAATCAATGAAACTAATGTATACATGTACCGTAGTCATAGGTGGGCACTAACGCGATAATGTAACGCGTTAACGATTTTGGGTTAACGTTTATCGGATAAAAAAAAATCCAGCTTTAACGAATTAACGGTAACGTCGATACTTTTTGTTCCAAAATAGCGATAATCGTTAATTAATTGCCAAACAGGCAGAAATCCGCAGAATAGTCAATAAATAGGTAAACTAAAAGCCGAACCGCGATGCCATCCAGTGCCGCGGTGGAGCGCTTGTTCTCCCTTGGGAAGGAGATCTTCAGGGCCAAGAGGAGCTCCCTTTAAGATCACAATTTTAATATGTTAATGTTTCTGAAGGGGAACATGCGGCAGAACCTCTGAGGCTCTGAAGTCTGAATCTTCAACCTTGTGTAAATCATCAGTAAATCATGTAAATGTAAATTATCTTCTAAGTTCTACTAAATCATAAATCAACGATCATAAATATTAAATGAAGTGGTAGGAAATAAATATCCATATGAATAATTGAATATGAATTATATGATCCTTATGATCCATATGACATATCTTCAAATCATCCAGGAGAAATGCCTAGAGATCCAGCTTAGACATCACTAAATCTGAAAATCATCTAAATGATCTTCTACTAAATCAAATGAAGTGTCAGGTGTTTTTTTTTCTAATAAAATAATGATAGCATTGCTGCATTTAAGAATTTTTATTTAAAATATGATAAATATCCATATCTTCGATAAATAACGATACTAACGAAGTAACGATATCGTTATCGAAAGGATCGGATTTAGCGATTTAACGGTTAACGAGCGATAAATGTATCGCCGGTTAACGACGTTAAGGTTTTCGTTAACGAAATAACGGTTAACGAAGTTAAGGTTTTTGGTTATCGTGCCCACCTATGACCGTAGTACTCCATGGATTTGAACCTAGGATACTCACACCAAAATTATGCGCATTAACCATTACGCTATTATTCGTCCACAGTATGCCATCTTCTTGGCAATCCTGCTGCTGCTGGAGATGACAGCTGGGATCCTGGGTTTTATATTCAAGGACTGGGTGAGTACGAGAAATATGGTTTTTACTACTCATAATTTGTTCAATGTTGTGTATGCAATTTCACTGTTACTTAAACCCGTCTACTCAATTTGTTTGAAGATGTATATGCAATTTCACTGTTAATTAAACCTGTCGGGGTGCGTTCAATCCAAAACAAATGTGCGGTTTTTTGTTTTGTTTTGTTTGTTTTGCAAGTTTTACATTTGAATTACTGTAGTACTGGTAGGTAGTCTTTATAAGCATTGGAATAAGAAAGAAGTATAGCCCATTGTTTCATAGTCTAAAGAGGTCAGACAGTAACAAGCCCTTACTCCCACAATGGGTAGGGAGGATCAGCAAGAGACATGAGAAAGGAAAAAGAGGTGACCAGAAAACAACACATATAACAGTTCGCCCACAAAAAGCAAGCACACAAGCATTCAGAAGCACTAACTCTAATCATAAATAAGAAATACAGCCAATTGTTTCATATTCTAATCTTTTATTTATCCTATCCATTGTACTTTAGACACTGAAAACCTGCTGATATGGTAGTGTAAATCCTGTTGTTGTTAATCCTGTGTTGTATTACAGATAAAGTCCCAAGCCACAAATGGGTTCCAGGCGTTTATCGTCCACTACAGAGACGACCCGGACCAACAGAATCTCATTGATTGGATCCAAGAGAAATGGGTGAGTTGATCATTATGGATTGGTATTAGTATTAACCAATTCATTACCGGTGACTTCCTTTTCATTATATTCTGAAAACTATTACATAATTTTATTAAGTTTAGGAAGGACGTTTTTTTATTCCCTCTCGGGCATAAGATGATAGCCTTTACACTCAACCGCTGAACACGGTGAGGCCCGTGAGGTCTTGTTCCAGTCTAGGGAGTGAGACATGCGAAGCACCTTTTCACGGCTCGAACCCAACTCCATCTCTGAAGCTGATTCGCCTCTGCGCTTCACAGTCTCACTCCCTAGGCTCGGACCCTCACTCTCAGAACGCCACCTATTGAGCAATTAACTCGCTAGGCATTGCCCCCCTGTAGCATATTTTGAATATGGGAATATTCATACAGTGCTATTTAATCAGGGAACAATGAGGGTACAGTCGAACCTCGCTCTTTCGGAATTCTCAGTCTTTCGGACTAGCATTTAAATTCGGACTCATGGTTCAGCCTTTCGGATTTGTCTGAAAGGCTGAGAAAATACCTCCATCCTTTTCGGACTACATTTAACTTCGGACTCATGCTTCAGCCTTTCGGATTTGTCTGAAAGGCTGAGAAAAAATAAATCGCATTCGGACCAAAGAGCCGAGTTTCGGACTTGTCTGGTTAGCTGAATGTGTATTCGGGCTCATGCTTCAGCCTTTCGGATTTGTCTGAAAGGCTGAGAAAAATTATTTCGCATTCGGACCGAAGAGCCGTGTTTCGGACTTATAAACTTCGGACATTATTTCAGCCTTTCGGATTTGTCTGAAGGGCTGAAGTGGGAGTTCGGACTCGGCCCTTTCGGACTTTTGACACTTTCGGACAGGGGTCTCCCCCAATTCAGTGGCGTATATAGGTCCTTGGGAAGGGGTGAAGCCATTATTTTAAATTTTATATAATGGGTGGGCGAGCGAAGCGAGCCTTTACAGCTGGGGGGGGCGCTGTAAGCCCCCCCCAGGATTTTTTTGAAAATCAAGCATTTTTAGGGTCCTTTTGAGGCCTCAGCAGGGATATATTGCACTAATTTGATATTCAATAGTAAAACAATATACAGAAGAATATATATTATATGTTGGCTAAACAAAAAAAGAGCTGTTTGACAAATATTTAATTAGGGAATTCTACAGTATGTATAAAAAAACTGCTATAATCTAGATCATAATACTATACAGTACATGTAATGTAATGTAATACTATGACGAATAATATAGGCCTACTGGGACAAAAGGGGGGGGCCATGGCCGAGTAGCGCCCCGGGGACCGGGCATGTACGAAAATTCGCTCCCAAGTTGAACAAACCATTATGAAATACATATATGATCCAGAATTGCTACACCAACTAAAACTGGAATTGGTACACTTACTTACAGGTACTGTACTCAATATTTTAATGAGTCTATAGTGCTGATTAGCAAGGCATAATAATGAATTACAGTTCTTATACATAAACTGAACCACCGCCATAAGTCTATGCAATGTTTTGGTAGAGATCAGTTAGCGTTAAGATACGATACTGACACTCCAACTGTATATGATACTATGAGGCGCATTTTGGCTCAAGCCAAACCTCAAGCAAAAATGCGCCTATGATTTGGACCAAGACATCAGTTTCAGGTATGGCCACTAGATGGTATCATGGCGCCGCTTGAACCCAAAACAGTGCAAATGCAAATGGCGCCTATGGCGGTGGCACAGGTTAACCTTATAACCTTATGTCTAAGCATTGCAACCCATTATAATGCTTTGCTAATCAGCATTATAGACTCATTAAAGTATTGAATATCTGTAAGTAAGTGTACCAATTCCAGTTTTAGTTGGTTTAGCAATTCTGGGTCATTGGGTGACTAGGCTAGGTACGTTCAACATGAGTAGGCCTATTTGTAAGTACAAATCATTTTATTGAGTATTTGTAAGTACAGTACAGTATGTGTATTGATTAGTTATAGTCATTGGGGTACTATACTGTATACTGGTATAGGGTCGTGTTTCGACACAAACATTTATTTTTCCTCTACCGAATCCTCTTGCTTGTGGCTGAATAGGTCTTCAATTTCGAAGCTCAGGCGCGAAAATGCAAGTTTTTACCGCGTGAGTCAAATCGGTGGAATATTTAGAGGCTGCCGCGAAAGTGCGACCCGCGAATCGAGATGTAGCGAAAGTTGGTGCACCACTGTACTATCACCATTGTTATCATCACTACTACTGTCACCATCATCCATACTACTATTACCATTGTCAGTACTGCAGTCACCATCATTACTACTATTTATAGTTAACACTCGCTGTCATATTGTTATCAATAGATGATCAGTAATTTTTTTTTTTTTAATGTTAGTTTAACCCTCCAGACCCGGTAGGGCTCTGAGGCACCCATAACAAACACCCCCCGCGCTACCCGGTAGGGCTCTGAGGCTCCGGCAGCTTGAAAGCCTGTAAGCTTAGTGTGCGAGGCGTCCGTCCGACGCATGTAAACAACAGCCGGCTGGACCGACGCCGCGCATCTCCGACCACAAGAAGGAGTGCGTCGCTTGTTCGTGTGTGCCTGTATGTTATTGTTAAGTAGCGAAAAGTAGAGTAAAATGTCTGTTTTTGCCACAAGGTTATCTCCAATGAAATCGTCATCACAACTCAACCAGTTGACTTAGAGAGCTCTACTTAACGCCATTCTACAGGTACGAAACACATATACGCTTGGGGATGCGTGGGAATCCGGAAGCAGTCAAAATAACAAAGATACGGTAGCCTAGGCGTAGACGTTTTTCGGCCAAAAACCCCAGGTTTCGGGGAAATTATAGAATACAATAGCCGGGGCTGGAGGGTTAACCAGACCACCGAGCTCTAGAAAAGAACTCATCGGGCTGTCCCGAAGGATTCTGTAGATATATAATTAAACCAGTCAAGATACTGTAGATCGGGAAGGGCACAAATCGAGGAATGTGAAGACACGCAGACATCAGTAAGTATTCCTAACCACGACTGTAGATTCTAATGCATTAACAAATTATCTGGAACAGGAGAACCGTTCTGGTTCACCTTTTGGTAAATTTTTTCATTTATTGATTATTTTTCTAGTTTCCTCCCTAGACCTCCATCAAACTTTAAAAAAAATATCGATTAGATCCTCCTTCTAGATTAATTTGTACATTTTTTGGTTGAAAAATGTCCCGGCCAAGTGCTGGTTCTTCCAAAACGACATACTATCGTTCGCCAGGAAAAAATTGACACCTAAATAGCACGAAAGGTCTTAATATTGACAAGGAAATGTGGCGGAAGGTCTTAAAATCGACAAACTAGTGAGGCAAAAATCTTGTAATCTGAAAACTAATGGGGCTAAACATGAGGGAGAAGGGGATCTAGAAAAACAAGCCATCTCCCCTTAGTGGTACTAATATGCTCAATTACAAATAAGTGCTCTTTGGTTTCCCACGATCCTTGGCTGGCAACAAACTCATTATGGTACAGTACTTGGTTGAGGGGACAATGGCTGTTTTTTTTTTCTATTTATTAATTTATTTATTAGTTTCCTCGCTAGACCCCAATCAAGCTTAGACTAACACCTCTTAGACCTCCCCTTCAAGATAAATGTTTTTGTGTGTTCATTGTTTTATGTTATGTTATCTCTATTCAGTCTCTGTCTTGAACCCCCACCCCCAAAAAAAAAGAAAACAAAAAAGAAAAGGAAGAAAAATGGGAAAAGTGGGGATTGGGCCTGAGTACATACATACATGCATACATACAAATAACAAGTGCTCCTTAAGCAAGTGTCACACTATGCCGAACTAAGTGCCGACGCTCCACAACTTAAGGGTCGTAACGAGGTCTTTGCCTACATCGCCACGCGACGTGGGTGGGCGCCAACTCAAGAGAGACATCGGGAGAGGTCGTCAGGGGCCTCAGGAAAAGTTCGACACGCACAACTCTCATGAGCTGAGTCAGCGGCTAGTAAATGGACGGGAAGGGAGGCGGGCGGTGTCAGACGGTACAAGGGCGCCGGCCTGTGTGCGTCAGACGCCGCTATAAGGTAGGTCGCCGTCGGGCAGCGACCCGGTAACACCCAGGCGGCGTCATAAGGGGAGGGCATAACGTGAGTCCGCGACCTGGCAATGTCGCACGGGACATCGTCGATGGAGGGTCTTGGGGGTGTTTTTTTTTAAGCTTGATGGAGGTCTAGCGAGGAAACTAAAAAATAAATTACTGTAATATTGTATATAAATACATAGACTTCCAATTATCACCACTGTCCCCTTAATCCAATCCCATCAACAAGTGACTATCTATAAACCCTTTCAATGGTGGTGATGTCTGTTTTGCCTTAGTTCTTGCCCTACTTAGACAATTCTATGCAGCTTAAGAACAGTTTGTGGGAGTTAAGAGAGATAAATAAGGGGAATGGAGGTCTTGTGATTGCTTTAGGCCCTTCATAAGCATAATACAATAACCTAATAGTTGCCAGACTATAACGAGAAAGGCGTCACCGGTACTGAAAGGGTTAACTATAGATGGCCTTGTTTTACCAATTACTCAAAAAAAAACTTAATTAAGGGGGGAGATGGGCGTATTTATTTGCTCATTTATGGATCTTTTTTATTATGTTTTTAGTTTCCTCCCTAGACCTCAAGCTTAATACCCCCCACACACACACACACAAACGTCGCCTCCGACGGACCGGTTTGCCTCGGTCGGGGTCAAGTGTGACAGGGTGGCTGTGCATCGCCGCCGTAGTATCTATAGGTGCCGGCCTACCTCCTATATTCGCCACTCGTCAGGAACATTGTCGCCAACCAGTTTGTGCGCTACGGCTCATGACGCAGCCCCAGCGGCGTCATTTATCTCCCTTAGGTCTTGCATGGTTGCCGCTCGACCCCTTCCAGTTGCCGTTAGGCGGCGTGGGCGTCCCGTCCCTCGATCACCCACGTTACTCGGCAGTGGTCTCCCCCTTATGTCACCACTCCTTAAGTCGTGGAGCGTCGGCACTTAATTCGGCATAGTGTGACACTTGCTTTAGGTCTCCCACGATCCTTGTCTGGCAGCAAACTCCTTATGATACAGTACTTTGTTAATCATCACTATGCTTACAGTACAGTACAAGCATTTAACACTAATAAGCACAATTAGGTGTTGTTAGTGAAGTGCCCACAGCATGTAGGCCAGCTGCAACACACATACATAACCCGTACAGTACCAGGGACGTCTTTTTCAACATATTCTGGGAACTTTTAGACGATTTTATTTAACTTAGGAAGGACCTCTAGCAATAATAAAGCTTCAAAGTATCTCAACCAACCCTTTTAACTACCACAGACCCTTCCTAAGCTGCATAATATTGTCTAAATATAGCTAGAATAAAATATAACATATCGCTGGCACTCAAAGGGTTAACAAGGATAAGTTAATGCAGTGTCACAAAACAATTATTTTTCTGTCAATTTCTACGGACAATTGTAGTCAGGCAGCTAGATGTGTGTGAATTTGTGAGTTGTTTTTGTGTGTTAATTGTTTTTCTGTTGTGTTGTGTTGTGTTGTCCCTGTTCGGGCTCTGTCTCGAGTCGGCCACCCCCAGAAAAAAAAAATAGAAAAAAATGGGGAATGGGCCTGAGTATATAGATAGATAGATAGATGGCTTCAAAATAAATATGTCTTACAAAATAAACTACCTACCTTTATCTACCTTTGATGTATAGCTCACTCATATATTTGACCTACTGTAGGACCATAACTATTACACAAATTCAAAGAACCTTTAACCTTTTTTGACTGTCTCATTGACCCACCGAACGTTTGTCAGAAGTTTGGTAAAAATCCGTCGAACAGTCTAGGAGGGGTTTCCGGACAGACAGACAGACATATTGGCCGGCACTGTACCACTATAAGGGGGGAGGGGGGGGATACCACTCTGCTTATGCAGAGTTAATAATGATTTATTCCCTTCAGCATGATGATAGCTTTTACCTTTGATTTTGGCTATAATTAGACGATTTTATGCAGTTTTATAAAGGACTTATGTTTTCAGAGGGTTTATTGAGAACGTATTTATCCCTTTGAGAATTAGAGGTAGATTGTAAGCTAAAGAAAATCGTCTAATGGTATGATAGAATTAGAGGTAGATTATGTGCTAAAGAAAATTGTCTAATGGTAACCAGAATATGATGAAAGTTACATCATCATGTTGAAGGGGTTAACAGTGGGAGTGGTTTGGTATAGAGAGCACCAAAGACTGGGACTGTAACATAATTTTAACAGTATTGCTCATTGATTCTAGGTTAGCTTTTATATTTAGTAAGGTCCGGGGAGCCGGTGTATATGAAGGGTCATGCCTGGATGTGAGGTGGGTGGGCATTGTGGTGTACTCCTCTGCGTGTCTGCCTGCTGAGACCGGAACCTCTCCGGGAGTGCTGGAGGCCCTTAGTGATCCTTGGTCTCTACGTCTTCTCCTGGGCAACCTAGATGCGTGTGAATTTTTATTTTGTTTTTAATGTTGTGTTGTGTTGTCCCTGTTCGGGCTCTGACTCCAGTCGGCTACCCCCAGCTATGGGGTGTGTGTCTGGGTATATACATACTATCAGTTTAATAGTCTGTCTCCGTATCTTAATCCTTACAAAACAATTCCCACATATCATACTGTTCATAATGTGAACTAATTAATTAAAATGTAAAACTTGCAAACTAAACAAACCAAAACTGGGACAAAGACAATATAAAGTCAAATTAACTTATCAAAATCGCTATGCGGAAACAACGCTTACTAAAATAAAATGTATGAAATAAAAGAACACAATACATAGGGTGTACATTACTACATGAGCAAGTTAATCTGGTTCCCAAGCAAACTAATCGCACACATAACAACGCACTATCGTCAAATACCGGATAGTTTGAAAAACGCAATAATTGCCCCTTTGTATAAAAGAGGGAGTAAAGCACTACCAAAAAACTATCGCCCAGTAGCTCTTGACTTCCCACATCATTAAAATTTTCGAGCGAGTCCTGCGAGGTAAAATCTCAACATTTATGGAAAAAAATGAACTACACAACACTGGTCAACATGGGTTCAGAGCAGGAAGATTATTATTATTATTATTATTATTATTATTATTATTATGTCTCTCGCAACTATTGGAACACTACGACAGAATTCTTAAATCCCTAGAAGAAAAGAAAAACGTGGACGTCATCTACACCGATTTTGCTAAGGCATTTGATAAATGTGATCACGGTATTATTGCACACAAACTTAAAGCAAAAGCGATAACAGGTAAAATCGGAAAGTGGATATACAACTTCCTCGTGAACCGAAGACAATCAGTAGCAGTAAGCCAAGTAACATCCGAGCCTTCAGACGTCAAAAGCTCAGTTCCCCAACGAACAGTACTAGCGCCCCTTCTTTTCCTCATTCTAATAAGTGACATAGATGCCAACACAAGACACAGTACAGTATCCTCCTTTGCGGATGACACGAAACTGAGTATGATGGTAAAGACACAGGAAGACACGGGCCGGCTGCAAGAGGACATAAATAAGGTGTTCCAGTGGACCAGGGAAAATAACATGCAACTTAATGAAGACAAATTTCAATTAATACGATACGGAGATAAGGATTTCGTTAAGAGAGCACAAGTTACCGGTACATAACAGAATCGAATCACATAATAGAACGTAAAGACAATGTGAAAGACCTTGGGGTGATAATGTCTGAAAATATGGGATTCAAAGAACATAACCAGGTCAAAGTTGCAGCTGCGAAATGGCTAACAGGTTGGATTCTACGAACATTTAGAACTCGCGGTGAATTGCCTATGATAACACTCTTCAAATCCCTGGTGCTACCGCGGCTAGAGTACTGTAACGTATCAACATCCCCATACAAATTAGGTGAAATTAATGACAGAAAGTGTACAAAGGAACTTCACCTCACATATAAACTCAGTAAAACAGTTACGTTATTGGGATCGCTTAAATCACTTAAACTGTATTCGTTGGAACGTAGAAGGGAATGATACTTAATAATATATATGTGGAAAATCGCAGAGTTTTGTACCAAATCTACATACACCAATAGCAATGAAATTCAATGATAGGAGAGGCTGGGAATGCGATATCCCCAAGATGATAAATCGGGGGGCTATGGGCTCTCTGCAAGAGGGCTGGTTATCACATAGAGGAGCATGTCTCTTCAACAAACTCCCGTGGCGAGTGAGAGACATGAGAGGTGTCTCGTTAGACAGCTTCAAGAGAGCTCTCGATGTCGAACTACAAAAAGTGCCAGACGAGCCCATCTTCACAAGTCTTCGAATAGTCTGCTGCACCAATTCTCAAACAACAACGAAGGGCGGTGCGCTCTTCGGTGCCACTAGCAAGAGTGGTAAATTCCACATAGGTGAACATAGGTAGGTAGGTCACTTTCAAGAAATTAGTCAATTTGAGAAGTCCGGGACGTTCTGGTAAATTTGACTAAACTTTGCATGAATAAAGAAACTACATGTAAAATGTCAAAATGTTAATTTAAAATCAAATTTGCAACATGACAAGACATTAACAATAGTACAAAATACAAATATTGATAAGATATCTATAATATTACAAAACAAAAATTACAGCACTCACTAACGATAGTGCTATCGGGTACCGTAGGTAACTGTAAGCATAGCATGCCTCAAGTGACCCCTATCAATAGCTACCCTACAAATATCCTACATTTATTGTACAAATAAACTAAGGAAATCGCAAAAGCAAGCAATTGATACTATCGACAATGAATAGATATAATAAGACAAATAATTGCAAAATATGAAGAAGCAACAACAGATTTAAACAAAGAATTCTCTTTTAACTAGAACAATTAATTTAACAAAAATATCATCAATAATAATAGAAAAAGAAAAACAATAAATACAAACAGACAAAAAGTAAGCAGAGGTTATACAAGAAACTTCAAGTTAAAAATGCTTGATTACAATTATTGATGTCAAATTTTAGAATACCGTCAGAATAACTGACCCTAAAAAGATTAAATTTATGTAACAATTTACTTGCCTCAAAACCTCTGTCTACTAAGAGTCTGTATAGTAACCTAGCTCTAGCCCAAAAGTCATCTACTTTAGTGCAAATTTTACAAAATCTTATTAACTGGGAATAAAAACAATTATAAGTTGTTTTAGCGGCTCGCTTGGTGTAGTGACTAGCGTCTCGGACTTCCACCCAGAAGGCCCGGGTTCGCGCCCACGCTCGGCGCATTAAAGATTTTTCACAAGCACTGAGTCGTTACCATCCCTCATGAGCAAAGGGATGGGGTAGTAGTACAGGACCCCAATGGAAATACGCCTAATCGGTCTTATTGAGCTATCCTTAGCTAGCTTAGCATGCGCTAGCTTTAAGAACTATTATTATTATTATTATTATTATTATATCGATATTACTACTAGGGAAAGGCAAGTTTATTACGTTAAAATTAAAATCATCAACTTTGTGATATACTTAAAGTATGCACTGTTCATTAATAATCTCTATATTTATATCAAGAAAATTCTCAACTTAATCATTTACGTTACCTTGTGTGAGGGGAATAGAATTAGGATAAATAAGTTTCGCAACTTTATTAAAATTTAACAAATTGCAAATGAGAATATCATCAATATATCTACTATTATTACTTAATAATTTAGCAAGTGCTAATTTTTCTGGGATTTTATTTTTCTTGCTACTGTCAACTAAGTCTTTTATATATTTAAATTCTAAAGCAAGCAAGAATAAATCTGCAATTAAAAGGGCTAGCATTTCCACCCATAGGAATTCCTAATATTTGTTTGAAAATGTAAGTCCCGAATCTAACATAAGTATTGAAAAGGAGGAATTTAAGGGCATCTTTAAGTTTAGTTCTATCAAAATATACTGAACTAGTGGGAGTAGAGCTAAGTGATGCATTATTAAAATATGTATAAACATTTATGAAATAATTACTATTCTTAACGAATCTGTCAAAGTGCAAATTATAATAAAGCAAAGCTCTGAATATACTAAATCTAAAGGCAAATTGGTATACAAAGTTGAAAAGTCGAAGCTATGTACCGAGGTAACTTTCGGCATGGTATTTATTTTATCAATAACTTCTAACGAATTGTCAACACTCCAATAACAGTTAATGCCAGTTCTTCTCTTAACCCTCTCACTACCATATGATGCAGAGGTTGTCAGATTAGCAATAATAAATAGAGTTCTCTCACTCTTATAATTACCTCTCCAAAATTAGTTTTCTGCCCATAGCTAACTCAAAGACAACTGCAGAGGTTGAAGTAACTAAACTAAAGGTTTCTAAATACCACTGATGATAACAAAGGCTTTAAAGTATCCCTAATAGGCTCAAAATTGTGTCAAGGACGTGAGAGGGTTAATTGTATCACAATATCTTTTATGAGTACTTTTATTGTATTTTAAGCAATTTATGACTTGTTCTGACAGAGTTTTAGTGGTAGAAAATTTTGCTCCGGCAATAAAGCGATATTTATAAGGTCTTTTATGAAATTTAACAGTTGGAGTGTTGTGGTATCGAGGGCCCCAAGGACTGGGACCGTAATGTTTACTTTAACTGCTCATCTGAGGCTGTGGGGTCCCGGGAGGCCTGTGGTGTACCCTTCTCTTGCTGTAAACAGAAGGCTAATGTAAGTACCAGACAGTGATTTCCTATTTATTATCTTATTTATTTATTTCACTCCCAACACCAAAGGCTAATGTAATTACCATACAGTGCTTTCCTACTTATAATCTAATGTATTTACTTTTCTCCCAACACCAAGCACCTCCCAATGAAATTAATGAAAGCATATGATCCACCCGGGGTTACCACATACAGATCTTAAATGCTCAAGCCATTACACCATCAAGACAGTTAAAGGTTGAGTACATGACTACGATTTTATATCCATTAAATTTGTCACTTGCCTAATGGTTTACAAACACTGCACATTAGTTAAGATACCTATGCATAATCAAGAGCCATTTCTATAGTGGTAAATATTGCAATATATTTAGTTGTGGTTATGACATATTATGCATTTTAATTTGGAATAGGAAGAGATGTATAGCCTAACCGTTCGCTCAGGGAAATCACCCGGGATCGAGGCGAGTGCCGAGTGCCATTATGCACTGCCTCAGTGTATACCTCATTTGTTTAGAAATGCAATTAACACTACTGTAAAAGTCATGTGGTGATGGGCTGGTCTATCAGAGTGAGAACTGAGCAATCTCTGCCATACCCATAGCTTACTCTGACTGTTCCTTTAACTTATATATTTTCTAGATCTCAAGTGACGGCGTCTTTTCCGTGGATTGACCTCCCAATCTACCAAGATTGAAAGCCAAAGCGTCACATTTTTCCCTTGCCCCTCAACTTTCTCTTCATAATTGCTGAGGGGCACAGGGTCCTGGGTGGGGCTTTGGTTTCCCGGGCGTTTCCGCACCCTCCTCAGCTCCCCGCCATGGAGTGGCTTCGGTCACCCAGGCTTTATTGTGGTCGGCAGGGAGGGTTCTGTGGGGGTGCTCGGTTATGGCCTTGTAATTGCTCGGGGCCTTGGGTCTGTTCGGCCAGGCAGCTTGGGGAACAACAACAACAACAACTGTAAAAGAAAAAGTTTATATAAACTAATGTGGCATGCTTATATCACTTTATATTAATTAAACATTGTAGACTTTTGTTTGTTTTCACATTACTTCTGTACTGAAAAAGGATAATGAGGGTTGACTAATGTTTTTTTCATCCAATTATGCTAAAATCTTGATATATTTCTAGATACTAAATGAAAGTGCTATACAGTGTATTCAGTTACAGTCAAGAGCATAAATGACGATGTACCCATTTGAATCAGCATTGAACTCAAACAATGCAATGCTTTAATGTAGTCCAGATACTTCTGAACTTGGTTTTAATGGTTCAAAGATTCAAATATGTGTAACCTTGTATATTGTCACGACTGTACTGTACACTCAAGGAAAAAACAATCTGACGCCGCAATCCCAGAAGGGGTGGCCACGAACGAACCGCCCCCATGCACCTCTGTCCCCAGTCGGTCAACGCCCCTCCTCCCAACCAGCACCGCCTTCATCCATATACTTCCTCACTCCATCCTTCCACCTCTCCTTCGGTTTACCTCTCCCTCTCTGTCCTTCCACCTCTCTCTCGTACACCCTCTTAGTCATTCTCTCGCTTCCCATACGTTCCATATGGCCAAACCATCTCAAGGTGTTCCTTTTCACACTTTCCAGCACATCGCAGACATATATTTCACCCGATTAATTCTGTTCACACAAGATTATATACAGCTCACCAGTGTAAGGATTGTTTTTCCTCAAGTGTGCAGTGTTCATAATCTTTATGCTCAGCTTCATATTTTTCTTCCATGCAGGAAATAATCAAGAATAAACAGTGCGGGTACGATGTTAGAAAATCAGACTATGTAAGTATTATAGTTGATTATTGTATTATTCATAGTTTATTGTTGATATTTTTGGCTAAATATTATTTCAAGTTTTCCAATAACATTCCTAATCTATTCTTTTAAATGTACAGTAATTAAATTTCAAATTCAGAATAGGGGAATACATTTTTCCCTTGTTTATTAAAGGTTTTTCCAAATTGTTAAGATTAATGTACAGTATTGTACAGTATTGTAAATTTTATTTATGGTTAGAAGACTTAATTGGATATTTGATTCTTTATATACAGTAAAACCTCGCCCATCCATACTAATTGGGGGAGAAACCTGTCTGGATCTGTCAAAATTCCAGATCTGCCTAAAGTCCAGACATATATTCAGCCATCCAGACAAATCCGGATGGCTGAAACTTGAGTCCGGATATCTAACTTAATCAACCAGACGTAGGTTTCAGCCATCCAGACAAATCCAGATGGCTGAAACATGAGTCCAGATATCTAACTTAAACAACCAGACTTAGGTTTCAGCCATCCAGACAAATCCGGATGGCTGACATACAAGTCTGGATATCGAACACTGGATGTAAATAATATGTGTGGAAACTTGTATTCGTCTCAATCATTTCCGGATTGACTTATATTTTTCCCAAGCCAACCAGACAAGTCGGGTTGGCTGAAACATGAGTCTGGATCGAAATGCCTGTCTGGATCTCTTGGGTTTCCGGATCTGAGGGCTTCGGATGGGAGGGGTTTTACTGTATATCCTAATTTAAAGTAAAGTGCTGTACTTTTTAAAATTAATACAAATAAATGAAATTTTTGTTTGATTTTCTTCAAAATGTTGATAATATATAATCTAATTTAACCTTTCAATGTGCCTCAACAGTTTTGCATTACAGTATTGAATAGTTTATGTAAACCTTCAATCAGGTTTCTAGTGTTACTCCTTTTACCTTCAGATTATTTTTATTCTGCTTCGGAAGGACCTCTCCTATAATCAGAGTTAAAAGCTATTGATAGCCAATTTTGGTTTTGAAAGATACTTCCTAAGGAGAATTAAATTGTGTGGAGGTAGCTAGAATAAATTTACCTAATTGACCGTGTTCTTTTTTCAATTATGCGTAACTGAACCTAAGTTGAGTAACCAAATACTTTAGAGGTTAAGTTAGGAAGTTTTTGAGTTACCGGTACTTTATTATTTTCCTTTTACTCTATATAAATTTATAATATAGTTAAGTTCGCAAATTTTGTAGTTACTTTATTTCTTTCCATTTACTCTGGATAAATTGAAAATAATGTAAAGACATTAGCATTGCTCCATGTTTGTTTATTATACTTGGTTTTAATATATATTTTTAAAGTTTACAGCTCTTAGTAAGTAGATTATGCTAAACACGAAGTCACCATGACACTTCATAGTTAGTTTATTGACAACACCTAGTATTCAGACAGTTTTATTTATCTGTAAAGATTCTCCTAAACTCAAGTAAACATCTATTGTCAGTATCATTAGGTCTTTTTGTTAGAACAGCATGGGTGAATGGTTTTCTTCTATTTCGATACCAAAGGGTGTTGTTGACTTTTTATTGACAAGAAACTTCCTCTGAAAGACACTCACCTTATGATCCATACTACAGATAGAGATGGAAAGGCAAAACTTATACCAAAAGTTGGAGAATTATTTATTTAGCAGCCCCACCTGCTACAAGTGGTGGAGGTAATTGGGAAAGGTTAATGATAATAATAATATTTGGCTGGTATTTTATGTCTTGAGCGCCAATTCCTCAAGTGGATTCACGAGCGCTCACATTTTTTCTTTTTTATTTTTCCCCTTGTTTCTATCTTTCATCTAAAAAGAAATTCAGTTTCCAGTAA
The DNA here is from genome assembly GCA_032716605.1 of Paralithodes platypus. Lineage (NCBI taxonomy): Eukaryota > Metazoa > Arthropoda > Malacostraca > Decapoda > Lithodidae > Paralithodes > Paralithodes platypus. The sequence continues at coordinate 1,958,502 of CM064506.1, forward strand.
TGTTGTTATTGGATAAAAAACACCATCTGAGGAGGAACACTTTATTAACAATGTTTCACAGATAGCTTCTTCAGGTCACTAACCTATTCCCTGACTTTATTTTTTATAATTATGAGGATTGCTTTCCCATCTGTGGCAGGATTTATAGGGTAAGGATCTTTCACAGGAAGAAAGGAAAGTTTGTTGTCGACACTAATTTAAGCCAAACTATTTTCAGTGGAGAATGTACAGTTGGCCACATAAGTTCTGTTCCTCTTCACGATCTTATGTATGAAATTAAAATAGTATGAATGAATTGCGAGTGTGGTATCTTTTAATTGTCAGTTGACTAATCAGATAAGTTAACCACTGCATAAGAAACTACACTGGTAATTCAATTATGTGCATTATATATTTCCATGTATAAGATCACAGAGAGGACCAGAACTTATGTGGCCAACTTTACCTCAAATAACCCATCATCCTGTCCCTAACACTACTGTACTAATTTGTTTACATTTTCCTTTACCCTCAAAATACTTGTAACTAACACCACCACCTAATTCTATATCTATACACAACCCTCTAACCAACTGAACTCTGTTCATTATAGGTAGACCAGAAATATTGACCACTAACCTCTATAACTCAAAACGACTAGAGTAATCGAGCTAAATATTTCTTGCCATTTAGGAAGGGTCAGCCAGGGAATAGGTGTGGGAATTTACAGCCCATTTCTTTGAACCCTTTTTGAGTTACATAGGTTAGGGGTCATAATTGCTGGCCTATTCATAATGAAGGAACGTTAAATTTGCAAGCCAGAAATATGGAAACTAAATCATTGCTGGAATAATTAGTACATGATTTACCTTTTAATACTTTGAGTGATAATGCTGTTTTCATTTATTTTTAGCTACCACTGGACAATTTTATGCAGTTGAAAATGGATCTGTAGCAATCAGAGTATTAGTTGAGATAGTTTGTAACCCTTTCATTTCTAGAGATCCATTCCAAACTATAAAATAATCTCCTGTAATGCTCAAAGAATGTAACAGAAATGGCAAATCACCGTACTGAATTAAGCCGGTATCACACGAGAGCTTTTATAGACAACATTCGATGATCAACAATTTTCTGGCAACATTTCTGGAATATGTTGCTCTGGTATCAGAAATTAGATTAATGATAGATGAATTTAGGTAACCAAAATATTATGAATGTTTACCTCAGAAGCTGCCAGACCAGTGTTGAGGATAAATGTCGAGGGAAAAAGTGCTCGTGTGATACCGACTTTGGTGCTGTGATGTTTGGTGACGGCTAACCTGGGTGGTGGTGGGTTGGTTCGCAGTCCGGTGACCGGTCCCTAGTTATTTACGACCGCGGGTGTCTGCGGGCCGGGGAGGAGTGGATAGAGTCCAACCTAGTGCCGGTGGCGGGCGTAGCTGTGGGGGTGGCCGTACTGCAGGTAGGATGGTAACGGATAGGGAGGGATGGATAAGAGACACTGTGGTTTGTACGGTAGCGCTAATAAGTCATGTCACGGCTGTCATTACGTTGGGCTCGCTCTGTACTGTATTCATGTCTGTATTATGTTGAATAGGGTGGGCAAGTGTAGAAACATGTTTGTATATCTCACTGAAAATAGAGAAATCATGTTTAGATATTGCTGATACCAATTATTGATCAAAATAAACTTGGTGCCGAGACATTACTTATTTGGCCGACCGTACAATGATTGAACAGCTTCTTGACAGCACTATATGTGGATGTATGATTAGTCACAATAATGAAAAAACATTGAAGTTTTAGCAATCTGAAGTTGCCAATTATACTTTTGAATAAATTAGTACTGTATTGTCTTGGCATTACACATTTTATCTGATTTTCTTCATGTATTGTACAGTAATATGAATACCGGTATATTAGTACTGCACAGTACAAATCTCCTTATTCCAATTTGTGCTTACTGCTCGGTGAACCTATTACAATGATAGTGTTAATGGTTAAGCTAGTTAATATATTATAATGTAAAACTTGCAAAATAAACAAAACAAAAAGGGAACGACACAATATAAAGACAAAAGAACTAATCAAAGTCACTATGTGGAAATAAGAATACCGGTATGTCAAGTTTGTATTGTTTCCAGTGGCTAAGAATGACATAAGCACTAGTGGTTTGTAAGAAGCTGTCCAATACCTGCTTAGCTATAGTGTCTCAGGTAGATAGCATGATTGCATGCATACTGTATAATGCATGATGATTGACTAGTTATGGTGCATGTAATGTGTTATGGTAGTACAGTATACAGGTTTCTTATTTACAATTCCTTTATTTGAGCTTAATTTTACAGAGTGGTATGTACTATCATACAAAAAAGTATCCTTACTAAAATGACACGCACCATTTAGACTCAATGGACGAAGTAATATGGAAACTATTGTTTGAGCTCGAATCGTACCCCACTTTATGAAACTCAACGTTCACGAGAGTAAGGATACTTTTTTGTATGATAGTACACGAGTTGATATTTTTTTTTACAAAGTGGCTCCTGAACAGGGAATTTACCAACAGCAGGTTCAAGAGTTCTTATTACAAATCCTACTTAGCATATTTTAACCTATAGCCTACTAGACATGATTGTAGCATTCAGCATCGTTATCAAATACAGTATACAGGTCTCCCTCAATTTACGATTGGGTTACGTTCCTGAAAACCTGATCTTAGATAGAAAAAATCATATAGCGAACCCTAAAACTAATGGGGTGAAAGGGGATGCGCTCTCGGACCAGCCAAAAGACAAACCCCTAAAATCCTATACAGTACAGTACTGTAATAATATTTTTAAATTGGGGCATCGGAGAGGAGGGAGACCTGTACAGTATATGAACCTACCATGGTCACAGATTGTTGTGTAATGCAAAACAATCTTGGTTATGGTAGGCTCATAATCCCTATACTGTATACATTTGCTAAGTACAGTATGTAAAGTTTTTGAAACTATTCTTGCTTCCAAATTTCTTAAGCATTTCTCTTCTCATAATCTGCTCTCAGATCGCCAGTATGGCTTCCTTAAGGGTCGCTCTACTGGTGATCTTCTTTCATATCTTACTAACTCTTGGTCATCCTCCTTTCGGGACTTCGGTGAGACTTTTTCTATTGCACTAGACATATCGAAAGCCTTCGATAGAGTCTGGCATAAATCTTTAATTTCTAAACTACCCTCCTTCGGTTTCTATCCCTCCATATGTGCCTTTGTCTCCAATTTCCTTTCCGGCCGTTCCATAGCTGCGGTTGTGGATGGCCATTGTTCACTTCCTCACCCTATAAACTCCGGTGTTCCTCAGGGCTCTGTCCTATCTCCTATTCTCTTTCTAATTTTTATAAATGATCTTAACTGTACCTTAATTCCTATCCATTCATACGCAGACGACTCAACCTTGCACTACTCCATTAGTTTTTCAGAACGCCCCAGCCAGCAATCCCTCAACGACAAACGTAATGAAGCCATAGTACTCTTAAATTCTGATCTAAATACTATTTCCAATTGGGGCAGAGAAAACCTTGTTAACTTTAATGCTTCCAAAACCCAATTTCTCCATCTATCTACCCGTCAGGATCTCCCAGCGGACTATTCCTTATTCTTCAACAATACAAAAATCAACCCTTCATCTTCTCTCAATATTCTTGGTGTCTCTTTTTCTTCTGCTCTCATTTGGAAGGACCATATTACCAGTCTTGCTAAGGCAGCCTCCCAGAAGCTGGGTGTGTTCAACTGCCTTAGGGGGTTCTTTTCCCCTGCACAGCTTCTTGCTCTGTACAGGGGCATAGTGCGCCCTTGTATTGAGTATTGTTCACATGTGTGGGGAGGTTCCTCTCACACCGCTCTCCTGGACAAAGTTGAAAGGAAGGCCTTTCGTATCATTAACTCCCGTCCACTCACCAACTCTCTGCAATCTCTCTCTCTCCGCCGCAATGTTGCATCTCTCTCGCTATTCTATCGCTACTATAATAATCAGTGTTCCTCAGAGCTATCCCAGTGCATACCACCTCCTTTACGTAGGGCACGTGGTACCCGTCTTGCAATTCAATCCCACCCCTACTCTGTGCAACTCTCCAACCCAAGAGTGAAACGTTACTCTTAAACTTTCTTCTACTCAACAGCTGAGCTCTGGAACTCTCTCCCAGAATCAGTCTTTCCCTATTCCTATGACTTAAATTGCTTCAAACTCTGTGTGTCCAGGCATTTTGGCTCGAACGTCCCTTGATTTTGGCCCTGTCACTCTTTCAACTATGGGGGAGGCACTCGCTATAGGCAGTTATGCCTTTTGCCTCCCTCAATCACATAGAAAAAAAAGAAAAAAACAGAAAAAGAAGACCATGATTTTCCCTGAGTGAAGTTCTTAAGCTATTCTAATACTAGTGAAATAATAGAATACTTGGCCAGCCTGTTAAGGGTCTCATTTTCTGGCTCGATGGTCTGGTTAAACTACTTTGAAGAAAAAAAATAGAGTACTCACTTTTACTTGTTATACGGGTCATAACTCAGGAGCCAGTGAATTTTACGTTGGTTCTTAGTTTAATGTGGTTGTGCTTGTTTCTTGTAAGATTCTGTATGCTTGTACGGTAGCTATGTATGGTATATTTTTCTGTAATGTGGCATACTGAATATGATTGTTTGCAGTGTCTCGGATATACTGTATATAACTTTTTTTGCAATGTTGCTGTTGAGTGTTGACATTATATTAACCCCTTCTTTACTGGCGATGTCTTTTTAATTTATTGTGGCAATTACTGATCAATTGTATTCAGTTTAGGAAGGACCTCTTGCAATTAACAGGCTTTGAAGTATTGTATCTCACTTAACCCTTTTTACTACCATAGAGCCAGCCCTATGAGAGTTTTGTTCTGAAACTCAGTGGTCTGGTTAAACTACTGTATTAAAAAAAATATATCATAGATCCTTCTTAAACTTCACAAAATCATCTAAATATAGGCAGAATAAAACTGAAAATATGTAGCTGGAACAGAAGGGGTTAATGTATTATCATTCAAGCCCTCAAAATAAATATTCAATATGTCATCAATGTATACTGACACAATTTTGATTCCTGGCAGTTTTGACATTGGTTGTGGTATTATTTTTTAGTTTTGTATTATACTGTGTATGCTTATTGCACTGTTTCAGCATATGCCCCTGAACTTAACTTTACATTTACTTATTGCATTTACTGTAGCATTCAGCTATCTATATACAGTACTACAGTGCATGTTATTTTGCTTTAGTACTATCACCTTGCATGTCACCCCTTCTAAATTGGCTTTTATCCTTCTACATTTCACTCAGTGTGGAGTATTTGTTTAGTGTTACCCAGTATATGTTGTACGACAACAAGTTTAGGCAGTATGTCGTCACCAGGTTTGTCGATTTGAAGTGCCTCTCCCAGTCATGCTCACCATCCTTTGTAGATGTTCGGTTGACAAGTTTACGGAGAATATGACCAGGTTTGTCAACTTGAAATGCCTTCCCTTGTTTTACGCACCCTCCGTAGATGTTTCTGTATAGGCCTAACAAGTTTTGGCAGAATCACCAAGTTCGTCGGATCGAACGGCACCTTGTAGATGTTCTTATGACAAGTACAGTATAGGCAGAATATCACTAGCTTTCCCTTTCCTTGTCCATTGCATCCTTAATAGATGTTCGTATGACAAGTTTAGACACTTCACCAGGTTTGTATAATCAAATTGCACCTGTAGATGTTTGTATGACAATTTTAGGCAGGCCATCACCAAGTTTGTCAATTAGAAGAGCTTTCCCTTGTCACGCACACCCTACCTAAATGTTTGTCGGACAAGTTTAGGCAGGTCATCCCCAGGCTTGTCAAATTAAAAGGCTCTTTCCTATCACACGCAACCTTCCCTTGACGCAGAAACTGGATGCATCACACATATACGACAAGGGGTGTTTACAAGCGGGAGAAGAGTGGTTGGAGCGGAACCTGCTCTTTGTAGCGGGGGTGGCTGTTGGGGTAGCGTTCCTGCAGGTGAGTGGAGGGGGGGGGGGGGGGGGGGGGTGCTGTAAGGTGAGGCTCAAGGTGTCAAAGGAAAGCCGAGTCCATTATTTATAGTCTATATTATTGTATATATAAAGATAAAATTACGATTTATAGTTAAAATTATGGTTTTGGAAGTGATAAAATGGCCAAAGCAATGCTATTTCAAGTTAATTTTCTTGTATTCCTTCTCGTATTCATTCAAGCTTGCATACAAAATTGCTCCGGTTTGACACCCTGGTGAGGCTTTTTCTTGATTGGCTTTTGTTATGCGTACTTATAACTGTCTTGATGGTGTTATGGTTAGAGCGTGTAAGTTCTGTATGAGATATCCTAGGTTCGAATCCTGTGAGAATCACATGCTTTCCTCAATTTAATTTGGGGGTTATTGGTGTTAAGAGCGATGTTAGAAATATTAAGTTGAGGCTTTTGGGCGATCTTGATTGGCTTTTGTCTTCTGTGTTATGTTAATATATACGGTACCCTCTTAGTACAGTACAGTGACATGGAAGTACCTCTTAGTTTCCACATACCTCTTGTTACCTCTTGTTTCCACATAGCGATTTTGATAATTTAATTTGACTTTATATTGTCCTTGTCCCAATTTTGGTTTGTTTAGTTTGCAAGTTTTACATTTTAAGTTAAAAACCTAATAATTGTGTATGTGTATTTTTGAGAGCGAGTGAGAGATGGGGACCTAAACAGAGATAGGAAGCAAGCAGGTACAGTATTCAGATTATGAATACGTTAAATTAACATCCACAGCTTATTATTTTGTATTATTTGTTTTTTATAATTTTGTATTTATATATTTTTTATTTATTTACTTTTTATTTTTTCCACCAAAGATCATGAATATTAAGTATACAGTATGTGATTGTGTAGAAGTTAGCAGGTATAAATTACCAGTAAGTCTTGCTGGAGCGCTCAGTAGGGAAAACTAAACTGGATACTGTTTTATTGTTCATAAGATTTGGCTTGAATACCTGAAGTAAGTAGAATTTATTCAAACTGAGATAGTGAAGGCAGAACTTAATTTTATAAGTCCCTCAAATGTCAGGTTTATTGATATTTGCTTCGGGCCGTGGTATGGTCGGTATCCCGTCTGACTGCTGATCAGAGGGTCGGCAGTTCGATCCCACACCGTGTCACTGTTAGATATCAAGAGTTTGGACACTCAGGTCTAGCGATCCGTTGCAAATGTCCAGTAAAGTACCTGTTATAATTTATAGTGAAGTCAGTCTAAGGGCAATAAATATATGAAACTCAACAACTTAGCTGATATGCATGCTAAAGCAGCTAAACACAGTAAACAAAACATTAACTAAAGTCTCAACACAAAAAATATCAAAATAGGGACGCATATGAAAATTACAATTAATAGTCAAGAACATGCTTCGGGGGTGTTAAGTCTACATGATCATTTTAGGTCTTGCTGGGTGATAGAAATATGATAAGAATGTTAAGATTTATTCAATAATCTAGAGACATAGATAAAATGAGAGCAAAGCAGAGGAGTTGTCCAATTTCAGATAAAAGGTAATGTAAAATGTTGAATATTGTTTCTGTACTGTACAGTAGAATGCTTTATATATATTTTGCATGTGAATATATAATACAGTTACAGTATACCGGCCTGTAATTTGTATATGGCTCTTTCATTTAATACCTTTTGTGTGTGTGTCTGTATGCCGTACAATATTTTGTTTTTCTTCTTGTAATACATCATAAAGTATTTAATTGTTATGATTACTTGAAATCTTTCTTAATGAAATATAAATACTGCATATTTTTATATATTTATGTATGTTTTTTTTTATTACAGTACAGGTATTGAAGTTTTTGTAAAGAAATATATATATATATATATATATATATATATATATATATATATATATATATATATATAGATATATACTGTACTGCATATTATTACTGTATTCTATTTTGTATGTGTTCGGTAGATTTTGGGCATCTGCTTCGCCCAGAACCTGCGAGCGGACATCTACGCCCAGAAGGCCAAGTGGAACTGACGGTTGGCCCCTGCTGCGGTGTAGTAGTGATCAGCCTCCCCAGCACCACCACCACATACACACCACCACCACCACCACCACCACCACCGCCCCTGTCACACCCGTCACTAGATCTTGGACGGTAAGCCACACTCCGCCAAGATACCGAGATGTTGCAATTTACAGCCGCCGTTACTAGATCTTAGACAGTACGCCACACTCCGCCAAGATACTGAGATGTCGCAAGTAACAGCCGCCGTTACTAGATCTTGGACGATAAGCGACACTCCGCCAAGATACTGAAGTGTTGCAATTACAGCCGCCGTCACTATATCTTGGACGATAAGCAACACTCCACATAGCTACCGAGATATCACAATTCCAAGATACAGTACTGAAGTGTTGTAATTTATAGCCGCTGTTACTAGATCTTAGACGATACGCCACACTCCGCCAAGATAGTGAGATGTTGCAATTTACAGCCGCCGTCACTAGCACACCCCGCAAAATTACTGAAAGTTTGATGGTAAACAATGCCACTTCGATTATCTTTTGTTATTGCCGGTACTAAGTCATCACATCAGCCACCAGATATTTTTGCGTTATTGTCGATAAACTGTGACGCCACTTCAGCCATCTATAATATTAATATTACTGGTAAACCACGTCCAGTCACGTTACTAAGACATCACTGCTAATCAAGCCATGACGCCCGTTTAAAGACCGGTACTGAAACAACACCAGTGAGCTATGACGTCACTTCAACCATCTAGTGGTATTTTCGTTACCATCTGATAACGGTAATTCTTGTGCCACTGGTAACCCACGTCATACCATGGTACTGTCGAATTATGATCTTGTCACCTAATACAATCAATGTTTTATGCCATCGTAACGGCATTTATGTTCTTACATCATGATCAGTGTTCTCATGTCCGTATAGAGTGTTGTCATCAAGTTATAGTGTTAGATGTTATGTTCCCAAGATATTACCATAGCATACAGTACCACCCAGATATTATACTACTACTACTTTGTGCAATTATATGTTGCCATACCGTGTTTTAACTTTGCTACTTAAAAGTGCCATCTGTTGTCATCATGATGCTGCTCATATCCCTGCCATCAAGTATCACGGTGATGCCACAGCTTAACACTATACTGTACTTGTATATCATTAAAGTACCAAGTGACGCCACCATATATATCATCGTATCGTTGAAAAGTTGTCTGCCACCATATTAATTTGTCATATTAAAATGAAAACTAGTTCCTGGAGAATAACCCCGTAACCTTCAGTGTAAACCCCACCGATGGACCTAATACTCTGACCAACTTGACCCCATACCAGTTGGTCATCTTATGAAATACTGCGATAGCAAAAGTTAGTATTATTCTGAGATCATTATAATCTGGCTATATCATCATGCTTTACATAAATAGATAGGCTTCTAATAGTTTATCATCCATTTGATAATAATTACGAGTACGGTAATTGATATTTAATTAGTTTGTAATACTTTATTCAAATTCGTTATTCAATAAGATTTCTTTTATCAAGCATAAATTGCATATTAGCATTATTATGATAAGTTTGTGAGACTATCCATGACAAAGGTGCTCATATATGTTTAATAGCTTTAATTGTTTTAAGTTAGCATAACTGGTGTATTGTTTTCTCATATGTATATCCAGATAGCATACTTCTGGCCATTTTCGCTTGGTATACTGTACTGTACATCGAACATAATATCCTTATGCAGTACATGGATAATTATGATGCACAATTTTCTCTTAAACCTCTCCGTTCTGAGTAAGTTTTTAAAGTTTCCATGGACAGGCGACACACGGTCTGGGGCTGCTACGGTTTTTCATTGTTCCCGTTCACCCAGCTCACCCAGCGATGAATTTTTGCCAGATACCTCCACATATGGACTAGTATACCAGATATATCTAGTCCTAAATGGATGCCATGGCGTTTTTCGTGTTGTTTTACCAAATTTCGTGCAGGGCTTAGGACGCCATGGTGTCCATACGTGCGCCAGGGCAAAAGTAGCTCAGAACGCCATGGCGTCCATACGTGCGTGACAGGGTTAAGCTTTCCAGAACAGTGATGGATTTTTTTAGTTACCGGTAACGCTCTCACTGGGTGCAATCACCCTGATATTACTTAACATTAAGTGTGCTGTTTTGTATTTGGTCATCAATGTGTTATCAAAGTTTATTCCTATGATTAATTTAGGTTTGCAAGACTTTTCGGGCCACAATGTACAGTCATGAGCACTAATATGGTTATGCCCATTGGAAGTTTTGAACCTTTATTGCCAATTTCTGAAGCTTCTGGGAGAATGGGGTGTTCCTTAATATATATATGGTAATACAGTATAGCATTGTATTGTCTTGTTTGTGTTTGATGCTGATTCAGATGGGTGCATAGGGATATAATGTAGCCTTTTGTTGTCTTGTTTGTGTTCGATACTGATTCAGATGGGTGCATATGGATATTATGTAGCATTGTATTGTCTTGTTTGTGTTCGATACTGATTCAGAAGGCTGCATAGGGATATTATGTAGCATTTTGTACCGAAAAATGTACAATTGTCTCGTTTATGTTCCTACTGCATGAGATTATGTTTGTTAACTAACCAAGAAAATAAAAGTTTGGAACTGCTGAAGAATGGGAGTGATCAATTCTTGTCTTCTCAGCACATGACAACACATATTTCGGGAGATATTAAGTGAGTCTGGACTCTGGAGTAGCTACGTGTGACACTATCGAAAAACTTTGTGTTTTCCATGTTTATATTTTTGTTTCTTATTATTACTGTAACATCCATGTCCGAGAACACTTTAAAGCGCTATTTGTATATACGGTATATAAATAATTTGCTATAGAGAAAGCTTAATACGTACTTGTGTTGTTGTACAGTATTCTATGTGGCAGCGTATAATGTATTTACTGTATGTTCCACTGTCCCTGTACAAAGCTTGCACAATATATACATCAATATCATATTTATTAAGCTAGAAAAATGCCAATAGGAAAAAGGATGAAGCTCAATGTTTAACTGTAGCACAAAATGGGGTACTGAACGTTTTTAAGCTGATATTTATGCGCAAGTTGCAATAATAGATTTGAGTCATTAAAGAAGTGATACCCAAAGCGAAATTTTTGGTCACAAAGGTTTGGGTGAAGAATTCGATGTAAAACTCAGGTCCGTTGGTGAAATCCTAGAACAAGGTGTGCAAGAAGAAAAACTTAAGAGGTGACAAGGTGTATAATGACAATGTGGTATATGAAACTTGGTAATAAAAGCTATAACAATAATCGCAATATAAATACTAGCCTACTCAAACTGAGGTAACTAAATAGAAACTACTGTAATCTAAATAGAACCTGATCTGATGACTGGCAAATCGGTAAATAACCGGCATATATAGGTAACACTTCAATGTGGCATGAAATTAAAATGTAAAACTTCCAAAACAAACAAACAAACCAAAACAGGAACTGCGCAATACAAAGACAAAAGAACTTATCAAAATAAAAGGAAATATATGGCGTCACGATACCAAAAATTATAAACGGCACATCCAGCGACGCACAAGGCGGGGGGCAAAAGGAAATAAATGGCGTTACGATACCGAAAAGTATAAACGGCACATCCGGCGACGCACAAGGCGGGTTAAAAATAAAATAAATGGCATTACGATACCAAAAAGTAATAAACGGCACATCCAGCAATGCACAAGGCGGGGTGAAAAGGAAATAAATGGCGTCACGATACCAACACGTATAAACGGCACATCCGGCGACGCACAAGGCGGGGTGAAAACAGTAAACCTAACCAAAACAGGGGCCAGGTAAGAAAGGTGTGTGTGTAATAATAATCCAGGCAGAACAACATCAATAATAACAACAGAGTGCCCTGGAGATACTATGGTGAGGGGGAGCTCCTCTTGTGAACCTGTGTAATACTCGTTCATCGCTGATCTCAACTCTTTATAGCCGCAGCAGGACTATATACTACAAGATACCCGGCGGATACTTTACTCTTCCGCTGGGATTAAGAATTTGTTTTAATTATTATTATATATATATTTTTTTTTAATAATTGGGTAGGCTTTTACTCGTTTGCCATCATTTAGACTTTTTCCATATAATCTTTAACAGATATATTACTGAACAACTTGTTGCAGATAAGCTTAATTAAACATATTTACTGAACTGTACTTGTCGCAATTTATGTTTTTTTTTATTATTATATACTGTACTAACTAGAGCAGACATTTACTCGTTTGCCATACTGTAATTTTGTTTTAATTTTTTTTTTTTTTTTTTTTATTTTTTTTCATATAACGCTGGGCAGACATACTCGTTTGCTAACATGGAGAATGTTTTCATACTTGAGGTGACATTTACTCATTCACATTCTTTTAGTGGTGTGTTTTGATATAGATTTGTGGCATTTTACAGATAAAGATGCTTTCATAAACACTTTTCTGATTGTAAGATAGTTATGATAGAGTAGTAGGTTGTAATTTGCAATTAAACCATGCCATCAAATGAGCTATAGGTCTCCCTCGACTTACGATTGGGTTACGTTCCTGAAAACTCGATCTTAAATGGAAAAATCATAGCGAACTCCAACATTATTGGGGTAAATAGGGATGCATTCTCAGACCAGCCAAAAGCCAAACATAAACACCTAAAAACCTACAAATAATATTGTAATAATGAGGGAGACCTGTATCGTGAATAATTATGACTCTTATTCTTACCGACGCTGCAGTATTTGAAGAGATCATGGTTACGTTTGTGTGATAAGTTCTTCATTCGGTACTGTAAATAACAAATCCAGGTTTTCCGTTTTCTTTGAGAGCTCGGAATGATTGTGGCCCTTTTTTCTATGGATAGCACAAGTATATTCATGACATAACTAGGGTAATAGACAATAATTTACTAATAATATATATAAGTAGTGATGAAAACGAGCATACTGTGTATAATATTAACAAATATAAATAAATAATACGGTGTTTATGAAGCATTCTTATAGGTATATTGCTGGAATAGGAGGTGCACAAAAAATTCTTCCCGCGTTTGATTGGAGAATGGAAGTTTTGAAGGTAAGTGAATGATTAGAAAAGAACACGAGTCACATTTATTTTTGTGCTTTTATTTATCCCATGTACAGTTTGCCGCACATATTCCATTTCTCAACCATCCCAGCAAATCGTAACTTGGCACGCCGCACTCACCTCCCCAACCCCATCTCCCTCACTCCACCTCCTACCAATAGTGGATGTTAGAAGGTAGAGCGAGGGAGGGGGGTTGGGGAAATGGGTGCAGCGCTGCCAAATCACGACCCCAACGGAATGGAATATGTGCAACAAACTGTTGAAAGAAAGGGAAGTTAAAGCCAAGATAATGTTAGTTTATTTATTTTAGTAGTAGGGAAGGTATACAGTAGGGTAGTGATTGAGAGAGTGAGAGTGAGAACGGAGAAATGGATAGGCGACGAGCAGGGAGGTTTTAGGAAGGGAAGAGGATGTGTAGATCAGATTTTTACCCTGAATTGTGTTGTGGAGAAATATCTGGAGAAGAAACAAAAGGTGTATGTTGCCTTTATGGACTTGGAGAAGGCCTATGACAGTGGATAGAGAAGGTTTGTGGAAAGTACTTAGAATATATGGAGTAGAGGGCAAGTTGCTGAAAGCAGTGAAGAGCATGTATGAGGGTGCAAATGCGGCAGTACGTGTGGAGAGTGAGCAGAGCGAGTTCTTTGACCTGAATGTTGGTTTGAAACAGGGGTGTGTGATGTCCCCGTGGTTGTTTACTGTATACAGGGTGATTCAGTAACCCTTTTTATAAATTTAATGGCAAATTCGTGAGACAAAAATATGACTAATTTACTCTATGACCCTTAGGGTGAGTCTTTGATATGATGGAGATATTACACCTTTAAAGTTATCGATAGATAGAAAAGAAAAAAATATAAGGAGTGAGAATGAAAATGTCGTTGCTAACTGGCAGGGTAGCGTAACCAAGACTTGGTATCAAAATGGCTGCATACGGTAGCTGGATGCAGTTCGTTTCGCAATTTACAAAGGTACATTACTACTGTATTTGTATTATCATCATCATTATTATTAATAATCATTGTATTAGTAGTAGTAGTAGCAAGGGGAGAAGCAGGCGGCGAAGGATAAGTAAGAGGAAGAGGAGGAGGAGTAAGTGGTGGAAGAGGGGTAAGTGGAGGAGGAGGGATCTTCCTGCCGACTTTGAGCTTTGATACTCCGCTCGTATGAATCTTGAATCAATCTGTACATGTATCTAAAGATTGTTTCTTTGCTTACACATGGTATGTAAATGGTTGCTTATGGTAGCAGTTGTCTCAATGCTCAAAAGAACATTAGCATTTTATCACCATCATCATAATTAATACTTTACATTTTGATACCAAGTCTTGGTTACGCTACCCTGCCAGTTAGCAACGACATTTTCATTCTCACTCCTTAGATTTTTTTCTTTTCTATCTATCGATAACTTTAAAGGTGTAATATCTCCATCATATCAAAGACTCACCCTAAGGGTCATAGAGTAAATTAGTCTTATTTTTGTCTCCCGAATTTGCCATTAAATTTATGAAAAGGGTTACTGAATCACCCTGTATATGGATGGAGTCATGAAAGAAATACTATCAAGAGCAGTGGATGTTGGTGTATCGCTGAAAAGGGAGGGAATTGAGTGGAAGCTACCTATACTGCTGTTTGCGGATGATACAGTTCTGATGAGTGATAATGAATGGGAGTTGCAGGGTCTGGTAAATGAGTTTGGAACAGTGTGCGAAAAACGGAATTTGAAGGTAAATGCGGGGAAGAGCAAGGTTATGGTCTTCGAAAGGGGTGAAGTCACAGAGTGTGAGGTGAAGCTGAACGGTCAGGCTATGGAGATCGTCAACTCTTTTAAGTATCTGGGCAGTGTTGAGTAAAGATGGGACTATGGATGAAGAAGTGCGGGAGAGGGCACAACAGGGGAAGAGGGTTGTAGGAACGCTAAAAGCAGTAACAAGAAATAGGGTGGTCAGTATGGAAGTGAAGAAGTCCTTGCATGACAGTGTGGTGATCCCGACACTGACTTACGGAAGCGAAGCATGGACGTTGGTTGAGAGACTCAGACCAAGAGTGAGAGCAGTGGAAATGAATTACTTAAGGAGTGCGTGCGGAGTTACATGGAGGGATAGACAGACTAATGAGGAAGTAAGAAGGAGGTGTGGTGTGGAGGTAGATGTGCTGGAAAGTGTGAAAAGGAACAACTTGAGATGGTTTGGCCATATGGAACGTATGGAAATCGAGAGAATGACTAAGAGGGTGTACGAGAGCGAGGTGGAGGGACAGAGAGGGAGAGGTAGACCGAATGAGAGGTGGAAGGATGGAGTGAGGAAGTACATGAACGAAGGCAGTGCTGGTTGGGGGGAGGGGCGTCGACTGACTGGGGACAGAGGTGCATGGGGGCGGTTCGTTCGTGGCAACCCCTTCGGGGATCACGGCGTCAGGCAATAGATAGATAGATAGACTTATTTTGTCTGAAGGAAGAGTTATTAGTCATATCTCGGAAGGAAAAAGGTTGTCGAGTGATGCTTCTATGGCTATTTCAAGTTCAATGTACAGTACTATATCATTAACCCTTTGGAGATTATGACGCATTTTGACAGTTAATATGGGTTATCGTTAGACGATTTTATACCGTTTAGGAAGGATCTGTGGGCATTATAAGGGTAAAGACTATCGCCATTAACCCTCTTAACTTCAACATGCCCTTCCTAATCTGAGTAAAATTGTCTAATAATAGGCAGAAAATAGAAAAGATATGTATAAGCGGATCTTGAAGAGGTTAACTTCCTATATAATAATGCATGGTTATAACAAATTTACTTGTTTATAGTTAGAAATAATTAGTTACCATTTTGTATGCATCATATACTGTATATACCGTATACTGTAAGTGCAATAACTGATGAAGTTTTGTTGGTCATACAAATGATTTGGAGTTAAATTAATTTGAAAAGTAGCATGCAAAATTCAAGTACTGTACTGGTGTCATTGATAATTGATTGTATATGCCTATGAAAAGAATGAACACAATGCAGCTATGAATAATTTGATATTAGCTTGGTATTTTATTATATTTATACAACCTTATTGAAGCAAGGATACAAGAGCTCTATAATTATTGACTTTAATTATATTGACGTGTACATAAACCAAGTATATACCACAGGGTTTATTTCAGATAGGTACAGTGGACTCCCGGTATTCGCGCTTACCCGGTACCTACCCTGTTATGCGAGTATGTGGTTTTGTGAATAAGTTGGAGTCTATTTAATATAGGTTATAATGGGTCGTATAATAGGTCGTATCAGGCTCACCTAACTCGAGCCTCATTATTTTGACATACCTAATGACATGTTTATTTCTTGGATGTTATGATATTATTATGTAATCTGTGTTTGTAAATCCAACTCATAGGCAAGGAGAAGGCATTTGCCTTGTGTAAATCTTTTATGTGTGTTGTATATAAGCCTTCTTTTGACGCATTGATTTTGTTCTTTTTTCTTTCTCTTTCCGAGCGCTAGTGAATTCTTCGGAAAAATTGGCGCTTATGAGAAATAAGTAACATGCTTATTATTATTATTATTTATAAATACTGTCTAATTATATATACAGTACAGTATATACAGTATAGTAACAATATGTAAGAATGTAAGAATTATATGGAGGTTCTGTGTCAGTGATATTATTTTTTGTTTTCTTATGTGTGAAATGTTTGGCAAGGTGATATTTGTATTATGATTGGTGAAGATATTTGAAGTTCAATACATCAAGTTCTCTTCCATGCAACTTGAAAAATTCTACTAAAGTACAATTTTTTTATTTAGCCACTGGACTTTCTTTCTGTCGCTCAATATTTAAGTAGTACTCTGTCAACTTATTTGGCTTCTGGATGAAGAAAGAGGTGGCCTAATCGGAACTGAAGTAAACTATGCTAAAAGAAATCTTGTAATCCTATTTAATGAGACTGGCCAACTTTTAGCGACGGCGGTACATTTTTCCCAACATCACCACCGACACACTCTTCACCTAATTTACGTTATGATACGCTGGATTAAGAACAAGTGAGGCCTTTGCAAATCCCACTCTTTAACAACTGTAGCTTTTGAGACCATGATTGGAGAATATTGACTCGTACATTTTGTTGAGTTGACGTGGGAACCGTTTATCTTCTATATGTCTCTACCTCGGTACTGTAGGCTTGTCAGTAGCCTGTAACTATTACGAGGCCCCAAGATTATCTAGATTAATGAGAAAACAACACATTCATATAGAGTATAGGAATCCTATGTCCTATTATCTAAAAAGTAATAATGTGAAGTCCATCTGTCTTGATAGCCTAGTGAAAACAAATATGAATAACTGCCTTGATGGTGTAATGGTTAGAATGCTTAAAGGCTGTATGTGGTAACCCAGGTTCGAATCCCGGTGGATCGCATGCTGCTTTCATTAATTTCATTTGGAGGTGTTTGGTGTTGGAGTAAAATTGATAAAAATAGATAACCATAAAAAAATTGTATTGTTGATTTGAATTGGATCCTACAAGGCCTGATGCTAACCAGTATTTTAATACCTCACCAATTAGGAGTGAACTACTGTAAGTATATGATAAGTATTCATAAATGAACAATGAGCGTGTTGTAATACTTAATCTAAATTGATCGTATGATAGAATACATAACATAAATTGCCTGTGTGACATAATACATTACCTAAATTGAGCATGCATATATTATCGTCAAAGGTATTGAGCTTTTGGATTTTAGAACACCTGAGTAATTAACCCATGCAGTACCGGTGACGTCCTTTCCATCATATTCTGGACACTATTAGACAATTTTATTTAGATTAGGAGGGATATGTCGTAGCTCAAAGTATCAAATGAGGTAATCTGTTGCTTCTTAATGGATAGAGGTCCTTCCTAACCTGACTATAATTACCTAATAGTTGCCAGAATATAATGAAAAAAACGTCACCGGTACTGTATGGGTTAATTGCCATAACTGATCATCAATGATTGCATTACGAACAAATTGATATTCTCTTCTTTGGTTTGGCTGACCTTCATAGAGAAAGGTTTCTGTTATTCACTTAAGTTTGTATATGTGATTCTTTACAATATTGACTGAAGAGTAACACTTGTTCAAAATACAGTATATGTTATCATCCGTAGTTACTATAATGGACTAATATTATAAATACTCAACTAGATATAAATGTTCATAATTATGAAGTTGAACATATTTATTATTATATTCTTGCAATACTGCTGTACTTTCGTTCACAACATTAATTCAAATTGGAAACTTAACCTACAGTAGTGTGATACCTACATCAACAAGTGTTTTTGTTTTGTTTTTGTTTTTTTCCTTAACCCTTTCAGCATGATGATACCTTTTTACCTTTTATTCTGGCTAAAGTAGACAATTTATGCTGTTGAGAAAA
The DNA here is from genome assembly GCA_032716605.1 of Paralithodes platypus. Classification (NCBI taxonomy): domain Eukaryota; kingdom Metazoa; phylum Arthropoda; class Malacostraca; order Decapoda; family Lithodidae; genus Paralithodes; species Paralithodes platypus. Next base: position 1,977,104 of record CM064506.1, read on the forward strand.
ACAAATATTGTATACAGAAGGTATATTTACCCCATTGAGTACAGTACTTGTATATTATAATGTAAAATTTGCAAAATAATCAAACCAAAATATGGACGACACTATAATGACAAATCACTTTAATCAAAATCACTTTAAAATATTGCTTTAGCAAAATAAATTTTGAAATAAAGGAACACAAAACCACCTCCTCTATGAATGTACATCACTGTACGAGTAAGTGAACGTACTCTCGTCAAGTTCAAGGAATTACAGTAGACAATTTGGGAGGTTTTATTGAGATTGTATTTACCCTTTTGAGTTCTGAAGTGAGATAATTATAATGTAAAACTTGCAAAATAAACAAACCAAAACTGAGACGACACAAGATAAACACAAAGGAACTAATCAAAATCGCTACGTGGAAATAAGCTTAATAAAATTTGAAATAAATGAACACAATCCACCACATAGGGTGTACATCACTACATGAGCAAGTTAATGTGGTTCACAAGCAAACTAATTGCACATATAACAATGCACTATCGTCAAATAAATAATCTTATGGTAACCAGAATATAATGAAAATTACATCATCGTGCAGAAGGGGTTAAAAGAGCATATCCACGAGGAACCACAAGGACAATAGTATGTTCGGGCTCGACATCCCTGTAATAATACAGTATAACATTCCAACCGTGTTAGTGTTGCATTAACTCACCGTTCCCGTTGTGGTACAGGTCTCCCTCGATTTACGATTGGGTTACGTTCCTGAAAACCCGATCATAAAAGGAAAAATCATGTAGGAAACCCTAAAACTAATGGGTTAAATGGAGATGCATTCCCCCCTGATACTACTCTCCTTGACGCGGTTGGGGGGCTTCGGGGCCGGCGACTGGAGCTTGATGGGGGATGGTTGTGGTACTTACCCTTCCTATCTCCCCTCGAGCTTTCGTCCTCAGCTTGACTAATTTTTAGTAGTTTTTCATTCCTCATTCTATGATTTTCCCCTTCTATTCTTATTCTGTCCCATTTGGCTGTCCTCGGGCAGCCTATATCTCATGTCTCCCTGGCCTGGCTAGGTAGCAGACTCCTGGACTGATTTGTCTCTTCGGTTGCTGATGTGGCCGGACTGACTTGATTCCCTACGGTAATGCATTTTTTGCTTCTCGGTGTGATTTTTTCTACTTTCGACCTGATCTTTCATTCTTCGCCCTGATCACTTCTTGGTTGGTGTTGCGGTGTAGCAGTTCTTGCCTCATCCTTCGGCCCTGCCCTATGAGAGCTCTGATGTGGAGCTCATGTGGTCCGGCTGAACTGGTGAAATGGCAAGAAATGTCTGCGTGTCTTCACCTTCCTCGATTTGTTCCCCTACTGCCCTTCCCGATCTATATTGACTCGTTTAGTTATATATCTTGATCGAATCCTTCGGGCCAGCCCTATGAGAGTTCTTTTGTAGAGCTCAGTGGTTTGGTTAAACTAATATTAAAAAAAAAAAAAAAAAAAAAATGGAGATGCATTATCGGACCAGCCAAAACCCAAACCCAAACGCCTAAAAACCTATAATAATATCGTAAATCAGGGCATCGGATAGTGAGGGAGATCTGTATTGAACTTCCGTGTAAACGTCACCACTGTATTCCCTGAGCCGTGTCTTGCCAGAGGAACGGAGTCTTTGTAAACAATAAAGATAATAAAGTATGAGAGCGAGTGTGTGAGTGTTGTGGTGTACAGTTGTGAGCACTAATAAGGTTGTACCCTTTGAAATCTTGGAACCTTTGAAGCCAAGTACAGTTCAGTACAGTACTGAAGCATTTGGGTTATATGATGAAAGATGTAATTTGTCAGCCTACTGGGATTTAGGGTATAATAAAGAATTTTATTTTATAGGGGGGCTATGAGAGCTTCCCCATGAAATTCAGTGGCATTCTTAAACTGATATTAATAATGATAATCTATCTATATACTCAGGCACATAATTTTTTTTTTTTTTTTTTTTTTTTTTTTTTTTTTTAGCTGGGGGTGGCCGACTCGAGACAGAGCCAAATAAAAATAATGATAACAATTTTCAGTTGGGTTTGATATTGCTTGACATTAGTGCTCAGGACTGTATTGGTGCGAGTCGCTCCGGGGTTATGGAAGCAGAACCGTAGCCTGGTACTTAAACCGGTACCACACGAGCGCTTTTTCCCTTAATATTTATCCTCAACACTGGACTGGCAGCTTATGAGGTCTACATTAGAAATATTTCGGTTACCATTATTCATCTATCATCAGTCTATTTTCTGATACCAGTGCAAAATATTGCCAGATATAATGTTGATCATCGCATGTGGACTATAAAAGCGCTCGTGTGATACCAGCTTTAGGGTGGTATTATTGTGAATATATACTGTATTACATTACAATATATGCATTAGGATTTACTGTACATAATGATAGATTGTAGGTCTCCATTTTAGGTATTAGTGTGTGTGTGTGTGTATAGTTATAGTCTGTTTTTTCCCAGCCGAGGGTAAATTGAATCTCCTACCAGCTGATATTGTAGAGCGGGGACGTCTCTTGTATTTTATTGTAGCCTTGTTTAGACGATTTTATGCAATTTAGGAAGGGAATGTGGTAGTCAAAAAGGTTCGTCGAGATAGTGTGTGGCCTTTTTTTATTGCTAGAGGTCCTTCTTAAACTGAATAACATCTTCTAATTATAATAATGTAATGAAGAGCACATCACTCGTACTAAGAGGGTTAATGGAGTAATATGAAAGTACTTTGTCTCTGCATCATATAAATACTAAGTTTTTTATTACAATTAACACCATATTTCACTATGATACAGTTGTTGACGCCGTACTTATCATATCAACATACAGGTCTCCTTCGATTTACGTTTGGGTTACGTTCCTGAAAACCCGATCTTATACAGAAAAATCATCTAGCGAACCCTAAAATTAATGGGGTAAATGGGGATGCATTCTCGGACCAGCCAAAACCCAAACCCAAATACCTACAAACCTATAATAATGACGTAAATCGGGGCATCGGATAGTGAGGGAGACCTGTATCGTGAATAATTTTGACTTGTTTTTACCGACGCTGCAGTATTTGAGGGAGGCCTGTATTTCACTACACAATCTTCATAATAGGTGGGTAATCAAGGAAGGACATGGCAATTTACCTTTAGCTGGACATAGACTGACTATAGTTTTAGGTAAGGATATCCCCCGGCCAAAAGAGGATCGAGTGTAACGCCAGGCAAGGTTCTGTATTCCACGACTTCTGAAGAATCTGAGGTGCACGATAACGGAATGTGTGATAATTTAGCCTTTCAGTATGGGTGCATTTATTTGTCTTTTTATTCTGGCTATCATTATTATGTTAAGGGAAGGTTTTTAGTTTGTTTCCTACTCCTCCAGCAATCTTAAAATGTCACCCCCTTGACCCCCTTTCAAGATAAATTTGTATAATTTTCAGTAGAAAAATTTCCCGGCCAAAGGCCGGTAACTCTTAAATTACAGGCTCGCTATCGCTTGCCAGGATAAAATCGACACCTAAACGGCACAAAAGGTCTTAAAATTGACAGAATGGGGGCGTAAATACTTAAAATCACCAAACTAATGGGGCAAACGTCTTAAAATCTCAAAAGCAATAGGGCTAGACATGAGGGAGAAAGGGGTCAAGAAAAAAGTCCCTCGAGTGGAAATTCTCCCTTAAACTTGCAAAAATATGCAAACCAAAACAGGGTCGACACAATATATAGACAAAAGAACTTATAAAAATCACTGTGGAAATGACGCTTTAGCAAAATATAACTGCTTAGGAAGGATTTATGATAGTCAACGAATTATTGGAGATACAGGTATAATACACCTCTCTGATGACTAGATGTCCTTCCTATGCTGCATAAAATCTAAAATTAGCCAGAATGTAAGGAATAATGGCGTCTCCCGTACTGAAGTGGTTAATGAAATTTTGTATGAATGAGTGCTATTGTAATTTGTAATCTTTCTGTTTTCTTTCTTTTTTCCTGGGTATCGGTACGCGATTTTATGCAGTTTACGAAGGATCTATTGGAGTCAAGAAGCAAATGGTGATATGTGTTTAACCCGTTGATTTCCCGAGGTTATTCTTAAGCTGTATAAAATAGTAAATACCCCACCGAAGTGACGAAAACTTGGTGGACATGCTGGGTAATGGACTTCTGTATAAATGAGAACCCCTACCTGTGGATCTAATAATAATATTAAGGTGGGTTGCTGCTAGTCCCCTGCCATGACTCTACTTGGCTTGCTTGTCACAAACCCGATACGTCTTTATTAAACCTTTCAATCGGGCAACATTTATTATTATTCTAGCTGTCTGCTGGTGATAATACCGTTATCCGATTGAAGGGATATTTGTAATAAGAACCTGTTCTCTTGTTAGTTTCGTGATTTAGTTGTTTTTTACTGCTAATAATAATAATAATAATAATAATAATAATAATAATACTACTACTACTACTGAAGCCAAAAATACAAAGGTTTAGTGATATGGTTAATGTGTTGGTCAAGGGGTTATATTGTTTTAGTGGCGAATTTGTGTTTTGGATATTTAATGATGGCCCACCCCCCTCTCGGTGCCAGCGTTGTCAATCGTAGCTTTACCCTAGGGCGGAGATTGGACGACTTTCAGTGTTCTCATGTCTGGGTCTTTATGTGGCTACTTTATTTCCCCTGCCTCCTCCTGCAAATTTACCCATTCTGTACCGCGACACCTTTTTAATTTTTTCTAGCTATATTTAGACGATTTTGTGCAGTTTACGAAGAATCTGTGGTAGTAAAAATGGTTAAGTGAGATAGTTCGAAGCCTTTTAGTAGCTGGAGGCCCTTTTTAAACAATAAAATCGTCTAATAGCCAGAATAGTTAAAAAGACGTCGCCGGTACAGAAGGGGTTAATGAATATGATCGATTTTGTTTTTTAATAATGAATGTTTGCTTGCATATCCAGCTATTATAGATGTACAATACTTTTAATTAGGCTATTTTAGTCCTACATCTGTGTAGAAATAGACAACTCTAATACAGGCGTAAACAATTATAAGAACAGTTGAAGGTTGTATATTTTGTCGGCCATTATGTTGTCGTTTCGGATAGTTTTGAATTTTAACGAGTTCGTTATAATCATTTGAACAGTAACTTTTGTTTTCAAGTTTTATATTTTAATAATACTCATAAACAGAAATAATAGCCTAAGTAAAAGTACTCTATAACAGTCAAATGCATGGGAAACGGTATAGTATTGATATCCTGAAGAAAATATATGTATTAATTGGTCATTTCTTGCAAGTATTATTCTTGCCCTTTCATAGCGGTAAATTAAATACCATATCTTTGCAACGAGGGACCAAAGTGACTTCATCTGGAAGTTGTCTGATGTCTGTTACTGCAAGCAGAATCTGCAATAGAGGGATATTTGCCAACATTTTCAATTGGGAGTATTTTTGTTTTACTACTGTATACTGTACTTGTAAAGTAATACATTTATGAAAGTCAATAACTTTTACCTGAAATGCTAAACACAGCAAATATAACATTAATTTAATTCTGAATAGAATCGCTATATGTAAAAATTATAATTTGTTTATCACACAATATAACACTTCAAAGAACACAGCTCGCCACCCATAGAACAGGGTACTGTACTGCAATTGTTTGATTCTATTTGTAAATTTCTCAATCATATAATTTGATTTTTACAAGTTTCCTCGGCAACCTGAGAAAATGGTTTGATGCTAGCAAGAAATAGATAAAAAGTTAGTTAATTCCATAAGATAGAAAAACTAGCAGACTGAATGATTGACTTAAAACCACTTTGGCAGATCTCCCACTATTGTCGACTCAGGCCGCAGCGTCTCTTACCCTAGGCAGGCTTGTTTCTGTAAACTAGTGCTATGGCGAAGGAAATTCCCACCTCCGTTTTTTTCATCTAACTGTATAGTCTACATAATAATGTAAATGCTAGTACTGTATTAATGTTAGCCTGCTGCCCGTGTTTTCTAGGCGGTTTTTTAGTTTGGGGAAATTATGTCGTCGCATCTTGTACTGGTCTTTTATATTGTGTTATTTTATTTCATAGATTTCATTTTAGTAAGCGTTGTTTCCACATAGCGATTTTGATAATTTAATTTGACTTTATATTGTCCTTGTCCCAATTTTGGTTTGTTTAGTTTGCAAGTTTTACATTTTAATAGTCAGTTGGATCAATCTTTTCACCACGCAGGGTGTCCCCAAAAAAACCCGAGTCCATTCCTTTTAGATTATTATTATATATCTATTCTATCTATCTATTATTATATATCTATTCTATCTATCTATTTACCCATGCCAAATCCTCTTTTTAATATGTCTAGCTAAAATTATGGTTTATGGTTCGAGTTATATCTTTGGAGAGAAAAAATATCCAAAGCAATGTTATATCATGTTAATTTTGTCTATATTTCTTCTCAAATTCATTCAAGTCTTCAAACAAAATTGCCTTGGTTTGACAACCTGTCAGCACGTCAGCGCTCTGTTTGTGCCCGAAACTAATGGGCTGTTTTAAGGGAAGGTTTTTAGTTTGTTACCTAGACTTCCATCAAGCGTACAATTACACCCCCTAGGGCCCCTTTAAAGATATATTTGTACATTTTTCGGTAGAAAAATGTCCAGGTCATAGGCCGGTTCCTCTTAAATTACAGGCTCGCTATCGCTCGCCAGGAAAAAGTCGACACCTAAATGGCACGAAAGGTCTTAAAATTGACAGAAATGGTGCGAAAGTTGTTAACATTTACAGAAATAGAGCAAAAGTTCTTAAAATTGCCAAACTAATTTTAGCTACACATATAATAATAAGTACTGATAAGAATGGACTTAGCTTTTGTTTGACACCCTGTATGTGATTCTTGTGGTGAGAATCTCGGACACACTCAGAGGGTAAGCGACGTGTACCGTCTTCATTAGAGAGCTTGCAGTGAGAGAGAGCGGCCATCTGGGTCATTGTGGCAGCCATTTTGGTACAGTACCTCGGTCATCGAAGAAAGAGGTAATTGAGGTCATCTTTTAACTCCTTCATCCCTTGTGGTATTACAATCGCCAAACTAATGGGCAGAACGTCATAAAATCTGAAAACTATTGCGGGTAAGCATGAGGAAGAAGGGTGACCAGAATAACAGCCCATGTCCCCTTAATGTGGGTATGACATAATTGAGTGTAAAGAGTGGAAACTATGACCAGTGGCACCAAGATGGCTCCTGGTTGGCTGATCTCTGTGACTGTAGGGTCTCTAGTCTTTATCAAACAGGGAATCTCTTGTACAGTTTCCCGCATGAATTTGTACCCATGTCGTGATGTGATGTACAGTCGGTGGCAAAAGTCCCGTCGCCGCTCCTGCCTTATCGTGACCCTTTTTTTTTTTTTTTTTTTTTTTTTTTTTCCCCTATGTGATTGAGGGAGGCAAAAGGCAGAACTGCCTATAGTGAGTGCCTCCCCCATAGTTGAAGGAGTGACAGGGCCAAAATCAAGGGACGTTAGAGCCAAAATGCCTGGACACACAGAGTTTGAAGCAATTTAAGTCAGGAAGAGGGAAAGACTGATTCTGGGAGAGAGTTCCAGAGCTCAGCTGTTGAGTAGAAGAAAGTTTGAGAGTAATGTTTCACTCTTGGGTTGGAGAGTTGCACAGAGTAGGGGTGGGATTGGAGTTGCAAGACGGGTACCACATGATACATGTATTTATTAGTTTCATTGATTTCATTAATTAGGTTTATTTTGTGGGTTGGTGATAGTATGAATTCATAGATCGAGAATGTTATGTGTGCAAAAGATGCATATTTCTGACCACAGATGGCTCAGAAATATGCACATTTTGTACACCTAAAATTCTCGATGGTCATAGTGAGGCAGGGAGGGAACAAGACTTTTGCAACCGACTGTACAGAATAAAATTAAAGTTAGTGTGACTGACTTGAATAATTTGCTATAAAACTTTTCATTGATCATATGAAGTGTAAGTTGTTATGAATGGGAGAATGCTAGCCGAGAAGCAAGAGAGAGTCGAAAGATGAAGGGAGTACTTAAATGAGTTGCTAAATGTAAGAAATGAAGAGCCAGCAAACATAGTTGGATATGGTATGGGAGGGAGAAGAAGAGAAGTAGCGGAGGAGGAGGAGGTGGGGATCAGGAGGTCAGAAGCGTGGGAAGCCATGAAAAGAGTGAAGTTGGGGAATGCACCAGGAACAGATAGAGTGTGTGGGGAAATGTTGAGGTATGGTGATGAAATAGTGATCATGCATAGGAGAAGGGGAGTGCACCCGATGACTGGAAGACTGGCATAATAGTCCCCCTATATAAGGGCAAAGGAGAAAGAGGAGTGTGTGGTAACCACCGAGGAATATGTCTTCTAAGCGTAGTAGGGAAGGTATACAGTAGGGTAGTGATTGAGAGAGTGAGAGTGACGAGAAGGGAGGTTTTAGGAAGGGAAGAGGATGTGTAGATCAGATTTTTAACCTGAATTGTGTTGTGGAGAAATATCTGGAGAAGAAACAAAAGGTGTATGTTGCCTTTATGGACTTGGAGAAGGCCTATGACAGAGTGGATAGAGAAGGTTTGTGGAAAGTACTTAGAATATACGGAGTAGATGGCAAGTTGCTGAAAGCAGTGAAGAGCATGTATGAGGGTGCAAAGGCGGCAGTACGTGTGGAGAGTGAGCAGAGCGAGTTCTTTGACCTGAATGTTAGTTTGAAACAGGGGTATGTGATGTCCCCGTGGTTGGTTACTGTATATATGGATGGAGTCATGAAAGAAATACTATCAAGAGCAGTGGGTGTTGGTGTATCGCTGAAAAGGGAGGGAATTGAGTGGAAGCTACCTATACTGCTGTTTGCGGATGATACAGTTCTGATGAGTGATGATGAATGGGAGTTGCAGGGTCTGGTAAATGAGTTTGGAACTGTGCGAAAAACGGAATTTGAAGGTAAATGCGGGGAAGAGCAAAGTTATGGTCTTCGAAAGGGGTGAAGTCACAGAGTGTGAGGTGAAGCTGAACGGTCAGGCTATGGAGATCGTCAGCTCTTTTAAGTATCTGGGCAGTGTGTTGAGTAAAGATGGGACTGGATGAGGAGGTGCAGGAGAGGGTGCAACAGGGGAAGAGGGTTGTAGGAACGTTGAAAGCAGTAACAAGAAATAGGGTGGTCAGTATGGAAGTGAAGAAGTCCTTGCATGACAGTGTGGTAATCCCGACACTAACTTACGGAAGCGAAGCATGGACGTTCGGGAAGAGATTCAGACCAAGAGTGAGAGCGGTGGAAACGAGTTACTTGAGAAGTGCGTGTGGAGTTACATGGAGGGATAGACAGACGAATGAGGAAGTAAGAAGGAGGTGTGGTGTGGAGGTAGATGTGCTGGAAAGTGTGAAAAGGAACAACTTGAGATGGTTCGGCCGTATGGAAATTGAGAGATTGACTAAGAGGGTGTACGAGAGCGAGGTGGAAGGACAGAGAGGGAGAGGTGCACCGAAGGAGAGGTGGAAGGATGGAGTGAGGAAGTATATGAATGAAGGCGGTGCTGGTTGGGAGGAGGGGCATTGACTGACTGGGGACAGGTGCATGGGGGCGGTTTGTTCGTGGCCACCCCTTCAGGGATCACAGCATCAGGCAATAGATAGATAGAAGTTGTTATGATCAGTTAATAGTGGTTTAATTTCTTTGGGGGAACTCAGTGGTCTGGTTAAACTTCTCAAAAAAATTGTGTTTTATTATAAATTTTTCTTAGTCACTCTTTTTAACTTTAAAGGAAGGGAAAATGGTATGATTAGATTAGGAGTGTAGATTGTTATGCAATAGTTAATTGATATGATTAATTAATACAGGTCTCCCTCGATATATTGTACGCTTGGGTTACGTTCCTGAAAACCCGATCTTAAATAGAAAAATTGTATAGCAAACCCTAAAATTAATGGGGTACATGGGGATGCGTTCTCGGACCAGCCAAAACCCAAACCCAAACCCAAACTCCTAAAGACCTACAATAATATCGTAAATCGGGGCATCAGATAGTGAGGGAGACCTGTAGTTTCATAGCACACTATTCTTGTAACTCAATCCCACTGTACCTCCATACATAAAATCACTTGGTACAAATTCATGTGGAAATGTCTTTTATTTTGTAGTCGTTCTAAATCTATGCACAGCTTTTCTTTATTGTACTAAGCTTTCTTTGTGTTTTTTCCATTCTGCTGCTTTGTTCTTAACTGTTCGGCTATTTTGTTGCTCATGCTGTCCAGCTATTTTATTAACTATTCAGCTATTTTTGTTTTTGTTGTAACTTCAAACTTTATCATCCACCAGTTCATTCATCCATACTTTTCATATATTTTGTGAACGTAAATTCCATATTGTAAGCCAGGGCTGGGAAAACAGATATGTAAATGAGTTCATTATCATATCCAGGTAGAAATTAAGACTATTTTTATTGAGTGCCCTTGCCCCAACTGCAACTGGTAGCTTTAGTAATAATAACTTGTTAAGATTCTGTCTGATGCCCCGACCTGTTCCATGTCCTCTGTTTTAAAACAGCAATGCAGACGGCCTGCATAACTGTTATTTTTATTTCGTTCACTTAACCGCTTCAACTTCCTGCAATATCTTGTTTCCCTCCCCATTTCTGCACCCCCCCCCCAATTTGATCCGATCCATACTTTGCTTGTACAAAGATGCAATCTTGCCAAACTTAATTAATGCTTCAGGCCAAAACCCAGTGGTCTGGTTAAACTAATGATAATATTAATAATAATAATTATGATAATTATGATGATAGTAATACTCCTTTGACGTTAAAATTTTAAATACCGCTTGTCAGTACTGGCTTAGATTTATGGGAAGGACAATTATCCTCTCTCTTTTGTTAGTGTATTTCATTCTTGCACAAAATAATGTTTCCACTTTTTGTTTTCCTTTCTTTTAGTGGGTATATAATTTTATGACCACAATGTTGCATACTGATGTCAGAATAAATAAATATAATTTGTTTATATCTTGAATGTTCATACAAATAAACTTTTTTTTCAATTTGACAAAATTGTATCTACTGTATGCCTATTTTGTTATGAAGTAGGGTCTAACTGCTATATACTGTATATATATAGTCTGTGTTTTCACTTGGCAGAAAATTTGATCTCAAAGTAGCAGAACTCTTCATACTTAATAGAAGAAAACAAATTGTCTGTAGCCTACACCATGTGGGTTGGAGTCATGTATGTACAGTATGTAGCCTATGTATACACTCAGGCACATACCCCATAGCTGGGGGTGGCCGACTCAAGACCTACTTTTAAAATGACCTCGTGTCCTTTTGTCAGAGTTGGAGTCGGATATAGTTTCCTCAACTCCACAGCCCTGGTAGATAAGCTGGCCAGCTGTTCACATTGTGAATTGAGCATAAACTTGTATAAATGCACAGAATTTCGGTGTGCCTATTTTAATGTTTAAAAACTCCATAGACTAGTTATTTATATACGGATTTTGTTTACATTTATACCACAAGTACACTTTGGCAAGCTGAATCGAATGGCGCAAACATAATTAAAATTGGACCATTAGTTTAGGATTTCGATTTTGACTTGGCCTTCCTGGAGGGCTCAGGGGACTGTTTTTTGGACTTTAAAAGTCCTCTGTAGCCCAAACTATAAGTTCTAGGGAATTCTACTTGGTGCCATTCGATTTTTCTCGCCCATCTGCTTCTATACATGGTCGTAGATTTCATTTTCGGCCAGCCATTCGCCCGGAATCGAAAATATTTTGTTTTTTCCAAAATCCCTGGCAGGAAAATGTTTGCACTTGGCGGGCGACTTTCGAATCTCGAGTTTTCATGGGTATATACCACCAGCAGATTACCGTCCAATTGCCCTGGTCAGTTGTGTTGGCAAATTATTAGAACGCATGGTTCACTCCCGCTTAATGTGGCTTCTAGAATCAAGAGGCATCCTGTCACCTTTTCAATATGGCTTTCGCAAGGGCCGTAGTACTTTGGACCCATTATTGAGATTGGCGACGTCTATCCGCGACGCCTTTTCGGACACTAAGTCAGTTTTAGCTGTATTCTTCGATCTTGAAAAAGTTTATGATACTGCCTGGAAACACAACATCCTTCATACCCTTTTACGTTCTGGTGTGTCTGGCAACATGGCAGTATTCTTGAAGAACTTTCTCCGTGATCGTACTTTCCGAGTCAAGCTTCAGAATACATTCTCACGAACATACCCCCAACACGAAGGTGTCCCACAGGGTTGTGTTCTAAGTACCATCCTTTTTATCCTAGCTATTAATGGTATTATTTCTTCTCTCCCTCTTGGTGTCCGTGCTTCTTTGTATGTGGACGACTTCGCTATTTACGCTGTGGGTTCGGATATCGCTGCCCTAAAAGATCTCGTGCAGAAGGCCATCGATGCAGCTGCGCAGTGGGTTACAACCCATGGTTTTCGGTTTTCACCCTCGAAATATTGTGCCGTCATCTTCACAAAACGCCATACAGTCCCGCATCCTGTTCTTACGTTGTATAACCGCCCTCTGCCTTACAGGTCCTCAGCTCCATTCTTAGGTCTCATTTTCGATACTCGGTTGACATGGTACCCGCACATTACTTCGTTACTGACCTCCACCGCCCGACGGCTTCAACTCTTACAAACCCTTAGCCACTTGTCTTGGGGTGCGGACCGGACGACTCTTCTGCGCCTCCATACAACGCTTATTCTATCCAAGATCGATTATGGCTGCCAGGTATATGCCTCTGCTGCACATACAAACCTTAAGCGCCTAGACTCCCTTCACCATCACGGTCTGCGCTTGTCGCTGGGGGCTTTTCGCTCTACTCCGGTTATTAGCCTTTATGCTGAATCAGGTGTCCCGCCGCTATCATCCAGGCGGGATAAACTGACCCTTCGATATCATCTTCGCCTTCTGCAACACAGTTCGGCTGGTTTTCCTCCCACGGCTTCCGGCTTAGCCCCATCATCGTCTGCTACTTCGTTCCCCGGTCGGGTCTCTGCTTTACTAGCCTCCTCTTTTCCCATTCCATCAGTGCTACCCCTCCGACAGTCAGAGTTTCCCCCCATGGCTACTCCCTCGCCCTACCGTTTGTACAGCTGCCCTTCCCCCCTCCAAGGCCTCTTCAACCCCACAGTTACTTTATGCTCAGTTTGCGGAACATATGCTACACCACTCTTCAGCCGTTCCAGTGTACACTGATGGTTCCAAGACCTCCGCCGGTACAGGGTTTGCGGTTGTGTTCCTGGACTGGACCTTCCAACGTCACATCCAATCATGTGCTAGTGTCTTTACGGCCGAGTTATTTACTATTTTATTTGCCCTACGTATTATTTTTTTGTTCACACCTGCATACCTTTGTAATTTTTAGTGACTCCCTTAGTGCTCTTCAGAGTATTCAGTCTATTCCCGCTGTTAACCCCTTAGTGCTAGAGATTCAGGAATGGTTGTTCCGCATCGCTACTAAATTAAAGTCCCTGTCTTTCTGTTGGGTCCCGAGTCGTGTTGGAGTGCCTGGCAATGAGCGAGTTGATTTTTTCGCCCGCTCTGCTATTACCTCTAACCGACTCGTGCCACGGCGTATTCCTGCATCTGATTACTTCCCGCATGTTACTCAATTACTACGTCAGCGCTGGCAGGACGAGTGGACCTCCATGAGGGTGTCTGATGTCCAACTGCGTTCTGTCAAACCTTCCGTCCTACCTTGGAAGTCTTCCTCTCATCGCAATCGTCAATGGGAGACCGCTCTAGTCCGTCTTCGGCTCAGCCACACCAGGCTCACGCATAGTCATTTGATGTCCTGTGATGCCCCCACGCTCTGTCCTTGCTGCCATATTCCAGTGTCTGTCCAGCATCTCCTGATAGACTGTCCGCGTTTCTCCAATGCCCGACGGCAAGCATTCCCCTTCATATACTCCCTTAATCGCCGATGTCTTAGCTGATATGCTTGGAGAGTCCCCCACTTTCTCCCTACCACATCTTATGCGGTTTCTCCTCCGTACCTGTCTCCTTCAGCTTCTTTAATTAGTGTTTCCTAGTCTTCTTATCCTCTACTCCATATTGTGCCCAGCCCCACAACTCCGGTGATTTTTTTTACACAAAGTTTATTTTGGTGCCACATAGTCTTTTTAGGCTTGGTGCGAATCCCTATTTTAAGGCCAACCCACAAGGCTTCGAGATCAATTTGTGCATTTTTTAGGTAGACAAATGCACCGGCAAAATACTAGCTCCTGTTAAATTGCAGGATAGCTATCGCTCGCCAGGAAAACATCGATATCTAAATGGCACGAAATGTCTTTAAAACCGAAAAACTAATGGGGCGAACCTCTTCAAATCTCACAATTAATGGGGCTAATCGCCGTTTATTTCGTAGTTAAATTACCTCTCAACAAGAATCGGCTAACCTCCGCACCTACATTTCCCGAAATGTCTTGATATTGACAAAGAAATGGGGCGAAAGGCCTTAAAATCCCCAAACTAATGGGCCAAACATCTTAAATTCTCAAAACTAATGGAGCTAAACATGAGGGAGAAAGGGAGCCAGAAAAGACGAACCTCCCTTTTAAAGTCCAAAAACTGGTCATTTGGGCCCTTCTGGGAGGCCAAGTCAAATACGAAATTCTAAAGTAATGGTCCGATTTCAATTCTGTTCGCGCCCTTCGATTCAGCGTGTCAAACTGTACTTATGTATAAATTTGAACAAAATCCGTACATAGATAACTCGTCTATGGAGTTTTTAAATTTAAAATAGGCCTATTGGGCCTAAAAATTGGTCAAAATTCAAACATTCATATACCGTTGGAATCTTAATGAAAAGACGAATTCATATACTGTATACCCATTGTGGGTAGTGTTTGTTGGTCTATTATGTCTCATCTATATCGTCTATCTATTATGTATTATGTCTAGCTATGTATATTTATTAGTTTCCTTGCTAGACCTTTATAAAAAAAAAAACAAAAAAAACATGCAAGTTTAATTTGTTCATTTTTCGGTAGAAAAATGTGCCGACTGTGTACCGGCGACGTGTTTTTATATTTTATTCTTGCTATATTTAGACGATTTTGTGCAGCTTAGAAGGATCTGAGTTAGAAAAAAAAAACGTTAAGTAAGGTAGTTGGAAGCCTGTTAATTGCAGGAGGCCCTTTTTAAATTGAATAAAATCGTCAAATAGTAACCAGAATAAAAAAAAAAAAAACGTCGCCGGTACAGAAGGGGTTGAACCTTCCCGTACCGGAACACTGGTTTTAATAAGGGTTAAGGCCCCATTAATTACTCTTTTCATTCATCTATCCATAGCCTATGATAGTGCAGTTGGAATTGTGTACATGCTTAGATTGATATGCAAGATTCGAAACTGCATAATAAATCGTAGGCTTGGCCACCATGCTCTAACTGTCTTTGTAGCGCAATGGATACATGCAATGAATTCGGTGTGAGCATCCTAGGTTCGAATCCCTGGACTGTCACATGCATTTGTTGATTTCATTAATTGAATTTAGGAATAAAGTCGGTTGGTGGAGGTAACATAATAATATTCTGGCTAAGGTTAGACGATGTGATTTAGCTGTGTAATAACCCCTTAACTCCTTCTGTACCGGTGACGTGTTTTGAATTTTATTCTAGCTATATTTAGATGATTTTATGCAGCTTAAGAAGGATCTGCTGTAGTAAAAAGGGTTAAGTGATAAGTTCGAAGCCTTTTAATTGACCACTTGCGAGTTTTGGTCTATAAGGAAGTTGGAGCCGTGGCCGTCAATATTTAGCAGAGTTATCAGCTAAAATACGGTCATAATACATAATATATAAATACATAAAACCAACTATATCATACTTTTTATCCATCAGAAACCCACATTATGATTGCATTTCTCTTTGATATCGATGTTCACGGCTCCAACTTCCTTATAGCCTGAAACTCGCAAGGGTTCAATTGCTGGAGGCCCTTTTTGAAGTAAATATGATCGTCTAATAGTAGCCAGAATAAAGTTAAAAGGACGGCACCGGTACAGAAGGGGTTAACCCCTTTTGTACCGGTAACGCCTTCCAAGTTATATTCGCTATATTTAGACGATTTTGTGCAGCTTAAGAAGGATCTGTGGTAGTTATATGGGGTTAAGTGAGATAGTTCGAAGCCTGTTGAGTGCTGGAGGGCCTTTTTAAACTGAATAAAATCGTCAAATAGTAGCCATCATAAAATTCAAAGGACGGCACCGGTACTGAATTGGTTAACCCCTTATGTACCGGCGACGTCTTTATTACTTTATTTTTTAGACGATTTTATTCAGTTTAAAAAGGCCCTCCAACAATTAATAGGCTTCGAATTATCTTTCTTGACCCTTTTTACTACCACAGATCCTTCTTTAACCGCACAAAATCGTCTAAATATAGCTAGATTAAAATGAAAAAGACACCGCCGGTACAGAAGGGGTTAATGGCATATAAACTATCACAACTATATAGCTTTCTGACGCCCACACAACCTTCCTAAGCTGCATAAAATCATCTAACCGTGACTAAAACCAAATAAAAGAGACGTCAAATTGGTTCGTAGCCGGTATCACACGAGAGCTTTTATGGTCAACATTCGATGATCAACATTTTGTTGGCAACATTTCTGGAATATTTTGCACTGGAATCTGAAAGTAGTGATGGTAGATGAATTTAGGTAACCGAAATATTGAAAATGTTGACCTAATAAGCTGCCAGACCAGTGTTGAGGATAAATATTGATGACAAATGCGCTCGTGTGATACCGGATTTAGATGTGGGAGGTAGGGGGGACGGAGTACTTATGGGGGAGGACTGAACAGTGATCGCGTGCCCATATAAGGTGTGGTTGGGACGGAGGGAGTGAAGTTATTGGGGGTAAAGGGGGGGGGGGGGACTCCGAACAAAGAGAGTAGGCGGAGGAAGGGGGAAGGTGGGGGGGATTGTCGAAGGTAGAGCAGGTATGGGAGATAGAGGGGGGGGGGGGGGGGGATAATGGCGGAAGCAGAGGGCGGAAGGCGGCAGGTAGGAGGGAGGGAGGGAGTGGCTCGACCAATGAGAGAGCACTACGTCAGCCCCCATCAGCCAATCAGAAGGCACCGACCATGGCAATACCGGCACAGGTAGTCTTTTCTCTGGTTGGACGTCGTGGCGAGTTAAGGTATGTGTGTAACTAACGTATTTGGCCATCTTTTATCGCTCTATATCTTGACTATCCGAGCACTTAACATTCATCAACCTGCTCCGGTAGTCAGCTAAGTCTATGTATATTAATTGGTGGCCATTGAAATATATGTAGACTACATAGGTGAGACTTCCCCCCCTTCCCCCCTAGGCTAATTGCTTCGCTTCCTTTAGGGTCTTAAAACAATTTATCCACTATACGATCCTAAAGTCTTGATTATACCTAAGCTGGATTACATTAATTCGTTTTTGAAAGGATTTGATTACTCTAGGAATTATTGATGGTTCAGGAACAAATTGGTCTGAATTTGATTACTCGAGGAATTCTTGATAGTTCAGAAAAAATTGGTCGAACAGTTGCATCGGCGAAAAACTATGAATATCCTAGCTTCACATTTTGAGCAAGCCTTTCTCACTGGCACAGTTTATTGTATTTATATATTTGTTTAGGCTATAGGCTAGGCCTATTTATTTAATAAATTTATTATTTGTTTATATATTTTTCATTTTTTCCCCGACTCTTGAAACAGCGAGTGGTCAAATCCCGAAAATATTTGGCCGGATTCAATAATTTTGTATATGCATGAATGCCATGGTGTACATGTATAAATTTAATTAAAAAATATAGTATTCCATAAGTAGGCTATTATTAAATGCTATTTGACATTACTAAAGTAATATGGAGAACGGATCAAGAATGATTGCGCACGTCTAGTTTCATTTGTTTACCGAGTTGGTGTCCGAAGCATGTTCCCTATAAAAGGCCTCAACTCCTTACCAACAACACCAGCCGGGAAGACCAGGTGGCCATCTTCTTTTATCGATATACATCTTGACCATCGGAACACCTATCATTCATCAACCGCTGTCAGCTAAGTCTATAAATATTAAGTGGTGGCCATTAAAAGGCTAGACGATACAATACTTCCCCCTAGGCTAATTGGTTAGCTTCCTTTAGAGTTTAGGGTTTTCAAACAATTTATCCACTATACGATCCTAAGCCTCGACAGAAGTCTTTATTATACCTAAGCTGGATGACCTTAATTAGTTCTTGAAAGGATTTAATTACTAGAGGGAATCATTGATATTGAAAAAAGGGCTTATTCAGACAAAATTAGTCTCGGTTGCATCAGCGAAAAACTAGGAATATCCTCGCTTCACATAATGAGAGCCTTTCTCACTGTCAGTTTATTGTATTTAGGCCTACAGTCAGGGTGTCAATCTACAAAATATGAATTGTGTTATCATTATGGTTTATTATTTTGATATCATTATAGCGCGGCGAAGTCGCGAGCTCTAGGGGGGTCCGAGGGCATGCCCCCCAGATTTTTTTTTTTAGAATTTAGGTGTCTAAAATATTTCCTGCAATAAAAAAACAATCAAGATGGAAAATATGGAGACCAAAATTGTGTCAATTTAGCCTAGCCTACCTTTTTTTTTGGGGGGGGGGGGGGAGTTTCTGTTATCATTATACAAAAAGTTCATTGCGTTATCACTCAAAAAAACAGCGTCGTTTGACACCCTGCCTACAGTATGTATTATTTGTATAGGCTTTTTTTTATTTGGTCAATATTTAAGTCTCACCACAGCTGGGATATAATTTCTAATGGTAGTGTTGGGTTCCTATCATTCTATGCTTCATTGCTAGCCTATATAGGCTAGGCTACTTTTTATCCACCGATTTTTTTTTTTTTTTTTTTTTTTTTTTTAAAAGGCTATAACCCGTACAGCCCCAGCGAATGTAACGCATAGCCCCAGAGACGCGCCTGACGCGTCACCCTAATTGCGCCGACCGTAACCTCAGGTGTAGCCACTCAAGAGGGCTCAGATTTGTATGGGAACTGTGTACGTATCCCACGCAACCGTGCCGATGGTTGAAAACTCTCAAAGTCCACGTGCGTGCGAGCGCGCAATAACCTGTTTTTTTTGGGATAATTGCCTTCAATTTTTTACTCTTGTAAAATCCGTTTTCGGGGGCTCTGTAGGACCATTTTTTAAGCTTTTTGAGCGGTTTTTCGTGGTTTTTCATTCATTCCTAACCCATTCGCTATTGTTTCTGGAATAAAACAATTTTTTGAAAACCGGCCGGGTTCTGGTGCGCAAACATTACAAAACTAGCCGGGGCTCCACGGGTTAAGCCTAAGCCTAGCATTAGGCTAACCTAACTTACATGTATTTGGGGGCTATTAGGTTAGGTTTTTTGGTTAGGTTAATGCTAAAACTATGTATAAACATTTATGGGTACGATTTTAGTTACTGGACACCTATTTGACAGGTAGGCTACCACCGAGGATTTAATACATATTTTGTTTTCGGTTTCCACGCATCCAACACCAAGCTACACCTTTTTCTTGTCCGGTAATAGCCTAGCCTTAGCCTAGCAGGTTGTAAATCTAGGCCGATTATCGTAATGCAATTCCACTTCAACTTCAAAATTAGTGCTACCCAAAACATTAAAAATTAATTTGTCGTTTTGGACCGTTTTACAGTCCCAAGGAATCAGGAGTAGTATCCAGGCATACGGTAATCATGTTTACAAAAGTCGATCGCTCGGGGGTTCGGTTCCCGTCTATTTTGGCGGATATTCTTTGTTATTTGCCCCCTGCTGGCAATATATATGATTATGACTAAGTTGTGGGGGGTTGAGGGGGGCAAAGCCCCCCTCAATCTATTATTGTATCCTACGGCGTAACGGCAGTCAAAATAGATGGGAACATGATCACGAGCGTCCGCGACTCCGCGTAGTGTAAACAAGGCGGGTGGGCCCCGGAACCCCATAGAGCTCGCCATTCGTCCGCACAATAATGCTAGGCTACTGAGCTTCAGAAAAATAGTGCTAGGCTACCCTCTCCTGATTTGACACCCTGTAGCCTAGTATTGAAAACTATATAATAACTTTTTTAATGTGGTTTTCGACGAGAATAAAACTGAGCGTTTGTGCCAAAAATCGGCGGCGGGAGTCCGTCGTCGCTTCGGATCGTCGCGGTTTGTTTACCCAGGACACTCGAGGTTACTATGGCCAGCTGGGTAAATTGATACAGTGTGACAGTCACGAGTTTTAGCATGCGTTTTGTGTTTTTTTGCATTTTTTCTTTGATGTACAGTATTGTTTTATACCAAGGACTGCAGCAAATTAGTATTTACCCATTATCCAACAATCTAAAAACACGGCCCCCACTAGTGGGGAGGGCTATGAAGATCAGGGAAATTGCGGGGAAAGATAGGGGTAATATGGGAAGAACTGAAAATAAAATATAGAAAAGTAAGACTACATAATTTTGCCAAAACTTGGCTCGGGTTTAGCGATTTTTTGAAGTAAAAAAACACGGTAACCTAACCTAGAACGTTGGATACAAGAATAACCCTTACCTACCAGCTAAAATGTGTCCCTAGTTTAGGTTATACTGATGTTTTAGACCGACAGTTAGCCCATCGATCTTTTTAGGCCTAATAGGTCCGGTAGAGCATATACATCATTGCTATATATGTCATTAAGAGCTGAAATGTGTTAAGAAATGAGAAAAAGAAAAAACATGCTAAAATACAGTATACCGGTACTGTAAAACAATAAGTCTTTCAGCCAGTACCCAACCAGCGGGGGTGTGGGGGCGGCAGCCCGCACCCATATGCTAGGTTAGGTTAGGCTAATAGCCTAGCCTAGCACATTAAAAAAAGAAAAAAAAAAAAACCTAACCCAACCAGTGGGGGCGGCAACCCCCACCCATAATACTAGGATAGGTTAGGTAAGGTTGTTAGGTTTGGCTAATGTCTTCCCAAAGTTGACTATTTTTATAACCTAAGATATTAGGCTACCCACTCCACCCCGTGAAATGCGAGCCAGCTTTCGTCAAAAGTTGGCTCGGGTATTCACAAAATTGGGTTTTATAGGTTTGCAATTAGGGAAAACCAGAGCAAAGTTTTGATACAAAACGCTATATTATTGTATTTTTATGCTTTTAACCCCTCATTTTCCCTGAACTTCATAGCCCTCTCCACTAGTGGGGGGCATGTTTTTAGATTGTTGGATAATGGGTAAATCCTCCTTTCAGCTCCTCTTCAGTATAAAACAACACTATATCTGAAGGAAAAATTAAAAAATACAAACTAAAACTTACTGAAATCGCTGTAGGTCCAAAAAGTCAGGTTTACCCTAGTTTATCCCATACCTACCAGCTGATCCCTTGTCATGAACCTAACTAAGAAACCTAACTTAAGACAAGACTGTGTTTTGCCCTATATCTCTCTTATAATACATTTGCGAAGGGAAGGACATGTATAGGACTGAAGACTTATTATATAACATACCTATAGGCTACACAAACATCGATGGGGCTTGTAACTGTCACACCGTAAAATCTTACCGCCAGCTGTTTTACTTGCCCCCTGCTGGCCACATACAGTAAACTTCCGTTAATCCGAAGGGCAGCGGACCGGCCCTCGTTCGGATTAGTGGATTTTTCGGATTATCGGACTTTACCCCTATGAACCTGTGTATGACGAAAACATTGAGACATTAGGCCACCCAAATGACACAATGGTGCACACACACATATCATATGTTCATGAAATCACTTCAAAAGTTTACCATTGTCATTGTAGCCTATTACCTACTTCAAAACATTCAGATTAATGGTCAAAGGAATCTGCTGATATAAACGTCTTCTTCCGTCTACTAGCGAGTTTGTCTTGCTCTTGAAGATCAGATGTGGTTCGGGAAGTAATGCCTTAACAACGGCACTTCCCTGAGAGGTTCTTGTAATTTTCATTTTGTGATTTTCCTTTTGTGACGTGCTCTGTTATATTATATTGTATTGAAAGCACCCTTGTCTTGTTGTCTTGAAAGCACCCTTGGGACGCTCCGATCACTGAACTATAAATAGTAGCGTATCGGAACATCCAAAGGTGCGTTTTCAAGCTCAAGACTAATACGTCCAAAGGTGCGTTTTCAAGCTCAAGACTGAATGCGCTTGCAGAAAATGCGGTGCAAGCCAGTAGCGCATCGGAGCGTCCCAAGGATGCGTTCAAGAGCAAAACAAACTCTCTAGCAGACGATGTGGAAGAAGAAGAAGAAGAAGGTGTTTACGTTTATATCAGTAGCTTCCTTTGACCATTAATCTGAATGTTTTGAAGTAGGTAATAGGCTACAATGACAATGGTAAACTTTTAAAGTGAATTCATGAACATATGATATGTGTGTGCTCCATTATGTGTCATTTGAGTGGACTAATGCCTCAAAAAGGGGACTTTGGGACTTCTTGAAATTCGGACCATCGGGTGAATTCGGATTTGGCCTCAAATTGAAAAATTCGGACTATTGGGAGATTCGAATCATCGGTCGTCGGATTAACGGACTTTTACTGTATATGACTATTATTATAATTCACGGGGGTGAGGGGGGTCAGAGCCCCCCCCCCCTCAACCCTGTCCTGTATCCCACGGCCTATAACGCAAGTCTTTATCAAAAAATGGACCCAACAACTGGTTATAAGCTGAGCCATTTGAAGTAGACTGCCAAGGCGGGACCGGGAAGTCACTCGGAGTATAAAGTAAACAAAGAGACGCTATTTCCACGAACGCAACCGAGTTGTCTTTATATTTCGTCTCATATTATCATTATTAAAGTGTCTCCATTGCTTTTTTAGTGTTTCGTACACCAGAAAAGGGTGTAGCTTGGTGTTGGATGCGTGGAAACCAAAAAAAAAAAATTTATTAAATCGTTGGCGGTACCTGTCAAATAGGTGTCCAGTAACTAAAATTGCACCCATTTATGAAATAATTACCATTCCTGACGAACCTGTCAATAAATAGCCTATATCTATAAAAATAGTTTTTCGCTCGCGTTGAAATCCATGCCGCACCGAAATATTCACTTAGTCGGATTTCACCCATAATGCGTTTTTTAGTTTATCTTATCGGCAAGAGGAAAGGTTATTCTATAAGATTCTATAAATAGGCCTATAATATATAATAAATATCATCATCATGTGGAATTTCACCGTAGGTGAAAGTATATCTTCAGTCTGCCCGAATTTGCCTTCCCCATAATGACAGATACTTTTTTGGAAAATTAATATATAGTAAGCGAGGGCATTATAGGATTTTTCATTAGCTTACCAATGGTATCTATATCATCAATGTACGATCAAAACTTAATATTTTCCCTGAATATTTTAGTCCGTGTGGCGCGCAAGTTTTCGTCAGTTTCGTCCTCTCAGACTAGTCAAAATCTTTGCTTCACATAATGCTCTATTTAACCCTCCAGCCCCGGCTATGT
This sequence comes from Paralithodes platypus, assembly GCA_032716605.1. Classification (NCBI taxonomy): domain Eukaryota; kingdom Metazoa; phylum Arthropoda; class Malacostraca; order Decapoda; family Lithodidae; genus Paralithodes; species Paralithodes platypus. Next base: position 2,000,581 of record CM064506.1, read on the forward strand.
ATTCCATATATATTCCCCGAAACCCGGGGGTTTTGGCCGAAAAACTTTACGCCTAGGCTACCGTATCTTTATTTTGACTGCTTCCGCATTCCCGCGCATCCCCAAGCGTAGATGTGTTTCGTAGCTGTAGAATGGCGTTGAGTAGAGCTTTCTTAAGTCAACTGGTTCAGTTGTGATGACGATTTCCATGGAGAGAACTTTGTGGCGATATCAGCCACTTATCACTAATTTACACTACTTAACCCGGGAACTGCGGGGAGACTCTTAAGAGTTCCCCCGGCGGACTGCGGGGAGACTCTTAAGAGTGAGTGAAAAAAAAAATCAACTTTTGACATCGAATGTTTTTTTTTTTTTTTTTTTTTTTTTTTTTTTTTTTTTTTTTTTTTTTTTTGGCCCCTGGGCCATGCAAAATCTCAGTCCTCTACCTCCCCACTTTCCTCCTCTCCTTCAGTTATCACCTATTTTCCCTGTTATTCCCTTATTCTGAGGTATATTTTCGTGCTAACATTAGCGAGTTGCAAGCAGGGTGTTGTCATCACTGATGGCAAGCGAGTGCAAGAGAGAGAGAGTATCGATCGACTGTGTCTCAGTGGCCTTGGGGGAAATTGGCGGGAAAGCAGCTTGCCTCACCCATACATTATACAACTCGCGGGCTATATCTCCGATTTTGACCATCCAAACGCTGTTTTCACTCGTTTTATTGTTGTTTCAGGTTAATACCTTTATAATCAACCCATAATAGGCGCATATGGATAAGTATTAATGCTATTAATGGCACAATGAATATTTTAGTGACGGAAACACCTCAAATACGTCAGCACAGGGGGACGTTTCCAATTACCCCCATGCGCACTTCAGAGGTTAACAATAACACACAGCAACGCCTCTCCTTCTTGTGGTCGGAGATGCGTGGCGTCGGTCCAGCCGGCTGTTGTATACATGCGTCGGACGGACGCCTCTCACACCAAGCTTACAGGCTTTCAAGCTACTGGAGCCTCGGAGGCCTACCGGGAAGCGCGGGGTGTGTTGTTTATGGGTTTCTCAGAGCCCAACCGGGTCTGAGGGGTTAAATATCATTTAATGATCGATACAGTTTTCAGATTTTAAATACGTATATCGGCAAATAATAGATTATTATTTTCAAAGAACCAGCTCTGTACGACAAGAATTCTATTTTACATGAATATTTTCATATGACCATCTTGCGTCGATCGAAAATTTCCGTCCGCAATGTTTTTCAAGCCTCTTTTCCCCCACCCATTTTCACCGTGGTTTCGACATGGCGATTTTGAAAGTGTTCTTTTGTGTTTTACGGTTTTTGTCCAAGTTTTTGTTTTTTTATTTTGCAAGTTTTACATAATAATTTTAACCCCTTCAGACTCATATGACTCAAAGGTTGCCAGATAGTTCTCTCATTCTTATAATTACCTCTCCAAAATTAGTTTTCTGCCCACAGCTAACTCAAAGACAACTGCAGAGGTTGAAGTAACTAAACTAAAGGTTTCTAAATACCCCTGATTGGTGATGGGCTGGTCTATCAGAGTGAGAACCGATGATCTCTGCCATACCCATAGCTTACTCTGATTCCTTTTACTTGTATATTTTCTAGATCTCAAGTGACTGAGTCTCTTCCGTGGATTGACCTGCCAATCTACCAAGATTGGAAGCCAAAGCGTCCCATTTTTCCTCTGCCCCTCAACTTTTTCTTCATAATTGCTGAGGGGCACAGGGGTGAGGCTTTGGTTTCCCGGGCGTTTCCGCACCCTCCTCAGCTCCCCGCCATGGAGTGGCTTCGGTCACCCAGGCTTTATTGTGGTCGGCAGGGAGGGTTCTGTGGGGGCGCTCGGTTATGGCCTTGCTCGGGGCCTTGGGGCTGTTCGGCCAGGCAGCTTGGGGAACAACAACAACAACAACAACAACAACAACAAATACCCCTGATGGTAACAAAGGTTTTAAAGTATCCCTAATAGGCTCAAAATCGCGTCATATGTCAGAGAGGGTTAAGTGTTTTAAGCGGTCCAAAGTCTGTTTTAGGCGGTCCATGTTATAAGAACATAAGAACATAAGAAAATGGGAGTCTGCAGAAAGCCGATTGGCCTAAGCAAGGCAGATCCCTGTCCCACACAACCCCAATTACAAAGCCCAATTATAGGCTCAACACTCTAATACCCTGAGGATCATCTTACCAAAACGGTTAGAGATTAACGCAGGATTACGGGGGTCTGCAGAGCGCTGATTGGCCCAACCCTGCTGATCCCCCTTCACACCCAACCCTTCTCGTCCATATGCTTATCCAATTTTATCTTAAAGCTCCCTATCGTTTTTAATCCCACTATAGCACTTGGTAGTCCATTCCACCCATCTACAACTCTGTTACCAAACCAATATTTGCCTATATCTTTTCTGAAACGAAATTTATCTAATTTGAAACCATTGGTACGAGTTCTTTCGCTATCACTGAGCTTTAGTACATTTGTCATGTCCCCTTTGTTAATCCCACTAACCCACTTGAACACCTCTATCATATCCCCTCTAACTCTGCGTCTCTCTAACGAATGTAAGCCTAATTTCTTCAACCTTTCTTTATACGGAAGATTTCTAATATTATGGATCATTTTTGTCATTCTACGTTGTACTCTCTCCAATGAATCTATGTCCATTCTGTAATAAGGACACCAAAATTGAACAGCATAATCCATATGGGGTCTCACTAATGACAAGTAAAGTTTTAAGATAACATCAGCAGTTCTGTTACTCACACTCCTTGAGATGAACCCGAGAATCCTGTTTGCCTTGTTTCGAACGCTTATACACTGTTGTCTAGGCTTCAAATCATTGCTAACAAACACACCTAGATCTTTCTCACAATTCGAGTTTTCTAATTCCACATTAGCTAGTTTATATTTAACATTTGTATGCATCTTCCCTATCTTTAATACCTTGCATTTGTCAATGTTAAACTTCTCCTGCCAATTTACTGACCATTCGTGTAAGGTATCTAGATCCCTTTGGAGGCACTCTATATCTCTATCTGAATCAATTGTTCTCCCCATCTTGGTATCGTCTGCAAATTTACTTATCCTACTAGTTATACCTAAATCAAGGTCATTTATGTATATAACAAACAACAGAGGACCTAATACAGATCCCTGGGGGACACCACTTTTGACTGCTCCCCATTCTGACTTCGTACCATTTATGCTGACTCTCTGCTTCCTACCAATTAGCCATGACCTAATCCATCCCAACAACGCCCCACCTATTCCATGCGCCTCAACCTTTCTCATCAATCTCTCGTGGGGGACTCTGTCGAAAGCTTTACTGAAATCTAAATATATTATATCATATGACTTGTCATTATCTACTGCTTCATATACCTCTGAGAAAAAACTAAGCAAATTAGTAAGGCAAGAACGTCCCTGAGTGAATCCATGCTGAGAAGAATTTATTAAATTAAATGTATCTAAGTGGTTTCTAATTTTACTAGCAATAATTGACTCTAGTAGCTTTCCTATGATTGATGTAAGACTAATGGGACGGTAATTGGATGCTATTGATTTTTGTCACCTTTTTTGAAGATCGGAACTACGTTTGCAAGCTTCCAAGCTTCTGGAACTATACCTGTCTCCAATGACTTGTTAAATAAAAATGTTAATGGGTAACTTAACTCATCCCTACATTCTTTTAATACTCTAGCATATACCTCATCAGGACCAGGCGATTTATGAGGTTTCAGTCTGTCAATTTCCTTAAGCACATCATTTCTACTTATAGTAACCGTACTTAACCTATTTTCTATACTATCGCTATATACCTTACGGACTTCTGGAAACTGTGCCAAATTTTCATTAGTGAAAACGGAAAGAAATTGACCATTTAATGTACTGCACATTTCTAAATCATTTTCTGTCATTTCTCCTATCGAAGTTTTAAGGGGACCAATTACATCTCTAACCTTGGATTTATATAGTTGGTAAAAAGCTTTAGGATTATTTTTTGAGTCATTGGCAACCTTAATTTCATAATTTCTTTTTTCTTTCCTAATATCCTTTTTTACCTGTCTTGATAGATTCTGATAGTAAGCAAGTAGGTGAATTTCGCCTTTTCTAATTTTTCTATATATTCCTCTCTTTTGTCCTAGAAGATCTAATAGTCTATTATTCATCCATTTGGGTTGGTTCTGTGTTGATCTAAATTTTCTTTTGGGGATGTATTTATTTTGTGCATTGAATACTGACTTGATAAAATTATCGTATGTATCTACCAAGGTTGACGTCTCTTCCTGACTTAAGATGAACAGGTGCCTGAGAAGGGTACACTCATTTGGACACCTGGATCGACTTAATTTTTTTTGACCATAGGGTCCGCTAATAGGGCTCTTCTTAACCCACCATAATTGGCTTTTCTAAAGTCAGGTATTAATGTTGTATTCTCTCTGGTATTACCTTTCCATTGTATATTAAAATACACAGAATTGTGGTCACTATTTCCTAGGTGGTCCCCTATCTCTACATTATTTACCATATGTTCATTGTTACTGAAAACTAAATCGAGAATATTATTACCTCTAGTCGGCGTATCTATGAATTGAAATAAAAAACTATCTTGTACTACCTCTATAAACTCCTCAGAATCAGAGTCTACCATAATAGATCAGGTGCTTTGTATATTACCAGTCAATGTTTCATTCCTGCCGGAGATGCGTACAAAGATATATACAGTATAGAGAAAGCTACTAACCTAACCACATTACTTAACCTAGACCTGTAGTTTAGTTTATTTCGGCTGACAGTAAATTTAATCCATTAACCCGGCAAGCGCGATAGGCCTCACGGCCCACCCCCCTCCCCTCCTTATTCCCCCCTCCCTCCCCTCCTCAATTATCACCTATTTTTCCTCTTATTATCATCATTTATCGGTTATTTTTCTCTCCCGCGATAATGTAGCACAAGTGGGTTGCATAAAAGATCGTTATGCAACACCCAGACACCGGCACACACCGCCCCGCTCGGCTCAGTTGACTCCCAGACAGCGAGAGGGGAAGGCTGCCTGTCTCTCTCTCTCGCCTGAGATTATGACCGGGTGGCCAATATCTTCGTTTTTCACCACCCAAATGCTTTTCCCACTTATTTTAGCACTCTTGAAGGTTCATATATACATCATATATGTAAAATAAAAGCATACTGAAAACAAATAATGGTTTATATTGTAAATATAACGAATTCTGTCAGAATCCAGGGCTAGAAATGCACAAATAACTACCCTAGCACCTACGTCTATATCGCGCTTGTCAGGTTAACAGATAAGCTTGTTATGATAGAAAAATAAATTATAGTTTCTGTATGAAATTGTCAAGTTTTCATAAGTCTTTGTTGTAGCAAAGTAATTAAGATGGATATAGCAATTTACTGTCTGCTGGAAAAACTTTAATCTGTTGGGTAAAGACTAACACTTGCCTAACACTTAGTATGTTGGATAATACCAACACTTACCAGCTATACCCTGTTCCAAATAAGTTTGGTAGCCTAAATCAATAACCTATAATTCACAGAGTAATTGGGCTAATATATCTACCATTTGGGGAGGGTCAAAGGGAGGGATATGTGTAGATATTTACCGCCCATTTGCTCTTTTTTTTATTTTTTATTTTTTTAAACTTCTTCATTATCTCACCTACCTACTTGGAACATGGTATTAGGGATGTACCGATACAATTTTGTTTACCGATACCACAAAATTATACCGATACCGATACCTGTGCACCAGGAAAGTCTGTAAGACTGTTGTCCATGATCATGTAATTTTCTCCTTTATCAGCTTTGTTATTAAACTTAGGTAACATGTTACTAAAATCAACACTTGTATTATGTATACAGTATATGGGTAAAAACTTAAAAGTTACTAAAAACTAGAACGAGATGATACGGATTTAATGAAACATCTCGTGCAGGGATTTCAAATTTAATAAATGAATATATTACATATATATATGAATATATTACTGCACTACTAGGCTACACATTATGTACGGTACTTAATGTAATTGTTATCAGATATGTACCAAGATTCCAACAAATATATATTTTTCATAATTATAAAACAACCAATCATTGCTGAACCAAGCAACCTTCACTCCTTCAGTGAGTGATATGTGACCTAGCAAATTACTGCTAGGTATCGGTAGTATCGGTAGAAAATCAACCGATACCGATACTCTAAAAAAGGGCCGATACCACCGATACATCGGTACATCCCTACATGGTATAGTAGACGGCATTAGTACGTAGAGGCGGCCTGAGTATTTTGGACAAGACTAACCTTAGCCTACCATGTAGTGTCCGTAGTATGTGGGATCAAACACTAACTTTTTTATGTATCGCTGGTTACGCATCTCCCGCATCAAAGTTATTAGCAGGTAGTAAAATGGACTGCTTAAAACTCTTACGTAAAAGATTATAGCCTATTAATTGGTTTTATAAATTTCGGTTTGAAAGTAGGTCTAACACTAAAGCTAAAAATCTGTTTACTAGGTATGTGAAAAACTGTACCAGATCAAACTGAAGAACCCTCTTGAATGCCTAGTTTCTCCCTTGCAAACCCCCGCCAAAGGATTGGCCATGATCGAAACTGCTAGAGGCTAATTTGTCAGTTGATTCCTTTGACTGTGCCACAATATGTATCTACTTTTCCCATAACTAGCTGCTCCTCTCGCCAGACTCATATCTTTCCATTCTGTCTTCATCCATTCTCTGCAAATTACCATACCACCTAAGTAGTTCTCTTTATCCACTCGACCACCCCACATTCAATGACCAAAGCTTCCTTTTTTCCAATTACTTGGCTCTTCTAGCCTATTCACGGCGGCTACCATTCTGAAAAATCTAATCTCCACAGCTGTGTTTGGAGAAGACTTCCTGTAAATTTCTCTCTTCCATAAGTGTTAGGAGCAGCACACAGTTTTGGTCAATTTTACTTAACTATTTTTGCTTTAATTAAGAATAAATTAGTTCTCAAAATCAGTCTCCCTTACTTTTTTTTTTCTCTTATTTCACCATATTTGCCCAGTACTGTACACTGTAAAACTCTTGCAATACTTAATATCTCATTGTTAAAAGATTTCTGTTATTTATCTAGAATTTTCCTTAAAATTCTGTGTTCATGCATTCTTTAACCCTCTGTTCCCGGAAGGGCTCTTGAACGCCCATAAAAAAAGCATACACGAGCTGCCCGGAAGGGCTCTTTAACGCCCAGTGGTTGAAAGCCTGTGAGCTGGGTGTGCGAGGCGTCAGTCCGACGCATGTAAACAACAGCCGGCTGGACCGGCGCCCCGCATCTCCGGCCACAAGAAGGAGAGCGTCGCTTGTTCGTGTGTGCCTGTATGTTGTTAAGTATCGAAAAGTAGTGTAAAGTGGCTGTTGTTGCTGTAAGTTATCTCCAATGAAATCATCATCACAACTGAACCAGTTGACTTAGAGAGCTCTACTTAACGCCATTCTACAGGTAAATAACACGGCTACGCTTGGGAATGCGGAAGCAGTCCGAATAACAAATATACGGTAGCCTAGCCTAGACGTTTTTCGGCCAAAACACCCGGGTTTCGGGGAATATTTATGTAATGCGTAGCCGGGGCTGGAGGGTTAAGTAGATTCTCTCAAATTTCCCTACATGGACCTTTAGCTTCCTAATTTTGCATACCCTGTTGAAGTCTGTAACCACTCTGTTTAAGTTCCGTCAACAGGACGGCATAGTCCGCATATAGGCATGTAAAAATATTCCACGGTTCCCTGTTATTCCGGCCTAGCTCTTATACCCATTAAACCCCTCGGCACCATGACTACATTTTACCTTTGATTCTTGCTAAAATTAGATTATTTTATTCAGTTTAGGAGGATCTGTTACTAAGAGTTTATTGAGATTGTATTTACCCATTTGAGTCGTACAGGTAGATTACACTGTAAAACTTGCAAAATAAACAAGACCATATAAAGGCCAAAGAACTAAACAAAATCGCTGTGGAAACAAGGCTCCAGCAAAATAAAATTCTGAAATAAAGGAACTCATAATTACATACTAAATAACATTGTCCAATGGTAACCAGAGTACAGTAAGACTAAAATAAAGTCATGGTTTTGAAGGGGTTAATCACACTCTATATTCTGTAACTGGCTTTATAGCGTAATGTATAAATGTGCAGAATTTTGGTGTGAGTATCTTAGGTTTGAGTCCTTGGAGTGCCACATGTATTTGTTTATTTCATTAATTGAATTTCGAAGTAAAGTTGGTTGGTGAAAAAATAGAATCGCTGCATCCATGTATACAGTACAGTGTGTTACGCGAGTTTTGACTGATCTACCCTGTTTATTCTACCTCTTCATTCCCATGGAGATCTACCTTCTCCCTACTCTATAAAGTACAGTACTGTACTCCAAATATCTTTCCAGAGTCCCCCTTCACCACCCCTCCGTTCAAGAGTTTTTCACAGCGATTTTGATTAGTTCTATTGCATTTATCTTGTCATCCCAGTTTTGGTTTGTTTATTTTGAAAGTTTCGAATTATAATTATAAATTATACGGTAATGTAGTTTCTGTTGGCATATTTTGTTACAGCTTACTTTTTTGAAACTTTCACCTTTTCTTTCTCTGGTAAACCATGTACTGTATTAAATTTGTTGACCTACCAATATTTTGACAATGCGGGCTCGATCCACCGACCCTTTGATCAGCAGCCGACGTGCCTGACTATGCCACGGCTCTTATTAGTCTTTATTATTGTAGAAGCATAGATCAGATTATAGTTTATAGTTCAAATTATGCTTTTGAAAGTGATAAAGTGGTGAAAACCATGTTATTTCAGGTTTATTTTCTTGTATTCCTTCTCGTAGTCATTAAAGTCTTTAAACAAAAATGCTCCAGTGCCCTCCCTTCCACTTCTATCAGACCCTTCTTTGATTTTGTTTGGGATCTCTGTTCTACAATGAAAGGACTTGTATAAATAATAACCTTTTGTGGTAATAAGCTTCATTGAGTTCATTAAGTTTACAGTATTTTAAAGTTAATTGGTGGGTTGGTGATATGAATTTATAATCCTATACATTCCAGTCTTCAAACCAAATTATTAGTTTAACTCTCTGTTCTTTCTAGATCCTCCCTGTTGCGGTGACTGGGGCCTCGACTCCAACCTCTATGACGGTGATCTGAAGCACAAGATTGTGCGGCTTTGGTCAGCTGGGCTGCCTGGGTTTCCCTCCGTGGTGGTCTGAGGCGGAGTTTATTGGTCCAGCTCAAACACCACTTGAATAGACACTAAAAGAGGAGACGGAGACTCTGACGCCTGTGTAGTAATCTGGAGAAAACGGCACATTTAACATCCAGAAGAATACGGTATGTGTGGGGATGCTTACTCTACTCCCATTTCCATTAACCCCTTCTGTACTGTAAAGTTCAAATTCTGGCAAATATTAGATTTTACTCAGATTAGGAAGGGTCTACCAATGAAAAGGCTAGGCATGTCAATTGATCACTTTTCCTGTCCTATATCCCTACCAAGCTTCATAAAATTTACATGTAGGCTGTAGGTGAACAAAAATCTATCTCGCAGGTACAGAAGAGGTTATTCTGGTAGTTTGCACTTGGTCCCTTTTAGCTTGAGAACTACAGTACAGTCCTCCCTCGGGTAGCGCGGGTATATCGTACTGGGACCGCTACGCAAACACGCGCTACACAAAGCAAAGAACTTATGGGATTAATTCTATTGGTTCTGGCCACTTCCCCAAAGTCCCCTTTTTGACCCATTTACCACCCGATTTATCTATTTATTTGTCAGTATTATTACGTTGGCAACATACCTTCATACTAGGGGTCAATAATATATCCAATTAAGACCATTGGTACTGTACTATGAAATGCCATTTATTTGACACGAAAACAATGCTGCTCAGCTGTAGTACAACAATAACAAACCACATGTCGTCTGCGTGCGAGGCAGGCGACGGCAGCTTGGCTAAACTTGCCAACCATCTACCGCCTTCATTAGAGTTATAGTTTAATGTAGTTTTCTTTGGCTTTTACTAATTATAAATATTATTTGGTAAAATTAAATTAAATTCCATACAGTAAATTATAATAAAATTTTATTGCATACAGAAATAACTCGGGTTTAGACATAGCCACACAAGAACAACACACACACACACACACACACACACACACACACACACACACACACACACACACACACACACACACACACACACACACACACACACACAAACTGACTCAACAATAACACACGGAAAATCAGCTGACGAATCTCGGGTGTTTCAAATTAACTTGCATTGAAAGTATATTCGTCGTATAAGGCCATGCATGGTTTTGGAGGTTTATAAATGTCTTATACACGCCGGTATATACGGGTCTGACGAGTCTGACGTCACAGGCCGAGAGATGCCGACCACCCGCCACGAGCGCTACATAAACAAAGCGTGTTAGATGCTGACTCGGCACATTTGGGGTACCCGTGTTAGAGCAAAACCGCACTGTCCAAAGCCGCGCTAACCGAGGGAGGACTGTATTTAATAAATTTTTAAAGCAGATTGATATTTGGTACCAATGCAATGTTTCAGTTAAAACTATCCCTAAAATGCCATCCAATCTGCCAAATCAACCCTATTGAAATTTTTAGTCTGCAAAACTTAATAAACCCACGGTGTACCTCTCCTACCGTTATTCTTCAAATGGATGGCAACTGGTCTAACAAATTTCAATAAAATCACATTAACATATTCAAAAGAAATTGCCTATTGATGGCATTATAACTACTAAACTCTAATGGTCTGTCACTGGCGTTCAATTTCATACAGTACTGCGTTGTTACAGTAATTTACTTCTCGTTGCCATTAAAATTAGTGTATCCTACTGACTGACGAGGAATAGGGCCGAACTATATTTTCCACCGATCATGATCGTTTATCCAGGAATAAGGGGCTTTTAGTTTCCATGTTCATTAAGTTTTCTAAACCTGCTCCATCAGGTCTGATGTGGGCTGTCGAAGTTGAGAGTGATGTGTGGTGCCGAGGGAGACCTGAGAGGCGGTGTGGTGAGACGTTAGGCCTCGAGATGTGGCGGACGGAGAGCCCTACTGGTGGTGGTGTGTGGCAGACGGAGAGCCCTGCTGGTGGTGGTGTGTGGCAGACGCAGAGCCCTGCTGGTGGTGGTGTGTGGCAGACGCAGAGCCCTGCTGGTGGTGGTGTGTGGCAGACGCAGAGCCCTGCTGGTGGTGGTGTGTGGCAGACGCAGAGCCCTGCTGGTGGTGGTGTGTGGCAGACGCAGAGCCCTGCTGGTGGTGGTGTGTGGCAGACGCAGAGCCCTGCTGATGGTGGTGTGTGGTGGACGCAGCTCCATGGCGGTGGTGGTGTCTCACGGATCTACAGTGAAAGGAAAGTATAAATGTCTTTTTGTATATGGAAAGATAATGGGATATATAATTTGAATTATCTTCAGGAGGGATAAAATGGCTTTTCATGGTAATTTATTTCAATAATTAGGTTTAATTGGAAGTTTATTGGTGGGTTGGTGATATGAATTTCTAATCCTATACATTCCAGTCTTCAAACCAAATTATTAGTTTAACACTGTTCTTTCTTGACCCTCCCCGTCCTGTTGCGGTGACTGGCCTGGACTCCAACCTCCGTGACTGTTCTCGACCACGTAAAGATATTGTTGGTCAGCTCGGCCGCCTGGGATTCCCTCCCCTTGGTGGTCTGTGGCAGGGTTTATTGGTCCGGCCCAAACACCCCTTCAATGAACACAAAGAGGAGACTGAAACTCCGCAACTCTCCAAGTAAACGGGACATTTAACATCAAGAATAATAAGGTATGTGTGCAGATGATTACTGTACAGTATTCCCATTTCCATTAACTTTGTAGCCTACCGCAATGTTAAAATATTGGTGTATATTAGATTTGACTCTGATTAGGAAGGTTGTCTAGCAATGAAAGGCTTTACTTGTCAATTGATCTATTTTCCTGCCATATATCCCTACCAAGCTTCAGAAAATGTAAATGTAGCTGAACAAATCTAAAAAGATAATGTTGGTACAGAAGTGGACAAAACTGTAATCTGTTATGTAGAAGATGTTATTCTGGTAGTTTGCACTTGGTCACTTACAGCTTTGAAGTGTATTTAAAGCAGATTGATATTTGATGCTAATGCAATGTTTCGGTTAAAACTCCAAAATGCAATCCAATTCTGCCAAATCAACCATATTGACATTTATAGTCTGGCCAAGCTAATAAACTCATATCATGGGGCCAGGCTACAGGATAGAATAACAAATGTTGAGCTGAAGAGACGTTTAGGTATAAAGAGTATTAGCGAGGTGATGCTTACAAGTAGACTGGGATGGTATGGACATGTGGAGAGAATGGATGAACAAAATTGGGTGAAAAAATGCAGGTCTGTGATTGTGGAGGGAGCTGCACCAAGGGGTGGACCGAGGAAGACCTGGGATCGGACTATACGCGCCGATCTCAAATCCAAGAACTTGACAAGTGAAGCAGCCCTTAACAGGGTTGCCTGGAATGCCGCCATTAGGACAAGAGACTGAAACTGCACTTATGTGTGGAACACTCAGTCTTAAAATGTTATGTATGTATGTATGTATATCGTACAGTACTGCATTGTTCAGTAATAAAAGTTAATAATTTTTCTACTTGTATTACAGCGCAAGAAGACCGGCTGGGAAGATCGTACCTTGAATCAACGATGATAAAGACTACTACTCGACAGGACTAATCTACTACTACTCTACAGTACATGACAAATATTCTACCACTACTACTACTGTACTCTACAAGAGTAATCTTCGGTTAGTATTTTTGTATTTTAAGTTTAGCGGTCTTTGTACAGTTGCCCAGTTAAGTTGTTCCTTGTTTAAATTTGTCTGAAATAATGTTGGTACCTTTTAATTATGAGTTTAGTAATTGTCTGAGTTAAGTATTACATAAGAACTTTTAATGTGGACGTTCAATTTCCCTGTGTAAGATCACATAATGGCAGCAGTTATATGGGCAACTGTAAATGCTTTATTGTAAATGGAGTTGCATTGTTTAATGTAAAATAGGAAGTTATAATGTAAAACTTGCAAAATAAACAAACCAAGAGTTATATGAACACAGTAAAAAGACAACGTGCAAATTAAAGTGTGAAATATAAGTTTGATTAATATTTGGCTTAGTTAAGTGCAGCAGATTACCCAGACCACGGAGCTCCATACGGAACGCTTAGGTCCAGCATATTTGGCTTAATACTAGTTTTAATGTGTTGTCTACTTTAATTTAATTCCGCTTTCCATTCACATATGCATAGCCTACGTGAGTTGTAGTTGGGCATGTGTGTACATGCTTAGATCGATATGCAGGATTCGAAGTTGCATAATAAATCTTAGGCAGTGTCCACCATCCTTTAACTGTCTTCGTGGTGCAATGCATAAGGTGTTGATTTTCGGTGTGCGTCCTGGGTTCGAATCCACGGACTGCCACATGTGTTTGTAAATTTCAGTAATCTATTTTAGGAGTATAGTTGGTTGTTGGAAGGAACATAATAATTAACACATTTAGTACCAGCGACGTGAGTTCTACTTTATTTTAGCTATATTTAGACTAAATCATACAGCTTAAGAAGGATCTGTGGTATTTAACACCTAACGAGCGGCCTAGGCGGTAATTTATATGTACCGCCCAGTGGGGTGTTTTTACCCTAAATAGGGTTGTTTACGTGATCATTTTCATGACTAAGTAAGACCCAGAGCGTAAAACAAGTATCTATCCCTGAAAGGGCATAAACAGAGCTTTCCAATGACACCCCAACCATCCTTGTACAACTGCTAGTTTTCTTGCAACAATCGCGCAACAAGAGTGCAAAAACCATGTAATTAGGTACTTTCCCTACATAATTCCCTGTGTAGCGAGTGCGTGAGGGTGGGGGAGGGAGGGATTCATGTCAGTTGGCCCACCGCGGTGGTGTGAGACGGTCATAGCCTTACTACGCTCCTCACACCGCTCAGCTCTCTCTCTGCAACATTACGTGCTGAAAATGGCACACGACATAAGTTGTGAACCGCCACTTAGTCCAAATTTCTTTCACACGACATAAGTTGCGCGCCGCCAATAAAGGGTTAAAAGTGTTGGTTGAGATGGTTTGAAGCCTTATTATTGCTAGAGGTCCTGCCTAAGCTGAAAAATATTGCCTAATCATTGCCAGAATATTAAAAGGATGTGACCGGTAAGAAGAGATACAGTATATATTGTTTGCTCCCTAGACCTTGATGCTTAAAAATACACTCCAAGATTTCTAGTAATTAAGTTTGTAAATTTGTTAATATCCTAAATGGTTCTATTGGGTGCCATTAAAGCTGCCTAAATGGCACAATGGATTATAATATTGGCAATGGGGCAAACTGTAAAAATGGGTTAAGTGCATCTATCTATCTATCTATATACTCTGCCCTAGCTCCACATTTTGGTAAAGTAATGGAGCGATTCATGAAGAGGTGAGTCCACATAATAAACAAACTAAACAAAAATGATTGAAAAGTATATTTTGAGTACAGTACAGTAGATGGTAATATTTAGTCTTGTAAAATGTAAAGTATAGCCTGTTCATTATAGTTAGGGTATAAATTTAGTTTTATTGTCTGTAATTAAAAAAGGGCTAGAGCAAATGAGCTGTACATTTCTAGCTATTCCTTGGCTGATTGTTTCAAAATAGTATAAATACCGTATATATTTTAATTTTCATTAGTCTTGATAGCGTAATGTTTAAATGCGCAGAATTTTGGTGCGAGTATCCTAGGTTAGAGTCCTTGGATTTTCATTAGTCTTGATAACGTAATGTTTAAATGCGCAGAATTTTGGTGCGAGTATCCTAGGTTCGAGTCCTTGGATTTTCATTAGTCTTTATAACAATGTTTAAATGCGCATGATTTTGGTGAGAGTATCCTATGTTCGAGTCCTTGGATTGCCACATGTATTTGTTGATTTCATTGAGTATAGAAATAGTTTGTTCGTGGAAAAAATATAATGGCTTATTTTACTTATACTTTGACATGGTTTTAGAAGTTAGTGGTTAATAATTTTGTAGTAATGTTAATGAATAGGCTAATGATTTTGAGTGTAAACCCATAAGATAGGAAATGGCATCGAATTTGTATAACTAACCTATTTTTTCACTCTACAGCACAAGACCTGGATGGATCGTACAGTCATCAACCAAGTCACCGAACATTTCCAAGACCTTCAAACGTCTCTACAATATCTGCAACGTCTCTATCAACTTCTCAAGATCCAGGTCTACATTCTCCAATTCATCTCTACAACATCTACTTCAACTACGTACCGCTTCTGTAAATAAGGTTGGTCATTTAGATAGGATATATTATTTTGTTATGCTGGAATTTTTGGTTGTAAATTAGTCTTACAATGTTAAAGAATATGTTAAAGAATGATCCCCCCCAGGATATATTATTTTGTTATGCTGGAATTTTTGGTTGTAAATTAGTCTTACAATGTTAAAGAATGATCCCCCCCCCCCCCCCCTCTTCCCCCCAAAGAAAGTATAATAAATACTAATAATAAATACAATATGCCAGAGTATATACTGTACATTCATACAATATCAAAAATATAATGCATAAGCGTGTTGATTTTGGGTGTGAGCGTCCTGGGTTCGAATCCCTGGACTGCCACACGTTTTTTTAATTTCATTAATAGAGTTTAGGAGTAAAGTTGGTTAGTGGAGAGAACATCATAAATAAATATATAAAAGTTTATTGATAAATATTAAAAGTAATTAATACAGTAAAAGTTTAATATGCACGGAAGTAAATGTTTTGTTTAAAATGATAAAAATGTTGCTCGATTGTTTGGTATTGAATTAACAAATAATTAAAGAAAGTTCTGGCAAAATGCATAACTGGTAATAAGTGTGCAGAATTTTTGTGTGAGTGTCCTAGGTTCAAGTCCTTGGAGTGCCACATGTATTTGTCAATTTCATTGAGTTTAGAAGTGAAGTTGGTTGTTGAAAAAAATATAAATAAAAGCATAAACTATAATGTAGACTTGATATTTAAAGTGGGCAATTGAGCAAATGTTTTAAGTTTGGATACTTTGTACAAGAATAAAATAATTAACGTGCACTGAAGTAGAAGGATTTAAAAATTAGTTTCCCAAATGTTCGCTGTTGATAGCGTAATGCATAAATGCGCAGAATTTTGATGTATCCTAGGTTAGAGTCCTTGGGAGTGCCACATGCATTTTTTGCTTTCATTGATTTAATTCAGAAGTAAAGTTGGTTGGTGAAGAAAAAAAAATGCAAATTAACAGTTAAAAGTAATATCTTGTCCCACCGTACTTTATCAAACCGTTTTGATAGTGTAATGCATAAATGCGCTGAATTTTGAAGAGTCTCCTAGGTTCGAGTCCTTGGAGTGCCACATAAATTTTTTGATTTCATTAACTCTCCCAGACATATATAACGCGATCGTGTCATATGGACTTCTCTCCATACCTCTATAATAAGTTATATGACGCACTAGCGTCGTATGGAGCTCAGTAAGTCCGATAAGTTACCTTACGATAAAACCGTTGGTGGCAACCTCATCCACCTCCGATAATTCTAACGGCCGCAGTGTTGTGAGTGTAGTGCGAGGTAGTGGCAATGATCCCGGGGTTCCCGCCTCCTCGGACTTATTGGAACATAATATGTCTGAAGGAGTTAACTGAATTTAGAATTAATGTTGGTTGGTGAAAAAATATAATAATTCGCAAATGAACAGTTGAAAGTAATATCTTGTCCCACCGTACTTTATTATAATGTCAAACTTGCAAAATAAACAAACCAAAACTTATACGAACACCGTAAAAAGACAAAATCACTATATACTGTACTGTACTATCTACTGTAGCCTATATACTCTGGCATATTCCACTATTTGTTGTTGGTATAATTTTGGCCTATGACGGCAACCTGTTCACAAGTAAATGTTTTAAGAAAGTATCAGCCACTAGTACCGGTACCATAACCGCCAGGTTATGAGTATTGACGTTGAAAGTGAAGGTCTGTCCCATGGTGTCCCGAATACAGTACTTTATAGATATACAAAATATAAATTTAGATTTAAAGCATAAAAAAAAAAAAAATTTGTCCATACAGCACGGAAAATAATCTGTATACTGTACACATAACTTCAGTATGACCCTAACCACTAAATGTTAGAAAAGAAATGGCCCAACCACCTTCTTTGAGATTAATTAGTCCATTTTTCGGTATAAAAATGTATTGGCTGAATGCTGGTTGCTCATATTATTATTGCAGGCGGGAAAAATTAGACCCATAAATGACTAGTGTATAAATTTGCCAAAGTTTATAAGATCAGCAAAATGATTGAGCGAAAGTCTTAAAATGTTCCAAGTAATGGGGTTATAAATGACCGAAAATGGTCCAGAAAATATATAAATTTAAAAAAAAATGCCTAAAGTAAATTTTTATATTACCATACATTAATATCGTGTAAATGAATTAATGTGAACTGTAAAGTGAAGGTCGAAAATTTTGTCTCCCACCTCTTTAATAATTTATTTATTACTTAGTTTGCTATATATAGACATCAAGCTTAACCCTTTGGCGCACCTATAGTTTCCAATCAAAGTTTTTCCCACTCCCAAAGTATATCTCAGCTCACTCAGAGCCAGTTTTGTGCCCGGCGATAATTTGTTTCGGTGACGTTTTTATCCACCAAAAAATCCTTGTATTCGGATTAATGAGGTACCATCGGCTTCGTTATTGATTGAGCTTGAAGATAAGCGAATATAAACATAGAATAAATACAAAACAACCACATTGGGGCACTCAGAAATAAGAATTGTAAAAAAAAAATTAAATACCTTATCTCCAACTCGCGCTAGCTCAAAATTTTGCCCACAACATTTTTGATTTGCATACATA
Organism: Paralithodes platypus; assembly: GCA_032716605.1. Lineage (NCBI taxonomy): Eukaryota > Metazoa > Arthropoda > Malacostraca > Decapoda > Lithodidae > Paralithodes > Paralithodes platypus. The sequence goes on from CM064506.1 coordinate 2,018,582, forward strand.
TAATATTATGGAAGCGGAATTTAATGAGGATTCCACTGGTAACTTCAGAATTACTATAAACCAAATAGTTACCGAGATACACGAATAAACGTGAAAGTATCGAAACACAGACGGAGCTGTACTCTGCTCCCTTCCCAGCCAGCCGTGAGTAAACCGTTAAACTGAGGGGGTTGCCAATTGTACCCATTGAACTAGACGTAATACTTAATATCTTTGCCAAATATGACGCGCGTCAGACGAAAACTTAATTTTTGGCGAATATTTTTAAGTTTAATGACTCTTAACGAGTCGTCGTGCGCCTAGGAAAAAAATACCTAATGACTCTGAACGAGTCATCGTGCGCCAAAGGGTTAAAACACCCCTAAGAACCCTTTGTACATTTTTTTGATAGAAAAATGTCCGTGGTTACTTGTCTTGATAGCGTAATGCATTGTGTGCGGAATTTCGATGGGAGTATCCTGGGTTCGAGTCCTCTGAGTGCCACATGTATTTGTTGATTTCATTGAGTTTCGATGTAAAGTTGGTTGGTGGAAAAAAAACATAATAATTTATTACTTAGGTTGCTATATAGACCTCAATCAAGCTTAAAACACCCCATAAGAACCCCTTGTACATTTTTTGATAGAAAAATGTCCCGGGTTACTTCTATTCTAATATAAAACTTGCAAAATAAGCAAACCCAGACTTGGACGAACGCAGTAATAAGACGAAACAACTTATCAAAATCGCTATGTGAAAACAACGCTTAAGCAAAATAATCACTTTATAAGTAAAAGAACACAATCCAGTTCAGTTGTGAGGGCGAGACATTGCTTTTGTCAATGGGTGTTCTGAAGTTATATTGTTTTTGTTAGTATAATCTTGGCCTATGATGGCAGCTTGTTCACAAGTAAATGTTCGAGAAAGTATCAGCCACTTGTACCGGTCCTTGAAGGGAACGTGGCTGATATGAGTATTGACGTTGAAAGTGAAAGTCCGTCTCATGGTGCTCGGAATACAACCCCTTGCCCTCTCCCATTTCTATTAAACCTTATAATTCCAGCCTAACGTGATATATCCTCTATAAACCTAAATGCATCCAAATGATAACAAAGTTAGGTTATGTTAGGTTACTTTAGTTGTGATAGTGATGGAAGAAAAGGTACGGTTACAAAGGATTAAAATATTTTGGCATGATTTGAAGGGCGAAATTTATATAATTAGTATTTTTTTTTTTTTGGTTTTTTGCTTTTATCTCAAATCTTTAAATAATTACCCAAAGACTCTTAAAAGATCAATTGGTGCCTTTTTTCAGTAGAAAAATTGCTCGGCCAAAGGCCGGTTTCTCCTAAATTGCATGAAACGTCTTAAAATTGCCTAACGAATGGGGCGAATGTCAAATTGTTAATGCTTTAAATAATTAACCAACGACTAATACAAAATAAATTTGTGCATTTTTTCGGTAGAAAAAATTGCTCGGCCAAAGGCCGGTTTCTCCTTAATTGCATGTAAATTCTTAAAATTGTGTAATGAATGGGGTAAATGTCAAATTTGTTAACTTCTTAAAATACTTTGATTAGTATTTGATGCAGTTTTTACCACCATGCACTCCCTGCTGAATAGCTGGGCGCCCTGATGATCAGGGACTAGTGAATATTTGCCCTCCTTCAAATTTACTAAGTTTATGAAGGGTGTATGGCATCAAAGAGTTTGTACCTACTGACTTTCCTAAGCTTAATATAATTGTAAGGATAGCTGTGATGAAATTCAAGTGATTGGATAGTTAAAATTTGAGTCTTGGTAAAAAATTTAATCCCGTAACCTATCTGCTAATCCAGAATGTGAAAGTTTGTGTGCCTGAAGGGATCTGCCCCTTGTATAGTACTGCTACTCTAAAATGGGATTTAATGCAGTAAGTTTGTTTAAAAAGTGAGTATTGGAACCGCAGAGCTTAGTTCTCGGGCAGGCGAGATAAGAGGGTGGGGGGGGGGGGGGGGAGGATATAGCAGGCAGGATTAAGTTTCAATGTGAAGTAGTTTTAGATGTAGGATGTTTTTTTTTTTTTTTTTGTAGTAGATTCTGGGCCCATGACTGCAGCCTGAAAACTATACTGTCGAGAAAGTATCTCCTGCTAGTACGCACCAAGGTTGTTAACGAAGTATCGATTCCGAAAGTCGGGTCCTGCCCATGGTGCCTGGGGTCAGGATGAACGGGAGAGTGAGAGGTGTTGAGGAAATAGGCAGGCTTAGTTTTGGGGTATTGTTCCACTGGTATCATTTAATTCCTTCAGAAGCAAAGTTTCAAGAGTGTTGCTCCCTCAGGATTAAGAATGGCAAAGTTTATACAATCACTAAACTATTTCTGCAGTTTAGGAAGGTCTTGGGGTCGAAGGCAATTCGATTGTGCCTCGGACACCCGTAGATCCTTCCTAAGCTGAATAAAAGTATCTAATGATAAGTAGAATAAAATAGTCTTCCTAATCCTGAATGGGTGAATAAACTTAAAATAATTTCCAACCTGGTGTCTTGGAAGTAATTTAAGTTTAGAAGGGTTCTTGAAACATTGTTAATGGAGTAAATTTATACAAACCCAACTTGGCTAGGTAAAAGTGAATGAGAGAGCTTTGTTACTGATTAGTTTGTATCTTTAACTCCAAAAGTTAAGGAAAGCAATGAATCTGCAGTATCAAAGCTTTAACCTAATTTACTTAACCTACACTAATGTTAATGCACTATTATAAGTTTTTGACATTTTTATGCTCCATTGGTGAATAAATATAAATATGAAAGCTGAATATTATCTATACCATATAAGCCCTTTATACTTTTTGATAGTCAGTATTGTTCAATGGATAGAAAGGTTTACAATTGAAGTGTTAGGCTGTAAATATATAAAAGTACAGAGGTGTAACTAGTAGTAACCGGACTTAAATAGTGTAAAAGTACTAGGAATCTATCTATACTGTACTTTAAACAGGAATAGGTTGGGTAAAAGATCAGATAAGGTGGTTATATATACTGAAAGTGATTAATAGGAATCAGGTTGTTGTTGTTGTTCCCCAAGCTGCCTGGCCAAACAGCTCAAAGTCCCCGAGCAAGGCCAAGGCCATAACCGAGCGCCCCCACAGAACCCTCCCTGCCGACCACAATAAAGCCTGGGTGACCGAAGCCACTCCATGGGGGGGAGCTGAGGAGGGTGCAGAAATGCCCGGGAAACCAAAGCCCCATCCAGGACCCTGTGCCCCTCAGCAATTATGAAGAGAAAGTTGAGGGGCAAAGGAAAAATGTGACTCTTTGGCTTCCAATCTTGGTAGATTGGGAGGTCAATCCACGGAAAAGACGGTCACTTGAGATCTAGAAAACATATAAGTAAAAGGAACAGTCAGAGTAAGCTATGGGTATGGCAGAGCTCGCTCAGTTCTCACTCTGATAGATCAGCCCATCACCACATGACTAGAACCCAATCCTCTCAGCATCAGCTAGGAAAGGCCCTAGAAAGCCGCCTTTGGCGGGGGGGATAGCTCCCCTATTTCAACCCCTTTCGGGGTTGGGCACCCGCCCAAGGAGTAGAGTTGGTTGGTGGAGAGAACATAATAATAGGTTATTATAGCTACCGGTATAATTTGACTTATTGTTTTGAAGCTATAGATGTTGATGGTAAAGAATTAAGAGTCACATTTAATGAAAATCATTATTTTAGAGTAAAAGCTTTGGGTAAGATTTTTTTCTTTAATTTGAACGGTAACTTTTGAGCGGTCTGTTAATTTTAAGACGCTCTTTAAAATTAATAATTATCGAAACGCCCTAAAAAAAAATAAGTGAAAAACATGCATTTAAATTGATCGGAAATTATTATTTTAAAACAAACTTGTGATCAGACTATATGTGCCGATCTCAAATCCAAAAAATTTAAAAGTGGAGTAGCCCTTAAGAGGGTTGCCTGGAACGCCGCCATTAGGACACTGCACGTATGTGTGGAGCATTCGGTCTTAAAATTTGATGCATGTGCAGTATATCCAAATCTGTATACCATGGAATCCACTAACCTTTGTCTACGCTTTACAGCACAAGGATCGTACAGCCAACCAAGACCTTCCCAACGTCTCAAGATTATTTCAAGCTCAACGTCTGAAGATTAACGTTGCTAGGATCTCCAATTGTCTATCTTCAATCCTCTACTTCAACTCTCCACACACATCTCTTCTGTTCAATAAGGTTCGTGAAGTTAGATAGGATATATTTATGTTATGTTGGATTTGTTGGTTGTAAATTAACGTCCCTTGTTGAAATTAGTCTGACTATGTTGGTTAAGAATGATCCCCTCCCCTCCTCCCCCTTAATAAACTAAGTAATAATACTGTCTAGATAAATATATAGATAATTCATTTTAAAACTTTAAAAATAATCAAACTAACACTGGGACAAATTCAAATTAAAGTCAAAATGAGTAATAGAAATCACGCTAAATATAAAATAGGAAAATTAAAATTATAAATAAATTTATGAAATTAGGAGTAAATGTGCAGTAAAGTAATATTACAATTGGTGGTTAGTTTTGTATAGAATTAGACTGGTTTCTGGCAAAGTAAAAGCGACTATATAATTTATCTATCTAAAGGGCAATCCAGCAAACTTTTTAAGTATGGATTCTTTGTACAGCAATTAAAATATATAGCCTAACTTTGAAACTGAGTACTGTTCATATTAATAAAAGTAATTTTAAAATCTAAAATTATCGAAGCGCACGAACAAAAATGTGTCAAAATTAATGTAAAATTATCGGAATTTAAACTTTGAAAACCACAAACTTCTAATGTGAAATAAAATTACTGGACTGAATTACAATGTTCCTTTTAAATCTTCGGTATTGCATTAGCAAGTAAATTGTATATATAAAAGTAACTAAAAGTTACTGTTCAAATTAACCCCTTCAGACTCGTATGACGCAGAGGTTGCCAGATTAGCAATAAGAAATGGAGTTCTCTCACTGTTATAATTACCTCTCCAAAATTAGTTTTCTGCCCACAGCCAACTCCAAGACAACTGCAGAGGTTGAAGTAAGTTTCTAAATACCCCTGATGGTAACAAAGGCTTTAAAGTATCCCTAATAGGCTCAAAATCGCGTCATATGTCGGAGAGGGTTAATATAACTAAAATTTAAAATAATAGAAACCCCACCTCATATATGTGGTAAAACTCGTTAAAATTTATCGGAAATTAAACTTAAAGCTATAAAATAATTAAATAAAATGAGCGTGCCCTGAGTTAGAATATATTTCTTTTAAAATCGGTTACCTAAATGTTCGCTATTGCATTAGCAAATTAACGGTTAAAAGTAATACCTAGTCCCACAGTACTTAATCTTTATCTATATACTCGGTCACCTTCCCCATTGTATTTATTATTAATATCTATAGAATGGGTGATTTATTTGCTTATTTACTTATTAAAATGTAAAACTTGCAAACTAAACGAACCAGAACTTTGAGAGTCAAAATAACTTCAAAATCGCTGTGGAAAAAACGCTTGCTAAAATTAATTAAAAGTTTGTTTAACCAGACCACTGAGTGTAGAACAAGACTCTCAGGGCTTAAAATAAAATATAAGAAATATTATCTATAGAGCGGCGTATTTAATTGCTTATTTATTTTTTTATTACTTTGTTTGCTCTCTAGACCTCAATCAAGCTTAAAATAAAGCACCCCTTGTGCATTTTTCGATAGAAAAATGTCTTGGTTTGCTCTGTAGACTTTCAATCCAACTTTACAAACAAAAAATTTGGTTTGCTCTAGACTTCAATCAAGCTTATAAAGTACCCTTTGTACATATTTTGATAGAAAATTGTCCATACTATAATATTTTAGTATATGCTGTTCCTATGTAGTTCACAGTTGTATTCGCCGTTAGTGCCGGACCTTGAAGGGAGCGCGGCGAATATTAGTATTGACGTTGAAAGTGACTCCTGTAGCGCCCTGAATCCCCCCTCCCCCTCCCCATTTCTATTCCAACCTCTAAATCCAGCCTAACATGATATATCCTCTATAAACATGAATGTAGCCAAATGATATGCTTACAGGGTAAACTTTAAAATGATAACCCAGTGGAACAAGTACGTAGGATACTTTATTAACGTGGTGTGATAGTGATGGAAGAATAGGTACGGTACGAAGGATTGTAATATTTTGGCATGATTTGATAGCGTAATACTTAAACTATGGCCTTTCATGTTAATTGTCTTGATAGCATAATGCATAAATGTGCGGAATATTGGTGTGAGTATCCTAGGTCCTTGGAGAGTCTCGTGTATTTGTTGATTTCATTGAGTTTAGAAGTAAAGTTTTTGTGAAAAATATAAATTAATAAAAAATTCCTCTTGACCTCAAAGGTTTAAATAAATACTAAAGACACTCAAAATAAATTGGTGCCTTTTTCGGTAGAAAAATGGCTCGGCCAAAGGCCGATTTCTTCTAAATTACATAAAAAGTTATAAAAATGGCACACAAATGGGGCAAATGTAAGAAAGTTGAACTATCTTTTTAACTTAAATTATAATGTAAAACTTGCAAAATAAACCAACAACTTAAAGGAACGCCGTAAAAAGAAAAGACCACTAATCAAAATGGCTAAGTATTATATTTGATGCATTTTTGACCACCATGTACTCCCTGCTGACGTATAGCTGGGTTAGGGTGGGTGCCCTAATGATCGGGGACTTCAGTGAATGGTTATCACAATGTATAGAAAAGTGTTCACTAAATGTAAATCCAGACTGTAATTCCTGCTTTATTGTAGTTTTCCTTCAATTTTATTAAGTTTATGAAGGGTCTATGGCATCAAAGCATATTTGATTCGTACTGATGTTTCCTAAGCTTAATAAAACTGTCTAAGGGTAGCTGTGATTAAAGTAAAATTAAAGTTATTTGAGATGATATCCGAATCTTGCCAAAAATTGAATCTTGTAACCTATCTACTTATCCGGAATGTGAATGGAGGAGTGCCAGAAGGGATCTGCCCCTTGTACAGTACTGCTACCCTGAAATGGGGATTGAATGCAGTAAGTTAGTTCACAAATTGAATATTGGAACCGCGGAGCATATCTCTCGGGCGGGGGAGAATAGTTTTGGGTGGGGGGATTAACTTCAAAATTAAAGTATAATTTTGGTGTGAGTATCCTAGGTTCAAGTCCTTGGAGTGCCACATGTATTTGTTGATTTCATTGAGTTTAGAAGTAAAGTTGTTGGTGTAATGGCTTAAGGTGCTTATGTTCTGGGTGTGGTGTCCCGGGTTCGAATCCCGGGAGGATCATATGATGCCATTAGTTTATTAAATTCTGGTTATGGTGTCCCGGGTTCGAATCCCGGGAGGACCATATGCTTTCATCAGTTTATTAAAGTAAATTGGAGTGTGTAATTGATAAGAATGGGGTGTTACTTATTAGATTTATTAATTTTATTTTTATTGTTTTGTTAGTATATTCTGGGAGATAGGGGGTGGGATTATGCTAGGAAGGGTAACTTTAAATTTAATGTATTTAGCTGTAGAACATTTTTTTTTTTTTTTTTTTTTTTTTTTTTTTTTTTTATTTATTTATTATATATTCCGGGCCCACGACTGCAGCCTGAAAACTAGTAAGGTCATTCATAACAGTCTCCTGCTAGCACGCAACAAGGTTGTCAATAAGTAGTGATTCCGAACGTCAGGTCCTGCCCCCGAGGTGCCCGGGATGTAGGGATGAACGGAGAGAGCGAGAGTTTGTTTATGTAGGCTTAGCTTTGGGGTATTAATTGTTCCACTGGTATCATTTATATTCCTTCGGAAGCAATGTTTGGAGAGTCTTGGCTCCCTCGGTATTAAGATGCGCATAAAGTTTATTCGATCTTTATATAATTTCTGTGTTTTAGGAAGGTCTTTGGCAACTCGCATCTACCCAATATATCGTAGCCTTATGCATAATTCTTTAACGGTCTTTATAGCGTAATGCATAAATGTGCAGAATTTCTGTGTCTCCTAGGTTCGAGTCCTTGGAGTGACATGTACAGTATTTTTCATTAAATTTACGTAAGTAATATCCTTGGTTAGAGTCCTTGGAGTGTCCTATGTATTTTTCATTGAGTTTAGAAGTAAAGTTGGTTGGTGAAAAAATATGAATCCATAGATCCTTCCTAAGCTGAATAAAAGCATCTAATGATTGAATAAACTGAACGCTTCCTAATCCTGAAGGTGTTTATAAACTTAAAAGCATTTCCATCCTGGTTTTTTGGAAATATTTTAAGTTTGTAAGGGTTCTGTAAACATTGCTAACGGAGTAAATTTATACAAACCGAACTTGGCAAGGTAAAAGTGAATGGGAGAGCTTTGGTTAATGATTAGAGTTGCTTTCGTTAACTCTCCTAAGTTAAGGAAAGCCATTTATGTGCAGTATCCAAGCTTTAACCTAATTTATTTTACCGACGCTGATTTTAATGCACTATTGTAAGTTTTTGAATTTTTTTGCTCCATTGGTAAATAAAGAAAAATATGAGATGTGAATTGTATATATACCATATAAGCCCATTATACATTTTGATATGCTGTATTGTTCAATGGATAGGGTTAGGCTGAAAATAGAAGTACCTATTTGTATTAGTGACTAGTTATAAATAGTAAAATATGCTAGGAATAAGTTTGGTAAAAAGATCTGATAATGATTGGTTCTATATACTGTAGTCTTTAATGTTTTTTTAATTAGTCTGGCAGCTTAGTTAGAAATTTGAAAGTAAAACTTGCAAAAGAAACCAAAACACAAATGACTATATAAAGATGAAGTACTTGTCAAAATAGCAATTAGCAATAAAGTTTGAAATAGTATAAAGCAAGAGCGATTTAGGCGTAAGTGAAACTCAATTCTAGTTTGTGAGACTAATGGCAAATAAGTTTGCAGTCAATTCTTTTATTTGATACGGTACTCTCTTAAAGAATATACAGTACTATATATTATAGTTGCAAATGCAGTATCCCTAAGTGAAGTGTTCGTATAAAACGTTTAAATTATAAATTAAATGTATAAGTGAAAGATTTACCTAGTGGTGTAATGAGTAAATTACCTGAAGTAATTAACAAATACTACGGGTATGGAAGCAAACCTTAATTGTCCATTTATAACTTTAGATCCTTCCTAATCTGAGTAAAGTGGATTAATGGTCTCTATACATTTTGAAAAGTAGTTTAATAGGCTGGAAGGATAAGAATTCAATAACAAATGTTAGCCTGAAGAAAGTAACTGTTGGCCATTTATATAAAGTCTAGTGAAGTCTAAGAATAGTGTAATCTATATAATTTGGGCTGAAAATATGACTGATGCTCTGAGGAATATGCCTATAAAATAAGATACCCTGGCTGACTCTTCCCAAATGCTAGAAATATTAGCTTCTATTACTCTAGTACAGTACCAGTTATTTGAAAGTAAATTTGTAGTCCGATTATTGTAGATTTCTGTAAACTCTAATTGGTTATTGGGAATACTGTACATATATGGGATATATAGCTGTATTTAGGAGGGAGGATTGAAAAATAGTTATAAATTTTACGGTATATATCTTTAAAATAGGAATCTGAAGGTTACATTTGTTATTTTTGCTTATGGCTCAAACTTGGTTGTAGCTTATGAGAAGAGTAGTTATTAATACAGTACTGCACCTACAGTATATATGGTAATAAGGATTATCTGTTATGGTACTAGGGAAGACTGATGGCGATAGTGATGCCTTGGTGTATAGTACAGTATGAAAGTTAGATTTTAGTTATAGGTATAATCAATAGGCTTTTAGTTCATAGTTTTATAGAATTACTACTACATTAGGTATAATTAATAGGCTTTTAGTTAGTTCATAGTTTTATTGAATGATTAGTATGATTGGTATAAGTTTAGTTCATACATAGTTTTATAAAAATTATTAATACATTTGTAAAAGGGCTTTGTTATATTTATGATTTATATATTTATTTGTCTGTTTAACATGGAGCTAAAAATGTCACTAACCCATGGTGTATTAATCCTTTTGGAATGCAATATATTTTAACATATTCTGGCTTTTTGACAAATTTGAGGAGTTTTTGGGGGACCTTGGAGAGTGTAAAGGGCAATGACTAGATAAACCTGACTCTCACAGGCCCTACCTAAGCTGAATAAATAATCTATTAGCCAGAATAAAGGAAGTAATTGTATACTGAAAGTTTAAGGTGCAAGTTCTGTTTGTTTAGATGATTAAAGTTTACTTTTTGAGATGCAGTTGTAGATGATTCATAATTATTCTGATGAGTTTTAATATTGACAACTTCAGACTTCGATAGAAATTCATAAAAACATATTGCTTGCAAAATAGACTTGGAAATTAAAGTAATTAAATCTATACTCTGGTATATACCCCATAGTTTGGGTTTGCCGACTTGAGACTGAGCCCGCACAGGGAGTTTAACATTCAAATAAATATAATTTTTGGAATATTTGAGCGTTTGTCCAAAGACTAAAAATTTAAAGTTATGAAATTTGGTATTTATGTATATACTCGGGCACATACCCCATAGCTGGGGTTGGCAGACTTGAGACAGAGCCCAAATGGAAATTAACATTTAATTAAATCTTAGTGTTTGTCAAAATACTTTGCTTTGCAAAGTAATTAATTTGGGAATTTGTATATACTCAGGCACATACACCATAGGTGGGGTTGGCCAACTTGAGACAGCAGGAAAAAAAATATCTATATACTCGGGCCCAATCGCAATTTTCCTAAAAAAAAAAAAAAAAAAAGTACTAGAAATTTTGCAATATTTAAGTTTTCATTTTTCTATTGTCGACTCAAAGTTGTCTTTATTAATACTGGATATAGAAGTTATGCATATTTTCTACAACTGCATAATACAGTAATGAAATCTTTAATGGAATGATGTTTTAGAATGTGCATTATTTTGTATGTTTGAAGACTAATTAAGTATTGATTTATGAAGGCAATGGAATTCCCTCTGAAAATACAAGTCTTTACCGTATATTTAAGAGGAAAATTATATATGCATTCAAAATGATTAAAGTTTTTACCACCATACACTCTTTGCTCAAGAGCTGGGGTGTCCTGATTATCGGGGACTTAAACAAATCGATACTTAAAATAATCTTTAATATATATATACAAAAATTAAAATATATGAAGTAGAAATTATTTTACTCCATATACTTTAGTAGATTTTGTCAAAGACTGTCTACTTGACATCACTAAAAGTTTGCACATTCTAAAATTTATTCCGTTGAGATACTCTTTAGCCATAAATAAGTACATGCTATGGAATCTATTGAACCTATTGGAGAAAAAGTAATTTAGGGTACAGCATAAGATTTGTATGCAGTGTTGTAACTAGTTATATTAATAGAAAATGCCCACTGAAATCTAACGGATTAAATATTTATGGAAATGTACTTGTGCATTTTGATATATTAATGTCCCTTGATTTTTGTGATGGTATTTATATTGATGAGAAAATAGACTGCTTACAAATCTGGTTCTGTATTTTAATATATGATAGGCCAACCTTCTTGAAACTCTAAAAGGCTAGAAGAAATGGGCTGAAACTTTCCTATTCCCTGGGTGACTCTTCCCAAATTATGAAAATGCCATGCTTGATTACCGTTTATTGATGTTAATGGTAAAGAATATTGGGCAATTATAATACACTTATTATAATTAAGCCAGATATCTTTGCCACTAAGATTAATAATGGGTAATCACTTTATGTGAGTTCTATGACTGGAAGAGTTGACCAGGAAATAGGTGTGGTAATGCAGTTTATTTACTTTAGCCTTTTTAGTTAACCCATTGATGAATATGAATCACTAAGTTAATTTTGGTTACCTGACTATTATATGCAGCTTAGGAAGACTGTTGAACAATGATAGGGGTAATAGTAATGTATTAACCCTTGAGATTGATCTGGTACTTCCTAAGCTGAATATAATTGAATGCTAGCCAATATTCCCAAAGTGCATCATATTTGAATTGGTTTAGAATTTTGGCCTTTATATATTTACTGCTATAATTAGTATTAATTACTGAAAGTGATTATCAGCCCCTTGATAAATATGAGTAAGTTAATTCTGGATATTTGATTATTTTATGTGGCTTTGGAATTATTTTGGCATTTATGCTATTAATTATTCCTTAAGTGCATAGAATTTCTCTTAGCCAGCATGACTTATTCTTTTATGAGAGGGTTAAAGGTTCATGATTCCATTGGTGTACTTATTTTTGCTTAAGAGTACTGTATCATGTAAGCAATGGTTTGGCTGCATTTATGTAGGTTTAAAACTATATCTTGGGTTTGCATATTTAAATGTTTGTCTATCACTGACTGAAAAAATCTGCCAAAATACCTTAAAGATTTAAAAAAATAGCTGGTCGATGTAAAGTATTTAAATTGGTAAAAATATATTATTTTAAGATTCATGCCATTTATGAAAATACATACTTTGTTTGCATGGCAAGTGAAAATATCACAACATGCAAAGAAAGTAATATTATTTTCATAAATAACATGCATAATAAAAGTAATAAATTTGTTACCATATACAGATATTTTACAAAGATTTGTTTATGGACTTTTTATAAATCATAAAGTTTCTTTGGCTGTTATGTGATATTTGACCATATTTATATACTGCACACTCATGAAGTTTAGCAACCTAGAATGAACAGTGACAACCAAAGGATCATTATGAACTCTATATGTTCAACCATCATTACATTTATGGTAGCAAAGTTCTTTTAAGTAATGTGGTTGAATGTTGTAGAAGCATAATGATAAAGTTCAGAGCCCTCATTATTTGTCTGGTCTTAAAGTCTGTTACGATTGCAAGTAATGTTTCTGTGACAGTCTTTGGTTGTGTACTGTTTTTTCTGGGTTCCATGTTCTTAGTGCATTTCAAACTTAACCTCCATAGCCTGTGCTTGTCTTGAGCTCTATTAACCCTTTTGGTACTGTCACTATTTCTGGCTAGCCAGAATAAGTACTGAAAGGGTTAATTGAGCCAATGACAAGACTGGCTATGTGAGGTTAGGTTTGAAATGCACAGAGTTGCTGGGCCAATTCTGGATGGTCAAGTTTCAAGTAGAACCTATCTCGATACATAGAAAAGTTTTCGCTGTACGAAATATTTGGGTTTCCCCCGACTTTTGACTGATTTCCCCCAGAATATTGCTAAGTCCAGCCTCTGGACTTAGCAAAAGTCTAGTTCTGATCATCAGACTTGAAATTTTCCCAAGTTTACACCTGAAATTTGTTTAAGTTCCACTTTGAAAAATTTTGCTGAACATACCTGAACTGAATTTTCCAAAGTCCAAACCAATGACATTTTTTCCTCAGTCCAGTCTATAAAATTTGCAGCTCTGACTGGCAACATTTTGCAAAGTGACGAAGCTAACTGAATTCTAAATTCCATTAATTGTTTTGATTTGTTTTAATTATAGTTATCCTATTACATTTATTATAAAACAAAGATATGGTATTCAAAACTTACTGTATTTCCAAATATTACATGACTGTTATTTGTGATAGAATTCTAAGTCTTCAAGCACCACTTATATTTCACTTACTTCTAACTCTTCTTACAAACATTAGGCTTTGGGATTATCAACAACTAAAGTCTGCCGTTTTAAATAGATAACATTTTAAATACTTTAGTAATATCACAACAATTATAGATTTTTAAAGCATCGGTCAAGTTGTATAGTAAAGCAGCATTTACTAAAAGATTGTACTGTAATTTCTTTGGGTACTGGATATTTTTTTATAAATGATTATAATGAACAACTATTATAAACCTTTAACACTTCTTGTTATTTCTGTCTAATAAAATTGACTTTGTATACTTATGTTTCTCAATAAACCTTGTAACATTTGGCTTTGCCAAATTATAATTTAACTTTCAAAATAAACAATAAAACCAATAAAATTCCAAACTTCATGGATCCAAGATTCATATAAATGTCTGAGTGGCTTAGAGACTGGCATCAGTGTACATTCTCATTAAACTGAGTAAAGATTAATAAAAGTGAATGTGCCTGAGCATATACGGATAATTATATAAAAAGTCCTCAATTATTGGTAATTAGAAATACAACATCGTAAGGACCTCCTGAGCATTATACTGATAGTTAATTAGACAAATAAGTCTTCTATTCTTGGTACTGAGAAATACAACATAGTAAGGACCTAAGTAAATATGCCATACCTATTCTTTCTAATTAAAATGTAAAACTTGCAAACCAAAACTGGGCCAAAGGCAAAATTGCTATGTGGAAACTTCAACTATATAGCCTATCATTCATCAGACAAATATTACCATAATCAAAACCAATTATTATAATGTAAAACTTTCACAATAAATAAACAAACTATATAAAGACGAAAGAACTTATCAACATTGTGGAAACTATGCTTGACCAACAAAATTAAAGCGAAATCAAGCATCAACAGGTATATAATGACTAATAAAGTCCAAAAAACCGTCCCTTTGGATGTGTTCCCCTGGATGGGTCCCCTGGGCCCTCCAGGAAGGCCCATCGAAATCCTAAACTAATGGTCCGATTTTAATTCTGTTGGCGCCATTCGATTCAGCTTGCCAAAGTGTACTTATGGTATAAATTTAAACAAAATCCGTTCATAAATAACTCGTCTATGGAGTTTTTAAACTTTAAAATAGGCCTAGGGGGCCTAAAAATAGGTCAAAATTAAACAATAATTATACCGTTGAATCCGCAACGGCGAGACGAATCCAAATATGTAATAATATTGACAAGTCAAAATTCGACCAAAATCACCGATTTGCCAAGGTTTTTTGAGAAAATATTTTCGATTCTGGCCGAATGGCTGGGCGAAAATGAAATCTAAGACCATGTCTAGAAGCAGCTCGGCGAGAAAAATCGAATGGCACCAAGTAGAATTCCCTAGGACTTATAGTTTGGGCTACAGAGGACTTTTAAAGTCCAAAAAACGGTCCCCTGGGCTCTCCAGGAAGGCCCGTCAAAATCGAAATCCTAAACTAATGGTCCGATTTTAATTCTGTTGGCGCCATTCGATTCAGCTTGCCAAAGTGTACTTATGGTATAAATTTAAACAAAATCCGTTCATAAATAACTCGTCTATGGAGTTTTTAAACTTTAAAATAGGCCTAGGGGGCCTAAAAATAGGTCAAAATTATAAAAATAAGTATACCGTTGAATCCGCAACGGCGAGACGAATCCAAATATGTAATAATATTGACAAGTCAAAATTCGACCAAAATCACCGATTTGCCTGGGCTTAAAACCCAAGGTTTTTTGAGAAAATATTTTCGATTCTGGCCGAATGGCTGGGCGAAAATGAAATCTAAGACCATGTCTAGAAGCAGCTCGGCGAGAAAAATCGAATGGCACCAAGTAGAATTCCCTAGGACTTATCGTTTGGGCTACAGAGGACTTTTAAAGTCCAAAAAAACGGTCCCCTGGGCCCTCCAGGAAAGCCCGTCAAAATCGAAATCCTAAACTAATGGTCCGATTTTAATTCTGTTGGCGCCATTCGATTCAGCTTGCCAAAGTGTACTTATGGTATAAATTTAAACAAAATCCGTTCATAAATAACTCGTCTATGGAGTTTTTAAACTTTAAAATAGGCCTAGGGGGCCTAAAAATAGGTCAAAATTAAACAATAATTATACCGTTGAATCCGCAACGGCGAGACGAATCCAAATATGTAATAATATTGACAAGTCAAAATTCGACCAAAATCACCGATTTGCCTGGGCTTAAACCCAAGGTTTTTTGAGAAAATATTTTCGATTCTGGCCGAATGGCTGGGCGAAAATGAAATCTAAGACCATGTCTAGAAGCAGCTCGGCGAGAAAAATCGAATGGCACCAAGTAGAATTCCCTAGGACTTATAGTTTGGGCTACAGAGGACTTTTAAAGTCCAAAAAACGGTCCCCTGGGCTCTCCAGGAAGGCCCGTCAAAATCGAAATCCTAAACTAATGGTCCGATTTTAATTCTGTTGGCGCCATTCGATTCAGCTTGCCAAAGTGTACTTATGGTATAAATTTAAACAAAATCCGTTCATAAATAACTCGTCTATGGAGTTTTTAAACTTTAAAATAGGCCTAGGGGGCCTAAAAATAGGTCAAAATTAAAAAATAATTATACCGTTGAATCCGCAACGGCGAGACGAATCCAAATATGTAATAATATTGACAAGTCAAAATTCGACCAAAATCACCGATTTGCCTGGGCTTAAACCCAAGGTTTTTTGAGAAAATATTTTCGATTCTGGCCGAATGGCTGGGCGAAAATGAAATCTAAGACCATGCCTAGAAGCAGCTCGGCGAGAAAAATCGAATGGCACCAAGTAGAATTCCCTAGGACTTATAGTTTGGGCTACAGAGGACTTTTAAAGTCCAAAAAACGGTCCCCTGGGCTCTCCAGGAAGGCCCGTCAAAATCGAAATCCTAAACTAATGGTCCGATTTTAATTCTGTTGGCGCCATTCGATTCAGCTTGCCAAAGTGTACTTATGGTATAAATTTAAACAAAATCCGTTCATAAATAACTCGTCTATGGAGTTTTTAAACTTTAAAATAGGCCTAGGGGGCCTAAAAATAGGTCAAAATTAAAAAATAATTATACCGTTGAATCCGCAACGGCGAGACGAATCCAAATATGTAATAATATTGACAAGTCAAAATTCGACCAAAATCACCGATTTGCCTGGGCTTAAACCCAAGGTTTTTTGAGAAAATATTTTCGATTCTGGCCGAATGGCTGGGCGAAAATGAAATCTAAGACCATGTCTAGAAGCAGCTCGGCGAGAAAAATCGAATGGCACCAAGTAGAATTCCCTAGGACTTATAGTTTGGGCTACAGAGGACTTTTAAAGTCCAAAAAACGGTCCCCTGGGCTCTCCAGGAAGGCCCGTCAAAATCGAAATCCTAAACTAATGGTCCGATTTTAATTCTGTTGGCGCCATTCGATTCAGCTTGCCAAAGTGTACTTATGGTATAAATTTAAACAAAATCCGTTCATAAATAACTCGTCTATGGAGTTTTTAAACTTTAAAATAGGCCTAGGGGGCCTAAAAATAGGTCAAAATTAAAAAATAATTATACCGTTGAATCCGCAACGGCGAGACGAATCCAAATATGTAATAATATTGACAAGTCAAAATTCGACCAAAATCACCGATTTGCCTGGGCTTAAACCCAAGGTTTTTTGAGAAAATATTTTCGATTCTGGCCGAATGGCTGAGCGAAAATGAAATCTAAGACCATGTCTAGAAGCAGCTCGGCGAGAAAAATCGAATGGCACCAAGTAGAATTCCCTAGGACTTATAGTTTGGGCTACAGAGGACTTTTAAAGTCCAAAAAACGGTCCCCTGGGCTCTCCAGGAAGGCCCGTCAAAATCGAAATCCTAAACTAATGGTCCGATTTTAATTCTGTTGGCGCCATTCGATTCAGCTTGCCAAAGTGTACTTATGGTATAAATTTAAACAAAATCCGTTCATAAATAACTCGTCTATGGAGTTTTTAAACTTTAAAATAGGCCTAGGGGGCCTAAAAATAGGTCAAAATTAAAAATAATTATACCGTTGAATCCGCAACGGCGAGACGAATCCAAATATGTAATAATATTGACAAGTCAAAATTCGACCAAAATCACCGATTTGCCTGGGCTTCCCAAGGTTTTTTGAGAAAATATTTTCGATTCTGGCCGAATGGCTGGGCGAAAATGAAATCTAAGACCATGTCTAGAAGCAGCTCGGCGAGAAAAATCGAATGGCACCAAGTAGAATTCCCTAGGACTTATAGTTTGGGCTACAGAGGACTTTTAAAGTCCAAAAACGGTCCCCTGGGCTCTCCAGGAAGGCCCGTCAAAATCGAAATCCTAAACTAATGGTCCGATTTTAATTCTGTTGGCGCCATTCGATTCAGCTTGCCAAAGTGTACTTATGGTATAAATTTAAACAAAATCCGTTCATAAATAACTCGTCTATGGAGTTTTTAAACTTTAAAATAGGCCTAGGGGGCCTAAAAATAGGTCAAAATTAAAAAATAATTATACCGTTGAATCCGCAACGGCGAGACGAATCCAAATATGTAATAATATTGACAAGTCAAAATTCGACCAAAATCACCGATTTGCCTGGGCTTAAACCCAAGGTTTTTTGAGAAAATATTTTCGATTCTGGCCGAATGGCTGGGCGAAAATGAAATCTAAGACCATGTCTAGAAGCAACTCGGCGAGAAAAATCGAATGGCACCAAGTAGAATTCCCTAGGACTTATAGTTTGGGCTACAGAGGACTTTTAAAGTCCAAAAAACGGTCCCCTGGGCTCTCCAGGAAGGCCCGTCAAAATCGAAATCCTAAACTAATGGTCCGATTTTAATTCTGTTGGCGCCATTCGATTCAGCTTGCCAAAGTGTACTTATGGTATAAATTTAAACAAAATCCGTTCATAAATAACTCGTCTATGGAGTTTTTAAACTTTAAAATAGGCCTAGGGGGCCTAAAAATAGGTCAAAATTAAAAAATAATTATACCGTTGAATCCGCAACGGCGAGACGAATCCAAATATGTAATAATATTGACAAGTCAAAATTCGACCAAAATCACCGATTTGCCTGGGCTTAAACCAAGGTTTTTTGAGAAAATATTTTCGATTCTGGCCGAATGGCTGGGCGAAAATGAAATCTAAGACCATGTCTAGAAGCAGCTCGGCGAGAAAAATCGAATGGCACCAAGTAGAATTCCCTAGGACTTATAGTTTGGGCTACAGAGGACTTTTAAAGTCCAAAAAACGGTCCCCTGGGCTCTCCAGGAAGGCCCGTCAAAATCGAAATCCTAAACTAATGGTCCGATTTTAATTCTGTTGGCGCCATTCGATTCAGCTTGCCAAAGTGTACTTATGGTATAAATTTAAACAAAATCCGTTCATAAATAACTCGTCTATGGAGTTTTTAAACTTTAAAATAGGCCTAGGGGGCCTAAAAATAGGTCAAAATTAAAAAATAATTATACCGTTGAATCCGCAACGGCGAGACGAATCCAAATATGTAATAATATTGACAAGTCAAAATTCGACCAAAATCACCGATTTGCCTGGGCTTAAACCCAAGGTTTTTTGAGAAAATATTTTCGATTCTGGCCGAATGGCTGGGCGAAAATGAAATCTAAGACCATGTCTAGAAGCAGCTCGGCGAGAAAAATCGAATGGCACCAAGTAGAATTCCCTAGGACTTATAGTTTGGGCTACAGAGGACTTTTAAAGTCCAAAAAACGGTCCCCTGGGCTCTCCAGGAAGGCCCGTCAAAATCGAAATCCTAAACTAATGGTCCGATTTTAATTCTGTTGGCGCCATTCGATTCAGCTTGCCAAAGTGTACTTATGGTATAAATTTAAACAAAATCCGTTCATAAATAACTCGTCTATGGAGTTTTTAAACTTTAAAATAGGCCTAGGGGGCCTAAAAATAGGTCAAAATTAAAAAATAATTATACCGTTGAATCCGCAACGGCGAGACGAATCCAAATATGTAATAATATTGACAAGTCAAAATTCGACCAAAATCACCGATTTGCCTGGGCTTCCCAAGGTTTTTTGAGAAAATATTTTCGATTCTGGCCGAATGGCTGGGCGAAAATGAAATCTAAGACCATGTCTAGAAGCAGCTCGGCGAGAAAAATCGAATGGCACCAAGTAGAATTCCCTAGGACTTATAGTTTGGGCTACAGAGGACTTTTAAAGTCCAAAAAACGGTCCCCTGGGCTCTCCAGGAAGGCCCGTCAAAATCGAAATCCTAAACTAATGGTCCGATTTTAATTCTGTTGGCGCCATTCGATTCAGCTTGCCAAAGTGTACTTATGGTATAAATTTAAACAAAATCCGTTCATAAATAACTCGTCTATGGAGTTTTTAAACTTTAAAATAGGCCTAGGGGCCTAAAAATAGGTCAAAATTAAAAAATAATTATACCGTTGAATCCGCAACGGCGAGACGAATCCAAATATGTAATAATATTGACAAGTCAAAATTCGACCAAAATCACCGATTTGCCTGGGCTTAAAATTTAACCCAAGGTTTTTTGAGAAAATATTTTCGATTCTGGCCGAATGGCTGGGCGAAAATGAAATCTAAGACCATGTCTAGAAGCAGCTCGGCGAGAAAAATCGAATGGCACCAAGTAGAATTCCCTAGGACTTATAGTTTGGGCTACAGAGGACTTTTAAAGTCCAAAAAACGGTCCCCTGGGCTCTCCAGGAAGGCCCGTCAAAATCGAAATCCTAAACTAATGGTCCGATTTTAATTCTGTTGGCGCCATTCGATTCAGCTTGCCAAAGTGTACTTATGGTATAAATTTAAACAAAATCCGTTCATAAATAACTCGTCTATGGAGTTTTTAAACTTTAAAATAGGCCTAGGGGGCCTAAAAATAGGTCAAAATTAAAAAATAATTATACCGTTGAATCCGCAACGGCGAGACGAATCCAAATATGTAATAATATTGACAAGTCAAAATTCGACCAAAATCACCGATTTAAACCCAAGGTTTTTTGAGAAAATATTTTCGATTCTGGCCGAATGGCTGGGCGAAAATGAAATCTAAGACCATGTCTAGAAGCAGCTCGGCGAGACCAGTCAAAATCGAAATCCTAAACTAATGGTCCGATTTTAATTCTGTTTGCGCCATTCGATTGAGCTTGCCAAAGTGTACTTATGGTATAAATTTAAACAAAATCCGTTCATAAATAACTCGTCTATGGAGTCTTTAAACTTTTAAATAGGCCTAGGGGGCCTAAAAATAGGTCAAAATTAAAAAAACAATTATACCGTTGAATCCGCAACGGCGAGACGAATCCAAATATGTAATAATATTGACAAGTCAAAATTCCACCAAAATCACCGATTTGCCTGGGCTTAAGAAGGACCTCTAGCCAAAAATAAGGCTTCAATAATATCTCGACCAACCCTTTTAACCACCAATCGTCAATATATAGCCACAATACAAATCTAACACACATCGCTGGTACTCAAAGGGTTAACGGACAAAAACAATGTCAAATGATAGCCAAGTTACTTCTGGTACTCAAAGGGTTAACGGACAAAAACAATGTAAAATGATAGCCGAGTTACTGTACTGTCAAAATGTGTCAATCATGAAGGGGTTAAGCAAACAATATAAGATAAACAACTAAAGTAACATAACGCTAAACATTCGGGAAACTAACATAATATCCAAACAAGACAATTGATATAAGCACAAAGAAACTAGCAACAGCAGACTGACTACCAAAGAAAAAGGAGCAACAACAGGAGGAATTTCACAAGTAGAGAAAATATCAAAGTAAACTATTCAAGCAAACAAGAACCCATCAAATATATACCCATACACAAGCAAAATCTATTTTTTTTTTCTATGTGAGTGAGGGAGACAAAAAGCAAAACTGCCTGTAGCGAGTGTCTTCCTCAGAGTTGAAAGAGTGACAGGCCCAAAATCAAGGGACGTTCGAACCAAAATGCCAGGACACACGGAGCAATTCAAGTCATAAGAACAGGGAAATACTGATTTTGGGAGAGAGTTCCAATGATACAGCAAACCACTCAAATCAAGCCATACTGAAAAACATAAGTGTCTAACCAATATATAAAGTACCCAAGCAAACAACAATACAATCAAAATATTCACAAGTATACATCAACCATTGAAATGCATAATAGTACACGACAGAGTACAGTGGCGCTAATAAGTCATGTCTCGGCACCAAGTATATTTTGATCAATAATTGGTATCAGCAATACCCAAGCTTCATTTCTTCATATCGAGTGATATATACAAACATGTTCCTACACTTACCCACCCTATTCAACATCTGACAGACATTAATACAGCACAAAGCGAGCCAAAGGTAATGACAGCTGGGACATGACTTATTAGCGCCACCGTACACAACAAAGTACAACAAAGCCAACAACTGTAGATAATAATAATAATAATAATAATAATAATAATAATAATAATAATAATAATAATAGGCTGGTACTGTATTGTACGAGCGCCAATTCTCAAAGATGATTCACGAGCGCTCGCATTAACTTCAATTTTTCAAACAAAAAATATGTGTTTATAGTCATCAGTACAGTAACTCTATGATCCGCAGTATCATAAGCCTTCAGAAATAGGTGCGACTTCACTGGTTTATTAAAACCATCAATACAAGTCAACTGCTTAAGTAACTGGAAGTTGATTGAATAGACGCAATTGATGGAACATACATTATGATAAACTAAGCAACCAAAAACAAAACGATTATGAATATACAGTACTTACATACATTTCTTAGGCCGGGACCAGGCAGCCATACCACCACGGCAGCAGCCAACAGATTGTTGCTACATCATGGGAACACTTGACCTGAAAAGAAAAGAAAATATATGTAACAACTTGCATTTATTCCTAATGTTAGTCAGTAGCCAATTTTAATATCATCCAAAACTGGGATGATACAATATAAAGACAAAAAACAACTAATCAAAGTCATCAATATGTGGAAAAAAATATTTAGCAAAAAAAAATATGAAACATAATACACAAAACAGAAATTCCTCACTTAACCCCTTCACCGCCATTATTATTTTCATCGTATTCTGGATTTATGTATGTACACTCGGTCAAAAAAGTATCTGCACCCCTATGCTGATCATCAGGTGTGTACAACTCGATAGGGTTGGTACCTCTGCCTGCAACTATATCCGTGTGTCAGAGACGATCGGATATAGTTGCAGGCAGAGGTACCAACCCTATCGAGCTGTACACACCTGATGATCAGCATAGGGGTGCAGATACTTTTTGTACCGAGTGTACATACATAAATCCAGAATACGATGAAAATAACCATGGCGGTGAAGGGGTCAAGTGAGGAATTTTGAAGCAGAGTGAATTTTGTTCACTAATTTATGAAGTGTAATCATTAAAAACATTAAATTCAGGCGACTAAGTCAAGAATGGCTGTACAGACTTTCGATAAACATAAAACACGGATAATAAATACTGGAAACGCTATAGTGTATTCATTAAAAATCTGCCAAACCTCTTCAATACTAACCTCTAGACCTGATCACTTTCCAAGGAGAACTCCAAAGAAAAAATTACTTACCGTATGCAGCGTTGGGAACTTCTCACCGAGACGCTATGACATGGAGTTCATAGAGTCTCGGTGAGAAGTTCCCAACGCTGTATACGGTAGCTAATTTTTTCTTTGGAGTTCTCCTTAGAAAGTAATCAGGTCTAGAGGTTAGTATTTAAGAGCTTTGGCCGACTTTTAATGAATATACTATAGCGTTTCTAGTTAACATTTTCAGTACCGTGCTGTGCTTTAAACTTTACTGTGGCTACTAATAGACTATTTTAATCAGTTGAAAAAGGGCCTCCATCCATTAACAAGCTTCAAAGTATCTAACTATTTTTAGTATCACAGATCCTTCTTAAACTTCAAAAAAATTGCAAAATCTAGATAGAATATAATTATAGACCTAGAGAGTACAGAAGGGGTTAAGATGTTATAAAGGCCAAATGTCCGACTATCATAGATGCGCTACAAATACCACACGATGCAGGGTATGCTGTCAGGTTCACAACAGGGAACACTGTACTGTAGTTAAAAAACAAAAAATGGGAGACAAAAGAAGACAGTACAGTACTATATCAAGACACTATGGTACGATGGCGCTAATAAGTCATATCTCAGCTGTTAGTACGTTTGGCTCACTCTGTGTTGTATTAATGTCTGTCAGATGTTGAATAAGGTGGTTAAGTGCAGGAACTTGTTTGTATATCTCCCTTGAAATGAAGACATTGTGTTTAGATATTGCAGATACCAATTATTGATCAAATTATACTTGGTGCCGAGACATCACTTATTAGGCCGACTGTACATTAGGCAACATGGACTTGGGAACAACAAAATCTTGCCATAACACTTTACAACAACACACCTACCATGAGAGTCGTGTTGTGCTGAAACAGTTGCATCCGATGGTCCCGGAAGTAGTGTCCTCTTGTGGTTGTGTCATAAATGGTTGTACATCTTGGAACCCACCACCAATCTATAGAGGTAATAATGTAGTTGGCTTTCATTTATAGATAATTTATAGATAATTTGTCAAGTTTTACATTGTAAACTTAATACTACATTAATGTCACCACATGTACAGTTGCCCACATAAGTTCAGTTCCTCCCTGTGATCTTAAGCTTAAAACAGTAAATCCAAGACCCCCCCTTCGAGATCAATTTCCCCATTTTTCGGTAATTGCAGACTGGCTATCGTTCGCCAACAACACTTCGTCATCTACAGGACACTAAAAGGTCTTAACAATGCCAAATTAATGGAGCAAATGTCTTAAATTCTCAACACTAATAAGGCTAACTTAGGCGACCAGGGCGGGTGCCCAACCCCAAAAAAGGTTGAAATAGGGGAGCTATCCCCCCGCCAAAGGCGGCTTTCTAGGGCCTTTCCTAGCTGATGCTGAGAGGATTGGGTTCTAGTCATGTGGTGATGGGCTGGTCTATCAGAGTGAGAACTGAGCGATCTCTGCCATACCCATAGCTTACTCTGAATGTTCCTTTTACTTATATATTTTCTAGATCTCAAGTGACGGCGTCTCTTGCGTGGATTGACCTCCTAATCTACCAAGATTGGAAGCCAAAGCGTCACATCTTTCCTTTGCCCCTCAACTTTCTCTTCATAATTGCTGAGGGGCACAGGGCCCTGGGTGGGGCTTTGGTTTTCCGGGCGTTTCCGCACCCTCCTCAGCTCCCCGCCATGGAGTGGCTTCGGTCACCCAGGCTTTATTGTGGTCGGCAGGGAGGGTTCTGTGGGGGCGCTCGGTTATGGCCTTGGCCTTGCTCGGGGCCTTGGGGCTGTTCGGCCATGCAGCTTGGGGAAAAACAACAACTTAGGCGACCCAATGTGACGACATCCAGATAAGCCTACAGTACTTACAAACATAACAAATCATCAATTATTAAAATTAAAATGTAAGACTTGCAAACTAAAATCAAAACTTGGACAAAGACAATATAAAGGCAAAATAACTAATCAAAATCGATATGTGGAAACAACACTTACTATATACGGAATTGTATGGGGAAAGTGCCTAATTACATGCTTTTTGCACTCGCGTTGCACGGTTGTTGCAAGAAAACTAGCCATCATAAAAGGATCGTTATGGTGTCATTCGAAAGCTCTGTTTATGCCCTTTCAGGGATAGATACTTGTTTTACGCTCTGGGTCTTATTTAGGCATGAAAATGATCACGTAAACAGCCCTATTTTGGCTAAAAACACCCCGCTGGGCGGTACATATAAATAAACCGCCTAGGCCGCTAATAAGGTGTTAGTATCAGATAGGCATAAACTCCTACAGTACACGTCAATGTTTGCAATTGACGTAAAAATTAAGAGACAAATAACAAATAAAAGTAGTTGTGAGGAGCTGCAAGGGGATTTAGATAAAATATACGAATGGAGCACCAAGTGGAAAATAAAATTTAATATACCGTATTTTTCGGCTTATAGGACGCGATGTTTTATAGGACGCACCCTAAATTATACAAGTAGAATTTGGAAAAAAAAGTATAAAGCCATAAAACCAACCTCGTAATTATGAAGAGCCACTTGCATGCTTTGTTTACATTTTGCCGTCCCTGTTCAGTCAAACAATACGGTGCAGCGTCTGTTTTGGTACGCAATACTGTAGCATACTATTGTGGATACTACCAAAGTATTCATAGTTCGTAATATTTTATGGGATAAATATAAAGCAATATCAAAGTGTGTTTTATTTATTACAATAATACCATAATATATTATGTGGATGCAAATTTGTAGCCTACGAAATAGAAAAAAACGAAAAGGTGACGATATTGTTACTGTACCGAAAGTTCAGAGTACCGGACCGTTGTACCGTAGCATCAGGCCAAAACGTAATCATGCAAATGGCTCATAATGCCAAACAATAAGCATTATATTCATTATTGGGCAATTATATTAGCATTGTGTACCATATTGTTTAGTTTAAATGCTACATCTGAGTGTGTGTAGACTCGATACCTGATTTCGGAGCTTTTGGGGTTGGAAAAATTTCAACCTTTGTTTTGTAAGACGCAGGTTGATTTTAGAGGCCTAATTTTGGGAAAAAAAAAGCGCGTCTTATAAGCCGAAAAATATGGTAAGTATATGTCATGTGTTAAATATGGGAAGAAGTGTGAATAGACCAAATTGGGAGTACAGGATGGGAGACAATATAATTAGCAAGGCCGAAAAATAAAAGGATTTAGGGTTTATTATACAAGATAACTTGTCGCCAAAGAAACATATTAACAAGCTCTTTAGCGGAATGTATGCCATGGCTGGGAATATAAAAGTTGCTCTGAACTACTTGGATGAGAACAGGTTAGCGAAAATTATAAAAAGTATGATTAGACCAAGACTGGAATATGCAGCAGTGGTGTGGTCCCCGCATCTTAAAAAACATATTCACAAGTTAGAAAGAATCCAGAGAGCAGTTACTAGATTGGTTCCAAGTCCCAGAGAACTGCCATATGAAGGGAGGCTAGACAAATTAAATCTACCGAGTCTAAAGAAGAGGAGAGAGAAGGAGACATGATAATGATGTACGACATCAAATGCACACTAGGGCTGGAGAGGCTGGATAAAGCTGGAGTCACACGAGCCTTTTATCGAGCAATTTTTACGGGCAATTATGGTCTGGAAGCTTAAAAAATTACACTTTATCAGAATTCAGCCGCGTAACATGATCTACCTTCAGTCTACTTACCGATACCAGTGCGAAAAAGTCCCGAAATATTACGAGAAAAGAATTGCTCATGGAAAATTGACGGAAAAAGCGCTCGTGTGACAGCGGCTTAACCCTCGGAATCCGGGAGGCCTCATATGAGGCAAACAAAAATATTGGCAGGAATCCGGGAGGCCTCATATGAGGTAAAATGCGTGGCTAAAAATCGCCGCTAAAATCGTCATAACTCGGCAACCACGCAACACGCGATGTCATCTCAATGGCAGTCTACAGACAAGAAAACGTTCTACAATTTGAGAAAAAATTTACTGCTCTAGGTGGTCTCAATCAGTAGCTAATGAATTATGAATCTTGACTGTACGAAAATGGCCCCGGACACAGCGATCGGATCATATGAGGCCCCCCGGATCCGATGGGTTAAGGAGGATATAATAATTACCGTATGGATACAGGAATAACTAGAGGCCACAGCTACAAAGTAAAAAAGCTACCTACAAGAACGACAATAGGAAGTTTAGCTTCCCCTATAGATGTATTGACAAATGGAATAGGCTGGAGGAGGGAGCTTAGCTCAACTCCTGTAAACTAAAATTAGGTAAATACACTCTCAATCCTTTTACATTACCACATATCCTTCCTAAGCTTAATCAAATTGTCTAAATGTAGCTGAAATCAAATAAAAACAAGTCACAATCACTGAAAGGGTTAAATGTACATAATTATGTATGTATATATTCACGCAAATATCCCATAGCTAAGGGGTGGCCGACTCCAGACAGAAAGGGTAAAATAGGCGAGTCCCAATTTATGCTCCTAACTGTACTATCAATATTCAGTGGACATCAAGGGAGATTGCTAAATATTTTATGCTGAACATTCCATATGTAAAGAAAAACGCTAAGTCATGACATCATAAATTTTAAGGGAGTACAAGGAGATTCCCCTTAATTTTTTTGTTTATGTCCGTCTAAAAAGCCTGAATTTGAATGTCTTTGTTCTTCTGGTGTATAAGTATAGATTTTCATCCTTTTACAGTACAGTACAGTCATGCTTTCGGTAACACGGTTAATTTGTCCTTTCAAAGCACAGTGTTGTAAAATTCTCCGACTCAACGAGACAGAGAAAGGGGTAAGGGAACGCGTCAGTGGTCCAGGACCCTAAGAATTGGAACTTAAAAGGTTTCTGTTCGGGCTCTGCCTCAAGTCAACCACCCCCAGCAATGGGGTATGTGCCTCACTATATACATACATACATACATACAGCAAAGTGTCACCGAAAAACGCGGTACACAAATAACATACCAGTACCTTATGGGAAATCATTTTTTTGTCCCAACCAAAATCCCAAAGTCCCCTTTTTGACCTATTTTGACTCAGCAAAAGTTCCAAACTTCCCTTTTATTGACATGTAATGTACAGTTTGCTGCACAAGTCCTTGCAAAATAAACAAACCAAAACGGGAACGCCACACTATAAAGACAAAAGAATTTATCAAAATCACTGTAGAAATAACGATTTAGCACAATAAATTATGGAAATACAACTTGAAGTAAGGAATTACTGTACCGCCGGTACTTAAATCATTATGGCATCTCACCTCAACACTGGTAGTAACTTAGGACTGTCTAGTTATATATGTTGTACTGTGCTGCAGTAAAGAATGTAGCCACCGTGTTGTGATTGCTGTGCACTGTGTGCAGTACTGTGATTGTACCATGGAAGCCACGTTCACTGTGGACGGTTGCGGTCTTTAAACCCGTATGTATGTATGTATGTGTGTATGTATAAGTACAATCGCACTAATAAGTGATGTCTCGGCACCAATCATGTTTTGATCAATAAGTGGTATCAGCAATATTTACACATGATTTCTGCTTTTTGAGTGAGATATACAAACAGGTTCCTACACTTACCCACCCTATTCAACATCTGACAGACATTAATACAGCACAGAGAAAGCCAAATGTAAAGACAGCTGGGACATGACTTATTAGCGCGACCGTACATGTACGGTCGTGCTAACAAGTCATGTCCCACCAGTCATTACGTTTGGCTTGCTCTGTGCTGTATTAATGTCCGTCAGATGTTGAATAGGGTGGGCAAGTGTAGGAACATGTTTGTATATTTCACACGATATGAAGAAATTATGCTTAGATATTACTGATAACGGTACACATTATTGATCAAAACATACTTGGTGCTGAGACATCACTTATTAGCGCGACTGTACTGTGTGTGCAAGTTAGTATGTTACTACTGTTGGGTGTAAAAAAAGAGGCCTATTCCCTTGTATTTAGTCACCATAACAATATATACACAGTTATATTTATGCTTGGAAGTTTATATTATGTCTTTGGGAGTGATAAAATGACCAAACCAATCCAAATTCATGTTAATTTTCTTGTATTTCTTCTCATAATCATTCCAGTCTTAACCCGTGGAGCCCCGGCTAGTTTTGTAATGTTTGCGCACCAGAACCCGGCCGGTTTTCAAAAAATGGTTTTATTCCAGAAACAATAGCGAATGGGTTAGGAATGAAGGAAAAACCACGAAAAACCGCTCAAAAAGCTTAAAAAATGGTCCTACAGAGCCCCCGAAAACGGATTTTATAAGAGTAAAAAATTGAAGGCAATTATCCCAAAAAACCAGGTTATTGCGTGCTCGCGCGCACGCACGTGGACTTTGAGAGTTTTCAACCATCGGCACGGGTGCGTGGGATACGTACACAGTTCCCATACAAATCTGAGCCCTCTTGAGTGGCTACACCTGAGGTCACGGTCGGCGCAATTGGGGCGACGCGCCAGGCGCGTCTCTGGGGCTGTGCGTTACATACATCGCCGACGCGTCAGGCGCGTCGCTGGGGCTGTACGGGTTAACAGCAGATTGTCCCGGTTTGACAACCTGCTTACAAGTACAGTATAGTGTACAAGTATACATTGTTAAATCTTTCACCAAATGAACTTCACCATTTCCAAATTTATGACGGCTTTGAGTATTAGAGCACTGGATATATACCTCAGTGTACTACATTAAAATGTAAAACTTGCAAACTAAACAAACCAAAACTTGGAAAAAGACAATTATAATGTAAAACTTGAAAAATAAACAAACCAAAACTTATACGAACACAGTAAAACAGACAAAATAACTAATCAAAATTGCTATGTGGAAACAATGCTTAAGTAAAATAATAATTTATAAATAAAATAACACAATCCCCCACATAGGGTGTACATTACTACATGAGCAAGTTAATCTGTTTCCCAAGCAAACTAATGAACTCATCAAAATTGCTATGTGGAAACAACGCTTACTATAATAACATTTATGAAATAAAAGAACACTATCCACCACATAGGGTGTACATTACTACATGAGCAAGTTTAATCGGTTTCCAAAGCAAACTACAGTAATCGCACACATAACGCACTATCGTCACATTCAAGGAATTAGTCAATTTGGGAAGTCGCGAAAGACATACATACTACAGTAATCATAAAATGAACAATGTAAAACTATTCTGCCTATCTGTCAATTAAAAAATGGGAAGGCTTTATGGCATTAAAAAAGGAGATACGCTACTGTACTTTTTACATGTTTAATTTCTATAAATATTTTCTATACTATTTTCTATACGCAATAAATTTGTGTATCATCACCCATAATGGAAGTAATAAAGACATCTTACTGAAAGGCATATAAAAAAAATTTAAGTAAAAAAAAATACTCTATAAACTTACCGTACATGCTGGTCCTCACATTGAGTGTAACTCTTGAAGTTAGGCAATTGGTAATCTCTTTCATAGAGTTCTTGTCCCAGTCAAATCAATCTTCACCAATTCCAGAAAACAGGGACCACTCAATCTCGTTGTATCTTCTATTTCGCGCTCTCAAACCTGTATGAGGTTAAGGATATGTTAGATTATAATGTAAAACTTGCAAAATAAACAAACCAAAACTTATACGAACACAGTAAACAGACAAAATAACTAAATCAAAACCGCTATGTGATTTAACCCTTCCAGCCCGGGAGTCCTGTTAAAAGGCAACCACAAAAGAAGGGCAGGAGCCCGGGTGTCCTGTTACTAGGCAGTAAGCTTGAAAGCCTATTCAGCTTGGTCTGAACGCCGTGCGTCCGACGCATGTAAACAAAGCCGATCGTTGCGTCACCGCACCTCCGAAAACAAGAAGGAGACGTCGGATCAATGTTATTGTTGTGACGTAAGACGAAATTAGTTTCTGAAAAGCTCCGATATTGTCAACATGACGGCAAAGTTCGCTCCACTGAAATCGTCATCACAACTGAACCAGTTGACTTAGAGAGCTCTACTTAACGCCAGTCTACAGATTGGAAACCGCACTACGTTTATAGATGCGTGGGTAATTTCTAGCAGTTAAAATAAACAAAAATACGGTAGCCTAGGCCTAGACGTTTTTCGGCCAGATCGCCCGGGTAGCCCACACTGTCCTTTGGAGGACCAGCCCGGGCCAGGAGGGTTAAGGCAAAGGTTTGGTTTATTGTTTTTCTTTTCTAATCTAGTACATGCGTTAGAAGTACTGTATGATGGTGTATGCTAGCGAAACCTGGCCTATCAATATTAAAATGTAAAACTTGCAAACAAAGTCAAACCAAAACTGGGACAAAGACAATATAAAGTCAAAACAACATATCAAAATCGCTATGTGGAAACAACGCTTACTAAAATAAAATTTATGAAATGAAAGAACACAATCCACCACATAGGGTGTACATTACTACATGAGCAAGTTAATCTGGTTCCCAAGCAAACTAATTGCACAAATAACAACGCACTATCGTCACGTTCAGGGAATTAGTCAATTTGGGAAGTCCGGGACGTTCTGGCAAATATTACTAAACTCTGCATGAATAAAAGAAACTACAATTAGTGTTAAAATGTTAATTTAAAATCAAATTTGCAACATGACAAGACATTAACAATAGTACAAAATAAAAATATTGATAAGATATATAATATTACAAAAACAAATATATATATAGGACTCACTAACGATAGTGCTATCGGGTAGGTACCTGTAAGCATAGCATGCCTCAAGTGGTCCGACCGTAATTGTTTAATCGAAGGCCTTTTTCGTAATTGTTTAGGCCTAGTAGAAGGCCTTTTTTTCTAGTTATTAAAAACGTATTCTATGGTGTATTATATGATATATAGAAGCAATAGAACTGTTAAAATAACCTGGGTAGTGTATATTAAACCAAATACAAAACTTTGAATAATGAGGTAAGAGATAGCTATGTTTTTTATCCTTTTCAACCCAAGACAAGCGGGGGTCTGGGGGCGGCAGCCCCCAGGTTAGGTTAGGTTAGGTTAGGTTAGGTTAGGTTAGGTTAGGTTAGGTTAGGTTAGGTTAGGTTAGGTTAGGTTAGGTTAGGTTAGGTTAGGTTAGGTTAGGTTAGGTTAGGTTAGGTTAGGTTAGGTTAGGTTAGGTTAGGTTAGGTTAGGTTAGGTTAGGTTAGGTTAGGTTAGGTTAGGTTAGGTTAGGTTAGGTTAATGACCAGCTATGTAAATACAGTAGTGTAGGCTAGTTTTTGGTTTAGTCTGTGCTCAAAAATCCATTTTCTTTAGGATTCTCTCCCCCTCCCACTGCTCTTAGTTTTGTATTTGGTTTAATATACACTTCCCAGGTCATTTAAGCAGTTCTATTGCTTCTAGGCTATATATCATATAATACACCATAGGCCTAGAATAAGTTTTTTAATAACTAGCCTAGAAAAAAAGGCCTACAATTAGCCTAAACAATTACCGATTTTCACATCAGAATTGCATTTATATAATCCTTATGATAATTAAATTGGCGGTGAATGTTATTCCGATGAAATGGAAGTTGTATAGCCTAGCCTATATAGGCCTATTTGTAAAATGGTACGCTGGCTTGGAGCAAGCCTGTGTTGTTTTTCCCGTCTTGTGATGATCTTGCGACGGCTCGGATGAGACGGTGGTCTTGCGACGGGACCGGAAAATCACGTCTCAAGTAAGTAAGTATAGGGAGAATTAGGCCTAGGCCTATAGGCCTATATATTTTGTGTACAGTGCTTTAACCCCTCATTGGCGGAGCTCGACTTAAGTCGTGCACCAATTTGCAGCAAGTTAGGAGCATTATTAACCCTTAACTAGCGGCGCGCAACATAAGTCGAGTTAAAGAAACTGGCAAAAAACGGGTGAAAAATGGGTGAAAATCGAGTGAAAATGGGTGGGATAGTAATGATCCATACGTCCGACATCTGTGGCCTCCCGGCCCACACTAACTCCAGTTCCCCCACCGCGCGGGAGGATGACAGTGTAACCAATAGTTCGCTAAAAGTGAGCAATGTAGCAAAATCAGCTAAACTTCCATCTTTGAGGTAACACTGTCAGTGCTCCACGAGTGCTACGTAGCTGTATGTGGCGTCATTGTGTAGCGATTTCCGCCTAGTTTTCGGCGCAATACAGTTCCTTTCATGCTGATGGTTGATATAGCAGTCAGAATGGCCTGAAAAGGCCCAAAACGGCCACAGAGAACCCGCTAGACAAGGGTTAAGGCTTTTAAAGGGTTAAAATCGAGTGCAAATGGCCGGGAGCGCAGCGGGCCAGACAGCCGACTCCCAGGGCTTACCGCCGCCCATTAACTCATGTTCCCTGTGTTCTCGAGAGGCCGGCAGTGTAGCCAGTTGTTGTTGTTCCCCAAGCTCAGGCTGCCTGGCCGAACAGCCCCAAGGCCCCGAGCAATTCCAAGGCCATAACCGAGGGCCCCCACAGAACCCTCCCTCCCGACCACAATAAAGCCTGGGTGACCGAAGCCACTCCATGGCGGGGAGCTGAGGAGGGTGCGGAAACGCCCGGGAAACCAAAGCCCCACCCAGGGCCCTGTGCCCCTCAGCAATTAGGCTATGAAGAGAAAG
The DNA here is from genome assembly GCA_032716605.1 of Paralithodes platypus. Taxonomy (NCBI): domain Eukaryota; kingdom Metazoa; phylum Arthropoda; class Malacostraca; order Decapoda; family Lithodidae; genus Paralithodes; species Paralithodes platypus. The sequence continues at coordinate 2,052,337 of CM064506.1, forward strand.
TTGAGGGGCAAGGGAAAAATGTGACGCTTTGGCTTCCAATCTTGGTAGATTGGGAGGAGGAGGTCAATCCACGGAAAAGACGCCGTCACTTGAGATCTAGAAAATATAGGCTATAAGTTAAAGGAACAGTCAGAGTAAGCTATGGGTATGGCAGAGATCGCTCAGTTCTCACTCTGATAGACCAGCCCATCACCACATGACTAGAACCCAATCCTCTCAGCATCAGCTAGGAAAGGCCCTAGAAAGCCGCCTTTGGCAGGGGGATAGCTCCCCTATTTCAACCCCTTTCGGGGTCGGACTGGGAAAAATATACCGCTATATGCTAAACTCCCATGTTCGTGGCACCACTGCAAGAGAACCACGAGTGCTACTTAGCTCGTTCTGGTCTCATTTTGAAGCTTTTAGCGCCTAGTTTTTTTGCTGAATAGGCCTACATTTCTTTTCATGCAGGTACTTGATTGATCATTCAGGAGGGCTTGAATATGCCCAAATGAGCCCAAAACACCCCACTAGACAAGGGTTAAATAGGGCCTAGGCCTAGTGCACATAGCCTAAAATGCATTTCCGGTGGTTGAAACAAATTTTAATCTTTGCAACATCCTTATTCTATATTAGCCATCAAATATTGAAAAACAAATAGCCTAGTGGTAGTTTCTGTAATAGGCCTAAGTACCGACATTATTTTCATAGGCTAGGCTTCCCAAATCGAGTTGGGAGGCACATGGGACATGCGGGATGCTGGGCAATGTAGCCAATGTGTCGAAATTGGGGTGCCTCCTACGTTCTGTAAGGAAGGAGGAATATACGTAGAAACCTAGGAACACCATATTTACCTGTTCCAATTCGTATAGCCTATAGGCCTAGGCCTATGGTGATTTATACCAATTTCCTCCGAGTATTTTTCTTCGCCGGACGCCGGTGACAATAACAAACGTTGGATGTCGGATGTCGTCTCCAAGGGGCAGAACGCCTTAGCAACGGCAACTCCCTGAAGATTTAAGTTTACTTGATATTTCCTAGTTTACATTCAATGGTTTTTATCTTTCTTAATTAGATGTCAAACTTTTAATTATTATTTCTCTCTTCTTCCACATCTTTGTAAAATCTCCTTTTTCTCTTCTAGATTTTCTTCTCTGAATAAATAATCTATTATTCCCAGTTCATCTTCTTGGTATGGCTGTTGTAGTTCTTTAGCTTTCATTCTTTCATTATTTATTGATGGGCACATGTTTCAGATCTTCATAATCATTGCCACATAGAGTGCATTCTACTTCTACATTTGTGTCTTGTCCTATCGTTTAGTTGCAGAGTTCCACTCCTGGCCTTATAGGCTACAGTATGATTGAAGATGGGCGGTTATCATACATTTGTTCTTCTTTAACCCTCGTCTAGCGAGGGGGGGGGGGGGTCTATTTTAGGCATATTCAGGCCCTCCTGAATGATCAATCAAGTATCTGCATGAAAAGAAATGTATTCAGCAAAGAACTAGGCACTACAAGCTTCAAAATGAGACCAGAACGAGCTACGTAGCACTCGTCGTTTTCATGCAGTGGTACCACTAACATGAGAGTTTAGCGTATAGCGGAATATTTTTTCCAGCTACGCTCACTACTGGCTACACTGCCGGCCTCTCGAGAACAGAGGGAGCGTGAGTCAGTGGGCGGCGGTAAGCCCTGGGTGTCGGACATGTGGCCATTTGCACTCTATTTTAACCCTTTAAAAGCCTTAATAATGCTCCTAATTTGCTGCTTATTAGATACGGACTTAAGTCGGGCCCCGCTCTTTAGTGTTAATACTTTCTTTCCATCTTTTGTATATTACTAGGCTTGATCTACTATTTACTTCTTTCCAATTTGCAGAATCCCACTTTCTTGTTTCTTCTTTTATTTCTGTTTTCTTAATTCTTATGATATTTTCTCTTCTCATTCCCACAGTATTCATGTAAGTTTTTGTCACTTTCATCCATTTATTTCTATCATCCTCCCACATTTCCCTTACTATTTCTTTCAGCAGCTGGTTTTCTCCTTCATCGATACTTTTTAAATATTGTAACCTTCCATTTATGATTCTCGTTTTCATTAGTGAGGCCCCTATTTCACCTCTCAATTTACACTCATGTGTACTAAAACTTGCTCAGGGGTTGGTCCTTCCTTCCCCTACTCTATTCTGGGCAGATGGAAGGGGGAATCGGGTCCAAATCTACCCCCACCTTCCACCCCCATCTCCCCCGCTTTCCTTCTCTAGCTGGCAGTTAGTGTTAACGACGATTGTTCTCATGCATTGCAAATTATTGTTAAATCATCATTGCACATGCTTGACAACACTGACTGCATCATCCAATCACCCATGTCGGAGCGTTTGGTGGGAATTTTAAAACGAATTACCGAGCATTTTGATAATTTAATTTGACTTTATATTGTCCTTGTCCCAATTTTGGTTTGTTTAGTTTGCAAGTTTTAAATTTTAATTAGACTATTCAGTTCATTTGAGGCCTAGCTAAGGGGATGTTCTTGGGTAGTATGCGTTTTGGAATGAAGAATTGAACTTTTCGGCAGGGTAGCCTAAATCTTGAACCAATGATTCATATAGCCTATAGCGAGTGCTACATTTGAGACATTTTTAAATAGTGCATTGAAAAAGATAGACAATGAATGTTTTGGAGGGCAAACTGGGGTTGGCATCTATTTTGGTGAGGCACGGAAAGGATCAGCAAAGGAGGCTAAGTGATGCAGCAGGAATTCCAATTGACCACTTGCAAGTTTCGGTCTATAAGGAAGTTGGAGCTGTAGGCTAGACATCGATATTTAGCAGAATAACCAGCTATAATACGGTTTTAGTACATTTATTACATAAAACCAAATTCAACATACCATTTATCCATCAGAAATGTACATTATTATTGCATTTGTTTAATATCGATGTTCACGGCTCCAATTTCCTTATAGCCTGAAACTCGCAAGTGGTCAATTGGAATTCCTGCTGCATCACTTAGCCTCCTTTGCTGATCCTTTCCGTGCCTCACCAAAATAGATGCCAACCCCAGTTTGCCCTCCAAAACATTCATTGTCTATCTTTTTCAATGCACTATTTAAAAATGTCTCAAATGTCGACTGATCAACGACCCGCCTCAGAGTCCCCAGGGGGGTTGAGAGGGGGACTCCAGAAATGCCCTCAGTAGTTTGGCCTCTTTTGCCAACCTATCGAAATGCTCTGGACCACTTCCTTCTACAGAAGGGAGCACCAAGCTTATGTCTACTACTAAATACGACATAAGAGATAGGCAAAACAAACTGAAATGATTACTGATAATTACTATAGGATGTAAGGTATCTTAAAATAACCCCCTAGAAATACTTTCTCTAAAGTATCTACTTTTTTTTATCCTCCCCTTTTTCCCCAGCTAACCTAATCCCACAAGGACCCCAATGGAAATACGCCTAACAGCCTTATTGGGCTATCCTTAGTTGGAATTATGCAAAGCTGATACATGTCATATTTGTAACATATTATGTGGTACCAACATTGTAAAATAATAATAATAATAATAATAATAATAGTTCTTAAAGCTAGCGCATGCTAAGCCAGCTAAGGATAGCCCAATAAGGCCGATTAGGCGTATTTCCATTGGGGTCCTGTACTACTATCCCATCCCCTTGCTCATGAGGGATGGTAACGACTCAGTGCTTGTGAAAAATCTTTAATGCGCCGAGCGTGGGCGCGATCCCGGGCCTTCTGGGTGCAAGTCCGAGACGCTAGTCACTACACCAGCGCGGTCGCTAACTGCTAACTGAATAAATATTATTATTATTATTATTATTATTATTATTATTATTATTAAACCCTTCTCAGTATCCTCCTACTATCTTTATCCTCATGCGTTTCAAGCCAAAGGTGGATATGTTGCTTATGTGTTATACAATCTTGCTTTCTATTGGGTTCCCAACTTTGATTCTTTTGAATTCTCAACTCTCTGGCTAAAGCTTGCTTGTCACTCTCAAACTAAATATTTCTGCGTTTATCTCTATCCCATTAGCCTAATTCTACCGACCCTCCAAAATTAGGAGTAGGAGTTCTAGGTGGAACACCAAAAATGAGTCTTGCGGCCCTATTAACCTAAGAAGTGTGTATGGGGGGTATGAGACACCACACTCCTGTGCTGACGTATTTGAGCTGTTCCCATCACTAACATCGTTATTTTACCATAAATAGCATTAATACTTATCCATATGCGCCTATTATAGGTTGATTATAAAGGTATTAACCTGTTACAACAATAAAACAAGTGGAAACAGTGTTTGGATGGTCAAAATCGGCGATACAGGCCGGGAGTTACATAATGTATGGCTGAGGCAACCTCCCTGCCCTCCTCCCCTCCCCTTGTCTGGAGAGACACTGTTACGCAATAGTCTCTCTCTCGCTCTTTCCCACGCTTGGTAACAGTGATGACAACGCCCTGCTACCAACTCACTAATGTTAGCACGAAAATAGACCACAGAATAAGGGAATAACAGGGAAAATAGGTGATAACTGAAGGAGGGGAGGTGGAGGAGTGATATTTGGCATGGCCCAGGGGTAAAACAAAAATAAAAAAATTTTTTTTTTTTTTTTGGGTGTTTTAAATGGATTTTTGTTTTCCCTTACTCTTAAGAGTCTTCCCGCAGTCCGCCGGGGGAACTCTTAAGAGTCTCCCGGCAGTTCCCGGGTTAAGAACAGACTGAACTTTCTTTAAAATATAATTTGGAAGACCACCAACAGGGCATTGCAATAATCAACACGAGAGAAGACCACTGAGTGAACCAACGTCAGGAGGCAAATTCTGGTTATAAACGGCTTCACCAAATAGAGATTTCGGATGTGCAAGTAACAACTTTTAACTATTTGGTTTACATGCTCTTTGAAATCTAATCGGGAGTTCACATATACACCCAGATTTCGAACAGAGTTGGCCGGTCCCAGCTGAGATCCACCCACATTGATGGAGAGGGCACCTACTATATCATCAGCTCTTCTATATGTTTCCACATAGCGATTTTGATAATTTAATTTGACTTTATATTGTCCTTGTCCCAATTTTGGTTTGTTTAGTTTGCAAGTTTTACATTTTAATTTCCTCGGATGATTAGAATATCAGTTTTACCATCATTTAGTTTAAGTTTTCTCGCTCTCATTCACTTCTTGATATCAGACATCAACAATTCCATCTTACTCCGTATATCAACTATATTTGTGATTCTCACATAAATCTGGGTGTCATCTGCATAAAAGTGAAAGGTGACATTATGTGCACGAAGCAGAAAAGACAAACTGCTGATATAAATTATAAATAGGATAGGACCTAGAACTGATCCCTGCGGAACACCATACTGCAGGGGTGTCGACTCCGAGACCATTTGATTTACCATCACACTCTGGGATGTACCTGACAAGTACGACCCAAGAAGCAAGAGAGCGGAGTCACGCACACCACAATCATAAAGATCACTCAATAACAACTCGTGATCCACTGTGTCAAAGGCCGCAGAGAGATCAAGCAAGACCAATAGTGAGGCCACACCATTGCAAATGTTCTCAACTAGATAATTATGTACTCTAATCAATGCTGTTTCAGTTGAATGAAGCTGTCGGTAAGCAGACTGAAAAATTGGGATAGTTTCATTCTGCTGAAGTAGTGGTTGTAATTGGTCAAGTATTGCACGCTCTAATATCTTTGATATGAAGGACAGGTTGGAGACAGGACGATAGTTCAACATGTTCTCAACATCAAGTCCAGGTTTCTTTAGACTAGGTCAGAATAGTGCATGCTTTTCAGAATGTGGGAAGTTACCTTCAGAGAAGCACTTATTAATTATTTTGGAAATAAACTCAACTGTGTGATCATAGACTCTTGGTAGCTTGGAAACATTTATGGGATTAAACGGGCAAAATGTTTTATTGAGGTTTCTTATGTAGGACGAGATCATGTCCACCTCTACTGAGTGAAAGGATGAGAGGACATTATTAGGGATGTGTCGGGGTTGGAGTACAACTGAAAGTCCTTCACCAACAGAAGCATCATCCAGTTCCTGTCTTATGCGAGATATCTTGCCAGCAAAAAATGACACAAAGTTGGCAGCCAACTCGGCATCGGGTACAGAAGGTCTTAAGCGGACTCTTGTTTTTCCAAGTAAACTGTTTACTGTACAATTGAAGCCAACCTCCTCTGGTCATTACCACATGAGTCAACTTTTCCCTGATAATACAATCTCTTTTCATCTTTGATTGTGTGGACCACGGCTCTTCTGGCTGACAGATATTGCAACCATGTAGAGTCTTTTATTTTTCCTCCATTCATGTTCAGCTCTTCTAAGAAATTTAACTCGAGTGCTATACCAGGGTGAATCATCTCGTACTATGATTTTCTTCTCTACTTCTGGACAGTGATGATCGAACACTAATTTAAGTGCATTTCTATGTACCTCCACCAGCTCATCTGAAGTAAGGTTGGAAGTATCAATACTTCCCAAGTACTGTACGGTTTTACTTCACTGCTAGCCAAATTTTGGTCTGTATTTTTATAATTTCTAACTCTGATTACTTTTTCATGTGTGAGTGGCTTAGGGAAATCAAAGCTGAAAGTAATCAAAGCATGATCAGAGGTATTAGGGTCAGCATTCTCAACATCAACATCCAGAACACCACCACAACTCACAGGAGAGAGAACCAAGTCAAGGGTGTGTCCTAAGATATGAGTTGGGTGGGACACATGGTTTACAAAATTGCTCTGATCAGTCAACTCAAGGAACTCAGGAGAGAATGGCTTCAGATGAGGGCCGTCAACCCAGTAATTAAAATCTCCACATATCAAAAGTCTTCCGGTTTTTGCAGAAAATTCCTCGAGAAACTGCCCAAACTCTTCCATAAAACCCCTATCTGTACCACGATGGCCAGGCCTATAGACAACTGCCATTCTTAGAATTTGTTGATGGAGTTTTATTTCCACTTCCAACAGTTCATAATAAAGAGGGGCTGGGTTATGGCTTATTTGCAAGATATTCACCAGAGATGTGGAGTAGACAACTGCCACTCCACCACCCGGATGATCTCCCCTAGGCCTAGGAACATTTATTATGGAATGGGTTTTAGGCAATGCCGCCTGGATAATATTCAGATCTGACTCGAACAACCAGGTCTCAAGGAGACATAATACATCAAGGTTACGTTCATCCAAGATCTCGCAAATATGATCAATTTTGTTACGCAAGGAACGAACATTCAACAGACCCAGTTTCAACCGGCTCCCGTGTGCATTTTTCAGTTATTTTGAACCTACAAAATTGGTGTTTTCAATAACTTTATTTCTCTGAGCTGTCATTAGAGGACAATTTCTACTCGAGGCGAAATGATTTGGCGGCTCCGTAACTGATGTGGAGCTCATACAATTTATCGACATATAATGTTTCTCATTTCCAGCCTTAGTGTGATTTTAGATAAATATTTTTCCACTATTAGTACGGTCCAACCCCACCTCACCCTATGTTTAATAATTATAGCTACCACAGATCCTTCCTAAGCTGAATAATATTGTCTAACAATAGCCAGACTATAGCCTACCGAGAAGGACAACACCGGGACAGAAAGGGTTAACAGTGGTCATCTGCAGGCCATTGTTTAGGTAGTACAGTATGCCCTTACTCTGAACTAATTATGTTACTACACAGCAATGTCAAACGGTTACCAGGGTAAATACTGTGAAATGTTTGTTCCTAGTCAATTATTTTTAACATCGTTCTTAACACTAATAACACCCCAAATGAAATTAATGAAAGCATGTGATTCTCCCAGAATTTGAACCCAAGATACCACATACAGAACACCATCAAGACAATTATAAGTACAGCACATGACCACGATTGATATCCATTTATCGAATAGTGGATATTAATCTAATCATGTATTGTAGCCTACCCAACTGCACTATGCATAGCCTAATATTTAAGCAAGAGAGGATAGAACATTTTATGGGGCACACAAGGAATTGAAAATCATACACAGATTAACTGTCTTATTTATTCAAGCATCAAGAATATATATAAACATTAAACTATGCATATAATCTATAAATATCAAAACAACACCATCCTCGTAAAGCAACACAAATATATATTGCAATTGATCAACAATATGGGAATTATTATTGGCAACACACGGGGTATATAGACATCTAGAGCCATAACATCAACAAAATTAAATTCATCACCATGCTAAGATAAAAAATAGTTCTAAGATATTGCCAGTAGGATATTATAAGAGAGATTACTGAAGTACGGGTATTTTTAATAACCGGTAAGTATATATATCTGGATTATCTTAAAGTTGGTAGACTGCGAGTATAGGTTAGATTAGAATGGCCCTCTGCCTTCCATAACGTAAGATATTTGGATATAATAAGTTTCTTATTTATGTCTATAGAGAGCATTGTAAGGTCCAGTGAATCGGCCATTTTAGAATGACAGGAACATGAAGGATATATTGAACACATGAAATTATTGCTTGTGGGCCATTTTTAAAACATTTGAGACTGAAACCTTACATCTAATGAATCACTTAGTCTCCAGAGGGTATGTACCGTATGTATCTAACATTAACCAGTGGCAATTTTAATTTTGTTGATATCATAGCGTACAAACATGCAATAAATTTGGGCACATTTTTAACAGTGCACTATATATTAATAATACTCTTATTCTTTTAACTAATTTGATGTACACGAAGCTTCAGAAGCGCAAGAACAAAAATTCAGGTATAATACTAATGTACAAGTAAATGGCTCGGCACCTGAGGACCAGCCAATATATATTTTTCTCTTTGTGTATATATAATCTGCTTTTTTTTTTTTTTTTTTTGTTCTAATTCCACTGAAGCACAACAAGTAACAAGTCATGTAAGCTACAACACTGAGTCTACAAAAGCTCCTTCAGAACAGCCGGCGCTATCTCACCTAAAATTGTCTATGTAATTGTACAAACATAAGGTGAACACACAAATGTAACTTAGAATGAAACTAAAAATGGATACAACCAGAGATGAAAAGGAATATAGAAAATGGAAAACAGAAGAATGCAATTAAAATGGGATACAACCAGAGATGAACAGGGGTAAGGATAATAGATAACTGAAGACTGTGACTGAAATGGGATACAACCGAAGATGAACGTAAGAGACATTATAAAACTGACTACATTAACACAAGATTTAAGAAAAAAGAAAATTATCTAAAAAAGAAATAAAATTGAGTGGGGAATAACAAAAAAACACAACTAGCTAACTAAATTAACACAAGATCTAAGAAAATAGAAAATAACACTGAATGAAAAACAGTTGGGAGGGGTAACTTAAAGAAAATAGATTAAATAGAAGATCAAAAGGGCAACAACAAACATGGACAGAACTAATACGGCCGAGAGTTTCTGTTTGTTGATGGGTTTAGGCTTGACAAAATCCTCTGGTGGTAGGAAGAGACTGGTGGACTCCCTCCTCTGTTTCTCGGAGAAGGGAGTGTTGACAACCGTGGTGCCTTCTCCTGACTTTGACGTTGGTGGGTAATCCATCTGCAGAGCGTATGGGTTGACGAAGGAGACCGACTCCGATACCCTCTGTGCCTTGTATGCCTTTCTGCCATTATCCTGAGGGCTCGAGTTCCCATCCGGTATGGTGCGCGGACCCGGTTGATACAAGTCGCTCATGGTAGAAGGCCCCGCTACCGAAGGATTGAGGTCCTCTGGTACCGGTGGCAAGGGGATCTGCGGTGGGGGTGGCAACTTGAGGGCAGAAGGTCGGCTGAGGTGTCTGGTGGTGGTGGTGGGAGGGTTGAGGTGGTAGCTGAACCCATAACCCCTCTCCTTGTTGATCAGATCTATTTTATCCCGCACGGATGCCTCGGAAAAGTCATCCAACGGGCGTAACTGAAAAGGCTTGTCTGAATCATCTGAACTGCTGTTTTTCTCTTCCTGCATAGCTTTGTGGATCTCTTGGGACACAGGAGCAAATCTTTTCTGCTGCCAGTATTCCTTCTCTGACCCAGGGTGGCTGTCCAGTAGACACTTGGGTACGTGCGGAGGGGATGGGGGGACATCTACCTTCATAACATTTTTCTGTGCCTTGTAGTGACTCTTGGCGTGGCTGGAGAGTAGGGCCACTATGGATGGTACTCTCCCTTGGTACTTCTTGGATCCTGTACCGACTCTCTGGTACACTGGTCCAGTCATTACTGGCCCTCGGGATGGCGGGATTCCTAGGCGTCCCTTGGGTAGGCCTCGTCCTCTGAACCAAGGCTGTTTCGCGGGCACCTGAGGTCTCTTGTGCTTCAGGTGCTCATATTCCGGGCTACTCCACATGGCATTTTGTCTGGTGCGCTCGTCGACTGTCCAAACGACGAGGCAGTTTTCTGGGAGCCTCTGCGGCTTGGACAAAAAAGCCATAGAAAAATTAACATCACTCTGGGAACACTTAACATGGACAACATCATGAATGGTATTAAAAAAATCGGGATCTTCGCTGAACACAACTTTACGGGGAACATAACAGATAACAGAATTGCCGACGTCCACTTCAGTGACGAATGACGATGAAGGGTCGACACTATTAGTTGTGATAACGATCTTGCTGGTCTGCGGAGCTGTTTCAAAAGCTGAATGTTGAGACTGAGTGCTGAGTCTCCGGTACTGGTGCTGCCTATCTATGGGTGTGGTGCTGTAGGGTGACGTGGGGAGGTGATGCTGCGAGGTGGTGATGGTGGTGTTGAGAGCATTATTGGTTGTGGGGTAGCCCGAGTCTCCTCAAATGTTGGTCATGCTGGATCGCTTCAGACCTTCCTCTATGTGGTTTAACTCCCACAACACCTGGAAAACAGTTATATACCGTACATTAGGTTGTGATAATTATTTACATAGTATAATTACGATTGAATATTCTCTTCTAAAGGCTCGTCTGAGAGATAGGACTTGACATAGTTGACGAACCTGGACCGGCCACGGACTATGCTTAAGAAAAATTCTTTGTATTTTGATAAGTTAATTTGACTTTATATTGTCTTTGTCCCAGCTTTGGTTTGTAAGTTTTACATTTTAATAAATAGAGATTCAATTCAATTAATGTTCTGTATACACAATTTTGCAATTAGAACTTTAATACTTATTGCCTATATTGAACAGGGTTTAGTACCATACTACTTGTTTTATGTAGTAAAAGTGTCGATTTAATGTAACCTTTTCTAGATTTCACACACATTATCATAAAGATTATCAGAAACTATTGATTTAGACTGTACTGATATGCATATAATATAGAAAATCAATACATTACCTCCAACAAACAGCCGGTACTCCAAGACTGCGCTGGGTTCGAGTCCCGACAGTGTGACCCGTTAGAGTTGGTGAGTTCCGGGAGGGAGCGCCACGGACTGGTCAGCAGGTGCGTGAGGTGCGGTGCGGTGAGGGCCTTGACGTGACCCATGGTGCGGCACAGCTCATCAAAGCCGCCCACTTTGGGAGCGATGGCCAGCTGGGCACGCAAAAGCCATCCCACCGGCCACAACCATTCCTATTGGTAGAAGATATAGATATAGAAGGTATAGAAGATACAGAAGATATAGATAGATAGAAGAAGGTGGGTTATGGTTTTGCCAAATACAGTAGTTTCTCCTTGCCCTATTCTTATCATCATCCACATTCCACATCCATGATTCAATTTAGGGGGCATTCTGGAGATTTTAACACAATTTGGTGTGCAGATAAGATAATGCTCTACTAACAAATGTTCACAATATTTGGTGGACAGACAGGATAATATCCTGTGCATATTATGCACCAAGGAAAAAAATTAGGAGGCAATCCAAAGATTTTCACAACATTTGGTGGGCAGATGGGATATGCGCCAAGGAAGAAGTTATTCAATATAGGAGGCAATCTGGATAATATCCTAGAACCCAGATCCAGAAGAAAGTTTAGGCCTATGAAACTTTTTTATTTTTTTATTATTATTATTTTTATTTATTTTTTATTTTTTTGCTAGACTACATAATTCCCGAGAAGGGTGGCCATGAACATTAGGCGGTTGTCACGAATATCAAGGTCAAGTTGCCCGGGCTTGACATCTACCAATAAAATTTTGACAGCGAGGGCTTGATCAGCCGACCCTTTGATCAGCAGTCGACACACTACTGACTATGCCACGGCTCGCGACTACTAATAAAGAACCAGCCAGCGCAGGCGAAGGTATGTGCTCTACCTAGTGCCCCTCTAGTTCCAGTATAAAGGACTTGTTGAACTAACCGGTCCCTGGTGGTAGTTGTAGCCATGAGCCAACTTGGAATCGGTGGAGTTGTTAGAGTTGTCATAGTCTCCGTTATAGCCCCAGTCCTTAGGGTCCAGGGTCCTCATCCCCAGCGGGCCCAGCAGTATCTCCTCCGCATTCTTTAGGGCCGCCCAAGCATTCTGTGGCGTCACTAGTTCTGGCGCCTGTGGAAAGGAGAGTAATTGATATTATACAGTACATATAGTTTGCAGAATAAGGTGCACAGCAGCAACCCCAACATAAGAATACCAGATGTCTTATATATAAACAGGGTGGTGCAGAATTTGCTTACATAATTTAGTGGATGGGCCAGATCCAGAAGTCACACGCTATGGTACCATCCAAGGGGAGGTTACACTTTCACCATAATCTCTAATAAACACCTATGGAGTGATAATTATAACACATAATAAGTTTACACCTACAGTATTTGAATGTTTAAACCTCTAAATCTAAATTCTGAAAAATCTTTGATATACTAGTAACTAAAGCATGGATGTTGGTGTATCGCTGAAAAGGGAGGGAATTGAGTGGAAGCTACCTATACTGCTGTTTGCGGATGATACAGTTCTGATGAGTGATAATGAATGGGAGTTGCAGGGTCTGGTAAATTAGTTTGGAACAGTGTGCGAAAAACGTTATTTGAAGGTAAATGCGGGGAAGAGCAAGGTTATGGTCTTCGAAAGGGGTGAAATCACAGTGTCAGGTGAAGCTGAATGGTCAGGCTATGGAGATAGTCAACTCTTTTAAGTATCTGGGCAGTGTGTTGAGTAAAGATGGGACTATGGATGAAGAAGTGCGGGAGAGGGTACAACAGGGAAAGAGGGTTGTAGGAACGCTGAAAGCAGTAACAAGAAATAGGGTGGTCAGTATGGAAATGAAGAAGTCCTTGCATGACAGTGTGGTAATCCCGACACTGACTTACGGAAGCGAAGCATGGACGTTGGTTGAGAGACTCAGACCAAAAGTGAGAGCAGTGGAAATGAATTACTAAAGAAGTGCGTGCGGAGTTACATGGAGGGATAGACAGACTAATGAGGAAGTAAGAAGGAGGTGTGGTATGGAGGTAGATGTGCTGGAAAGTGTGAAAAGGAATAACTTGAGATGGTTCGGCCATATGGAACGTATGGAAAGCGAGAGAATGACTAAGAGGGTGTACGAGAGCGAGGTGGAGGGACAGAGAGGGAGAGGTAGACCGAAAGAGAGGTGGAAGGATGGAGTGAGGAAGTATATGAACGAAGGCGGTGCTGGTTGGGGGGAGGGGCGTCGACTGGGGACAGAGGTGCATGGGGGCGGTTCGTTCGTGGCCACCCCTTCGGGGATCACGGCGTCAGGCAAGAGATAGATAGATAGATGGATGATATACGGTACTGTACTAGATATGCAAGTCTGTGTATGTGGAGAGAGCTGCACCAAGGGGCAGAACAAGAAAGATGTGGAATCAAACCTTACGGTCTGATCTTGAATGAAAAAACCTGACAAGTGATGCAGCTCTGAACAGGGCTGCCTGGAGCACCACCATTAGGACACGAGACCAGAATGGCACTTTATGTAGAGGACTCGGTCTTCAAATTGATGTAAGTATGTACTGTATGCATGTACAGTACGGTACAGGTCTCCCTCGATTTACGATTGGGTTACGTTGCTGAAAACCCGATCTTAAATAGAAAAATTGGACAGCAAACCCTAAAATGTATGTGGCAAATGGGGATGCATTCTCGGACCAGCCAAATCCCAAACACATATCCCTAAAAACCTATATTAATAACGTAAATTGGGGCATCGGATAGCGAGGGAGACCTGTTGTATGGTCTTGTTTGGGTTCGATACAGATTCAAATCAGTGCCCAGCTATTACGGCACACGACTGTACACAAAGAACTAATGGTACTAACCGCAGCAATGGCAATAGGGAAGTTGCATCTGAGCTGGTAGTCGGCCCAGAACTGTGAAGCATTGTGGGAGTCCTTATAGATGCTGCGCCGGTTGATCAGTTCGGGTTTGGGCTCTTGCGCTGGGTTGGGATTCTCGCTGATCCAGAAGTAACGCTCAAAGTTCTCCTGGATTTTCTTCTCCCAGAACTCGTATGTCCACTTGGTCACATTACCTGACATGAAAGAAAGTACATGCTTAAGTAGTCAACCAAATTACAGTAATTCCTCACTTTTCTGAACAAGGCTGTCTGAAGCGCCGTCATCTACTGTAAGAAACTGTAAGATTAGGCCGTGAGACCCGAACCGCAAATTTGTGTGGAGCACCCGGTCTTAAAATTTATGTATGTATGTATGTATGTATGTATATTATGTTGGTAATATACCTTCATACCGGTTGTCAATAATATATCCAATTAAGTGCATTGGTACGATGAAATAGCAATTATTAGAAGAAAACAAATCCTGCCGACACACTTAGCACTATACCAACAAGTCTCTGTGGCAAGTTTTTATTGTACTGCACTACAGTAAAGAGACTAAAACCACACGCTCTTTAAACTTGTATGTATATATCTTTACTGGAACAAAGACAAGAACACACAACCCACATGTGATTCACTCATGTCGTGAGGCTTCAAGTACAACTACCGTAGTTTATGATATTCATACAAAAGGTTAGACTATTTTATTAAAGTTCAGAAGGGTCTCTTGTATATAAAGGATTGTACTTCACCTACATCGAGACTATTTTCTTCAGTTTGTGCAAGATCTCATAATTAAAGGCTACTAATAATAATAATAATAATAATAATAATAATAATAATAAATAATAATTTTACTAATTTAACCCTCTCACATTATTTACGCAATTTTGAGCCTATTAGGGATAATTTATAGCCTTTGTTACCATCAGGGGTATTTAGAAACCTTTAGTTTAGTTACTGTACTTCAACCTCTGCAGTTGTCTCTGAGTTAGCTGTGGGCAGAAAACAAATTTTGGAGAGGTACTTATAAGAGTAAGAGAACTATTTATTAT
Source organism: Paralithodes platypus (assembly GCA_032716605.1). Lineage (NCBI taxonomy): Eukaryota > Metazoa > Arthropoda > Malacostraca > Decapoda > Lithodidae > Paralithodes > Paralithodes platypus. Next base: position 2,067,636 of record CM064506.1, read on the forward strand.
TGCTAATCTGGCAACCTCTGAGTCATAAAAGCGTGAAAGGGTTAAAAGAGCAATATACCATTATGTAAAACAATACAATACAATAACATCATACCAGTATCATCCCGTCGTTCCACACTGTTGTAGGCATATTTGCCCTCCTTGTTCATCTGTCCCAGGAAGGATAGTGCAGCCTTACACAGCCCAACTATCTCCACAGCACTTCCGTCACGCGGCGTGGCTGGCTTGCCCTTTGTGCCGGCCAAATCACTGGAACCCATCTTGTCCATCCAGGTACCGCAGTTGTGGATCGAACCTCCGTACACAAAACCTAGAGAAAGAATAATAGGCATAAATTTATGTTTCATACACAACACCTGGAGACAAAAGAAGAATAAATGAACTAATGTCTGATGCCTTCCTTCCTCAGGAAGCTCCTAAAAAGAAGATGGCTGTAGTAGAAACCACTTCCATGTTTCTTTGCCGAGAAATGCCCAAACTACCCACTCCACACTGCTATTTCCACTTTGTGGATTAAGACCAATACAGTAGTACCGAAAGAGCACACCCAGAGCAGTCCCTCACCTGGACGGTATTTCTACCACTGTTTTGCTATTTTGTTTACCCCCACGAGGGCCCTGGCTGGCAGCAAACCAGGCAGGGGAGTTCAGAAGAAAAGGATCACTGGTCAACCACAACAGAAATTGGAGATCCAACCACCATACACAAAATCCAATTTGTCGTGCTGCAACCACTAACTACATACTGGTATCTGGTGCCAGCCCTACCGTATATTGACTATTATTAACATGACTGAAAATTATCAGAAAAAAAAACTTAGATTATAAGCTATAAGTGCATTGTCTTACCAGTTTCAAGGTCAACACCAATCCTGTTGTTGAATCCCTCATCACACATCTCTCGGTCAATCTGATGGCCTGCGTTCCTCTCCCTGAATGCCTCCCCCTGGAAGTGTCTCTGGAGGGCCTCTTGGATCACAGTCTCCAAAAGTTGGTCCTAGGAAAGAAGACAATGTGGAGTAAATTTACAAATTTCCAGCGTTGATAGTACACATAATATATTACAGTATTACAACGGGTATGCGTTTGTTACTGTGTATGGCTGAACCTTAAGTTAATGCAAATATTATAAATAATTCTCCTTCTCTTCCTTTAATTTTCCTTTTTCTATTTCGGTCTCTCTTGGCTTCAAAAGTTATCCGTGAAACATATAAATCTTGGGGAACTGCTTTGCCAGGTTTTAGTTACATGCCCATGAAGCTGAATAATCAAGAACTTTTAGGACATCCATAAGAATAAAATTAAAATGTAAAACTTGCAAACTAAACAAACCAAAACTGGGACGATACAAGATAAAGGTAAAATAACTTATCAAAATCGCTATGTGGAAATAACGCTTACTAAAATAAAAATTTTTTTTATGAAATATAAGAACACAATCCATGTACATTAGTGCATGAGCAAGTTAATCAGTTTCAATAATTGAACCAATTGAAAGTAATTGTGGTGAGAATCTTAACAGAGAAGAGAGGCTTAGTAAGTGTGATATAGCTGTCAACTCAGATGGTAAAGAGTATAATCATTATATTTTTATCATTGTTCTTAACACCAATAACCCCCAAATGAAATTTAAGAAAGCATGTGATTCTCTGGTTAATCTCTGGTTAATCTGCTCTACATAACTAACTAACTAACTAACTAACTTACATGCTCTAACCATTACACCATCACAACATTTAAGATAACTCAAAACAATATATGTGCCTTACATTTTTGCCTGGCTCCTGAGGTGGTGAGTCGTCTGTTGGGAAGAGCCGAGACACCTTGTCCTTCAGGATCTGGTGGCCGTCAGGAGCCATAGTCACGTATCTGAACAACATTACAAACTTGGTTTAAGTGGGTATTACACAACATTATTTATCACAAATATTTGATGATCAATATTATTTTGGCAATACAGTATTTCTGCGATCTCTTGCACTGAATAGGAAAGTAAGCTGAAGGTAGACCACTTTAGATGGCCAAAATATTTTAAATATAATTTAGAAACTGACACATAGAATTGTTAAGTATCAGAAAGAGATTATGAGTTTTACTAACACAGAATAATAACAACTGATATATGCCATAACATTACTACAAATATATATAAAAAAGGTAACAAAAATTACAGAAGTTATGAATATGATATAAAATACAGAGTAACTAACCTTTGTATAGCCTGGAGCCAGAACCAAACAGAGTCCCGACAATTAAAACGAGCCTTCTGTCCTCCATCCAGCAAGTTAGGAATAAGACCATGACGTAGGGTCCCGGCGAAGGCTAGGATGATCCACCTGCAAGATGAACAAGGAAAATTACAAGAATTTTGTATAAAATTAACATTACTATATGTAAAGAACCGCAAAACTATTAGAGTTGTTAATAACATTATATTTTAATTTTAATTTCTAACTAGTACAGGTAATACAAAATTAGGTGAACCCTCTAATACACATTAATGCTCTGAAACTTTGTATGCTTACTATTAATTATCAGCAAAGATAAATATATGGGTACAAATTATTTTACTGAAAACATTAATCATAAATGACACTAACTTCCTAACAGTGAGTCGCCTCATATGACCCCCTCAGAGAAGCTGTGGGGCGTAGTGGGTCACCTCATATGATCCCTTGTATAATTTTGTATTTGCTGTGCTATTTGGTAGTAACCCCTTTAGTACCGAGTTTTCCTCATCATTGTAATCTGGATATTAAGTAGACGATTTTATCCAGCTTAGGGAGGACGTGTAGCAATTAAAAGGCTTCAAACTATCTCGATTATCAATTTTAAATACCATGGTTTCCTCCTAAGCTGCATAAAATTGTCTAAATATAGCTGAAATAACACAAAAAACATCCTTGGTAAGGAAGGGGTTAAGTGGCAGAACCAAACACCTGGCTGCATTACCAGAGGCCACCATGCCGATTATTCGCGGCAGCTGAACAGGGGAGAGCTCAGTGTATCTCCAAGCTAGCAAGCGGATGGATGTGTGTCGCAAGCACTATTCATTCGATATGGGAATCTAAACACACCTACTTCCTCGCTTGATAATTATATTTCATAATCTTGAACAATAATACCGTACCTGGCTTCATTGTATCTGCCAGTGATAAGAAGGTTCCCGGGCAGAGCGATGAACGTGTCTCGGCCCCAGTTACGCATGTACCCAACAGAGAAGTGGGGCAGGCCTGGGGGAGGGATGGAAAGTATAACATATTAGGTGTAGGAATGACCATCAGCTACAATGATAATTATAATAAATGCTTTATCAGATTCTAAGATTTTGGATTCATGGTTTTCAAGTGTATCTGTTACTGGCATTTACACTTCTTGTTTTATCAACTTTGGTACATCCAAAGGTCAAAATGATAGCATGGCTCAGTCTGTGTGTGCCTCATAAAAGTCTGTGTGTGCCTCATAACAGTCTGTGTGTGCCTCATAACAGTCTGTGTGTGCCTCATAACAGTCTGTGTGTGCCTCATAACAGTCTGTGTGTGCCTCATAACAGTTCTCCAAAGGACAGAGTCACTGCTTCACTCTGTTTCATCTGATGATAAATTTAATCCCTTAGTAGCTAATTTCTTGATATTTAATGGAACAATATGAAACTCCTATGTCTCTGCATTATATTAAGACCAAAGTTATATAATTAGCACCATACTTCACTACAAAATCATCAAACTAGCCGAGAAATCTTGATGGGAACTCGGCAATTGTCAGCCAGTTTAAAAGAAACAGACTATAATGACAGAATTAAGATTTAAATGGTTGGATGACTTTCCTGGCAATAATCCATTTTGGTCGCCTCACAAGACACATCTGAATAAGAGAGGACGGTCTTTGCTCTCTTTTCCAGAGTAATTTCATATTATCACCAACCCACCAATTAACTTGCAGATAAACCTAATTAATTAATGAAATCAATGAAAATAATGAATACATGTGGTACTTCAAGGATTCAAACCTAGGATACTCACACCAAAATTCCACACACTAACCATTACGCTATCAAGACAGCAGAGGTCCCCTATTCCAAATGGGAATGGTGGAAACTGAAAGTAACAGCCTATATCAACTTACCGGCAGCAATAGTAGCGGAGAACTGCACGGTCTTCCCCGATGAGTCCGACATAGAGGGAGGTTGAGGGGGTGCGAGGGCCGGGGAGAGGGAGGGCAGCAGGGCGGACCTCACAGTACCACAGAACTGTACAGAACATAGACTCAGAGCCTTCACAAAGTCTGAACCCTGAGCCACAAACCTGGAGAGAAGAGAAATGGGAAAGTGTAAATAGTGAAAATCTTTAACATCTTTAATCTTGTCTTTGTCCCAGTTTTGGTTTGACTTTGTTTGCAAGTTTTACATTTTAAAATTCTTAATACAGTAGTTATAATTTAAAGACCTACAGTACATCCACTCAAGCATGAGGGAGAGCCTGTGTACACCATGACAGACTGGTCATATCCCATGACAGTATTCCAGGGAGTAAAACACTGCTCTGAAGGATTGAGTCAGTACACTGGTAAACTATAGTTGCCATGAGGCAGAAATAAGAAGTTTTCTGCAGCTGGAAAACTTTCCTGTCACAAAACTGCATGTAAAGATTTGCTTCCGAGGGAATGGGTAGCTATTGGCTCAGCTAAAGAGACTTACTTAGCTTAGCTGTATAGTTCATGCATGACCCTTACATTGTCAAACATTTTGCCAGGGATACTAGACGTTGTTTGTGTTTGTCACTTAAAATAACACTACTATATATTAAAGAGAATAGCTGATGGATCTGTCCCCATCTACAAACATATTATGGAGCCAGAAACTTACTCTCCCATGAGTGCCCAGGCTTGGTTGATGAGGGTGAGGTAGATGCTGGTCACAATGGAGTCAAAGTAGGCCGGGATGAGATACCGAGGCACGTCCTTCAGCCAACCAAACATCTCCTGGACATACACAAATCAATATTAGTTGACTCATACGAACTTCATGCTTACCAAAGTATTTATGATAATGACTTAACACTTCATAATAATAAGACAATATATTTATATGGTGTAAGCCTTTACAAAAACTACAGAATGGGTGAAACTTTATTTTTTAGTTTATAAATATTCAAATTAGTGAGTCGCTAGAGCCCTGTAAGAGTGCACAACAGGATTCAATATCCACATTAAATCCAGAAAAGGCGCACCTCAAACCATGTAGCCAGCCGCTGAGTGGACGGCTCTTGTTTAAGTCGGCCCACGATGTAGCCCGGCATCCAGTCTCCCTCCCGCAGGTTGGAACACAGGGGATGGCCAAGGTCATTATTCACACGGATCTCACTGAGCGCAGACATCAGACCTGGGGGGAAATGTAATAATTACCACTAACATATTATTACCTTTAACCCTTTCACACACAGGACGCAATTTGAGGAGCCTATTCTGGAATGCTTTAAGTAGGGATGGGCCGGTTTTCTGGACCACTTTCTCCCTCATGTTTAGCCCCATTAGTTTTCAGATGTTAAGATGTTTGCCCCATTAGTTAGTCGATTTTAAGACCTTTCGCCCCATTTCTTCGTCAATATTTAGACCTTTCATGCTATTTAGGTGTCAATTTTTTCCCTGGCGAACGATAGTGAGCCTGTAATGTTGGAAGAACCGGCCTTTGGCCGGAAATTTTTTCTACCGAAAAATTTACAAATTAATCTAGAAGGGGGATCTAATGGATGTTTTTTTTTATTTGATGGAAGTCTAGGGAGGAAACTAGAAAAATAATGAATACATACAAAAATCGCCCAAAAAGTGAACCATCCCCCCTTAAAGCCTTTGTGACCATCAGGGGTGTTTAGAAACCTTTAGTTTAATTACTTCAACCTCTGCAATTGTCTTTGAGTTAGCTGTATGCAGATTTTTTTTTTTTGGAGACGTAATTATAAGATTGAGATAACTCTATTTCTGATTGCTAATCAGCAACTCCTGCGTCCACACATGCGTGAAAGGGTTAATATACCAATAACAGTACCCCTGCATCTTTTATGGTAAGCTTACCTACTGTGTACTACTTTAACTGCACTACATTTTCAAAATTACAATTCCAAAGTTATTTTTTATAACTGTCTTGATAGCGTAATGCATAGTGCGCGGAATTTCGATGCGAGTATCCTAGGTTCGAGTCCTCGGAGTGCCACATGTATTTGTTGATTTCATTAATTATTATGGTCTCTCCACTAACCAACTTTACTCCTAAACTCGATTAATGAAATTAACAAACACATGTGGCAGTCCGGGGATTCGAACCCAGGACGCTCACACCGAAAATCAACACACTTATGCATTGTACCACGAACACAGTTAAAGAATGTTGCACAAGCCTACAATTTATTATGCAGTTTCGAATCCTGTATACCAATCTTAGCATGTACAATATCCCAACTGCACTATCAGAGGCTATGAATATGTGTGAATGGAAATAGTAATTAATGGGGCACTTAACCCTAGGGAAGGTTCTTGTTTTACCACTGGTGTGGGCTTAATATCTCTGGTTACTTCTTGGGTCACTGGAGAATTGAGACGTGAATTTTTTCTCTTCCAAACACCATTTGTTTTTTATTTGAGTTTAGATATGAAGTTGGTTGGTGTAAAAAACATAATAATTCAAAGCTTTGTCCGCATATATCAAACTCGGTATGAATCTCAATGCTAGGGATTAAAAGCTTAATTCATTAGAAAACTTGTAGATGGCTGATCTGGCTGCATGACGAGAGAAAATGTAGGATTAGGAAAGGTGGTGCAGTGGATGAACTCTTGTCCCATGATCAGACCTAGATACTTTCTCAACCAGGTTTCTAGGGATTGAGCTCTCTCTCAGACGGTGGCAGGCTAATGGGAATCAACAGGGTTCCCTAAGTCCTTGTGGCTACAAAATAAGAGTAAATAAGTATTACCTTGCAGTCCACAGTTGGGTACATTGCAGTGTATTACAGCAAACTCACTTTTATCCAAATATCATGAGTCATTTGAAATTTTGGATAAGCGATTTTTATGGATAAACGAGAGTCCCTCTATATAGAGCTAAATATGTGTACAATGGCCAAATATACTGTGTTCAATGCACTTAAAACTATTTCTAGGTTTTCTTAACTTCAAATTATTATCTAATTCAAGCTATGTCTAATTCAGAGGGGCTACATTAATGCAATTAAGTACTCAGAGAGGCTTAAAGAAGTGAAAACTAGTGAAAAATATGGATAGCAAAAACTTTGGTTAACTGAATTGTTTGGATATATGAATTTTGGACAAAAGGGAATTTACTGTATTTTGTGTGATGTGTTATGTGATATAATGCTATGTTATGTTACGTTACACCATTACCTTGCAGACCACAGTACAGCAATGGGCCATATTTGGGTATATCGTAGGCCCCACCACTGCGCCCCTCATCTTGCTCCTCATCGTTACAGCGGTACAGGATACGGTTAAGGTCCGTCAGACTCAGAGACTCCACGATCTCCATCAGCACCGCGTTGTGAGTCGTCACCTCAGATATGCGGGACTAAACGCAAGGAGAGTGGGTTAGTGCATGAAATATCCATGGAATTGTCCACCAACGAGATTCAAGCTGTTAGAAAGTTGGAGCCATAATCATTGATATTTTATTCTTATTATTTTATATAGCAGAAATACAAAAGCTATAAGAGTTTATGGTAGATAGAAAGTTTACTGAATAGAATTTTATGTATTTATATATTCACAAGAACCATACCAGTAATTTAGTTCTTAACATCTTGCTAAATAACAATATTTATATCTCCAACTCTCTTACAGCCAAAACTTACAAGTGGTTAATTGGTATTAAGTTTCGAAAATGAGCCTATAAAATTGATATATGGGACTAGATAGCAGAGGTTGAAAGAGTTCTACAAAAAAAAAGATGGACACTATTTTTACAATTTAAGTTAAATGCTTTTCAGTTAAATGTTAAAGCATTGTACAGTAAATAGACTTCATATACTGTACTGTACATAAAATAGACTTCATATACTGTACTGTACATAAAATAGACTTCATATACTGTACTGTACATAAAATAGACTTCATATACTGTACTGTACATAAAATAGACTTCATATACTGTACTGTACATAAAATAGACTTCATATACTGTACTGTACATAAAATAGACTTCATATACTGTACTGTACATAAAATAGACTTCATATACTGTACTGTACATAAAATAGACTTCATATACTGTACTGTACATAAAATAGACTTCATATACTGTACTGTACATAAAATAAAATTGAGAAATAGCTACTAAGGCTAAAACAGTGTTTTTCTTTGTTATTCCTTTCTATTCTGATAAAGATGCCTTCAAAATATGACAAAATGCAACTAAAGTATATACAATTTAAACCAAAATACATGTATCCATAGAATGCATAAAAATATACTTGGGAATACATATGAAAAAAAAAAAAAAAAAAAAAAAACGAACACACAACCGGGCTTGGTTACATCCAGAGTTTCGCTTCGACAAGGTTGGAAGAAAATACAAAATGCCTGTCTGAAGTAACGAACGAGCAAAATATAATGCCTCTGTCAGTACAGATCCAGCAGGGGGTGTAATATAAGAGCCAAGACTGTACTGTTGTATAGATCTTCAGGTCTGGCCAAGTGTATCATGCAGTGAACTAATTTTATAACTAAAGGTAGCACCAGCAAACTTGACTGTAATCTTCATCCCTTAACTTTTTATAACTCAAAATGAAAGAGCAATCGGGCTGACGTTTCTGTCATTTGGGAAGATCCATCAGGTAAAAGGTGTGGATATCTACAGCTAGTTAGCTCTAGACCCTTTTGAATGATTATGTTACCTCCACCAACCGACTTTACTCCTAAACTCAATTAATGAAATCAACAAATACATGTGGCAGTCCAGGGATTCGAACCTAGGATGCTCACACCGAAATTCAGTGCATTTATCCATTGCGCTACGAAGAGGTCAGGGATCAAGATTTTTGTCAAGTTAGTTGGCGCTACCTATAGCAATGTGAACCAAATGATGCAGCTTTTCAATATGGTAAAATTGAGGGCGTATACTAGGCAATGCATTCCCGTGGCCTTTATTTCCATGTTTTTGCCATTTATAGTTTGTGGTAGGTGAATTATTTAACCTGGTAAACATGCAGAAGCTACTGCATATTATCCAAGTACAGTAGTAGTAGTCGTTGTTTCCTAGGCTGCATGGCCGAACAGCCCCATAGGTTGTCTCCCCAGATAGGACGTCACAAATAGCCGCATTAAGAATGATATTAGTTAATATAACAGTGATGCTGCCCAATTACATAATGGAGTTTGGTGTTATAGCATCAGCCAGCCGCCGTGAACACTATTATCAAAATTCAATGACAAAAGTTTCCTAGAAATTCTAAAATTGTAATCCCTCAGTGTTTAGTTTCATGTTTGTACAGATTACGACAAGGGAGACAAAAAACAATAAAACAGTTTGTCTTCATGCCATACTGTTTCTCAAGCAGGTATAAGGCTGGGTGAAGCATGTAGCCGGTGTCACGCAAGCAATTTTTCCAGCAATTTTCGATGAGCAAGTTCTTTCTCTTACTATTTTTAGGTTTTTTCACATTTGAATTGGAAACTAGATTGAATTTAGATTATGCTAGGTGGCTGATTTCTGATATACCTAACTTGAATTTTGAAGCTGCCAGACTACAATACTATCTATCAATCTATATAGGCTACAGTACTCAGGCAAATAACCCTTTTTATTTATTTATTTATTTATTTTTAAGCTGGGGGTGTCCGACTCGAGACAGAGCCTACAATTACCCGTAAAAATTGATGGAAAAAGAGCTTGTGTAACACCGCCTTAGAGGACAGGTGGTGGTGACTTACAAATGATGCGTCCTGGTGGGGAGCATGGAAGAACGAGAGTGTCAAAATGCTCAGTACTCCTCACAAAAATTCAGATGAAGCAATAAAAGAGTTCTCATCACTTCATTACAAAAAAGGATAGATCTCATATTTAGCATTTCTATACACCGTTCATTTTAGGCAGGCAAGATGTTTAATCCCTTAGTAGAGGATTTCTTAACACTTTGTGCAGAATATGAAAATACTACATCTGTTTCACATTAATAGTTTGTTTATATATTTTCATATCACCAACCAGATACATTTAACTATGCAGAAACATTTAATTATCAAAATTAAGTAACAGCTCAGTAACTGATTGTAAATGAGATATAGAAATGTTTCCTAATCCTTAAGACCCATAGAAGTTGTGGTATGGAGTTCAGTTTGAAAAGAATAAATAAAATTAATAATAATACTGTAATAATTTTAATAATGTATCTCAGTAATCAAGAGAGTGTCATGACAGTTTCTTGCCTGGTTAAGATGAACACGGTATAGTTAAGTATTTTTTTTTTTAGAGCTTGGATTCCGGAAGAGTGCAGCCATTATTTTTCCAACACACATGAGTGAAGAGGGTCAACTAATATAAATTCTCACCTTATAGCCGAACTCTGATAATGAAGCTCGGATCTTGTTGACGGCTGTTTGGGCCTTTGGCAGTAGGCTGAGTCTGAAGAGAGAAAAACAAATAAATCATAGTCCTAAAAAGTACTTGTGTTTGTTTTAATTAAGTCTCTTGTAGTTCTTTCTTTATTGTTTATCAAATTGAATACACATTGACAACGATTTCACAGAAGGTAAGTTATCGCCAAGATATTACATTTCTTTATAATTTAAAATAAAAAGCAACCAGAACAAAATTGCTTAAAAGAAAAATCCTGGACAGTACTAGACTATTTTATAAGGATGCTTCACTGATCTCCAACTTACCCACATAATATTCATATTATCACCAACCCACCAATTAACTTACAAATAAACCTAATTTATGAAATCAATGAAACTAATGAATACATGTGGTACTCCAAGGATTCGAACCTAGGATACTCACATTAAAATCGCGCACTAATCATATCAAAACATTCAGTTCAAGTTACCTGAAAGCAATAACTGAGCCTGGAGTGAAGGCAGCGGTATACTCGCACTCGGTCATCTCCGCATCCTGGTTGGAGGTCACACGGACGAAGGTGGATTGGTCCGGTCGCAGCCTCTCTCGTACGCTGATCTCCAATCCCGTCAGTCCGTTGATGTATTCAGAGTCCATCGTGAACATGTCCGGGATGTTCTTTTCTTCATCACTGGGGAAAAATTGAAAAAAATATATACTACGGGACAAGAACACAAAGATACAAAAATGGTGGTTTGTGTTCATTTATTTTAATAGTTTTATTTGATTAAAGAGTTATTTCTATATAGAGATTTTGATAAGTTCTTGTGTCGTCCAAGTTTTGGTTTGTTTATTTTGCAAGTTTTACAATTTAATTAAATTCTACTGTAAACTTTTATTTTTTCCCTTACAAGTTTAAAAAGTATATAGTAATACATACTTGCTGCCCACTCTCAGATTAGTTTGGCAGCAAGGGTATATTTGTTAATTTTTGTTTTGTTTTCCTTTTTACTATATCTTTATTTCCATAGTTATTTTAATAAGTTCTTTTGTCTTTATAGAGTGTCGTCCCTGTTTGGTTTGTTTATTTTGAATTGTTTATATTATAATACTTATTCTACAAGCAGTCTTCTTGTTGTAACCAAAACACAGAACAGAACAACTTACCCTGGCTTCTTCCCCTTGACCTGCATCTCAAAAACAATTTCCTCCAGTCGGCCCTGCACCTTCAGTGGGCGGATGTGGGAGTCCTTTATGTGTGCGGGCGGCCTGAACGATGTGTATGCCACCAACACCACGCTCTGGTGTGTCACAGGGTTGTGTCGCGTCACTGTCACCACGTGTTCCGTCACCTGGTCCACAAACACCTGGTGGCAAGAGATTGTTTGAGACGTTTGGTTTAAGATTAGGTAAAAGGCCATTGAAGGCTTAATTACTTTGTGAAATGAATGCTTGTGTATTATATGAACTGAATATTCTAGATACATATACAGTACTTCTTTTTTACTTAAATGTACATTTACTAAGTCTACAGAGTTAAGCATATATGAAACTATGACAACATACATTTTGTTTACACTCAATATTTTAATACAGTATATATGAAAGGAGAAAGGGAATAATAGATACAAAACATAAATAGTACAGTAATACAAAAAACAAAAGAAACTAACAAGTGTTTTGGAAAAAATTGGTAAAGTAAAAACAAAAGCTAAGGATAAAAAATATCATATTTTTAACATCGTTCTTAGCACCAATAACACCCCAAATGAAATTAATGAAAGGATATGATTCTCCCAAGATTTGAACTCAGGATATCACATACAAAGCTTACATACTCTAACCATAACACCATCAAGACAAAAGAATGAATTAGCTAATTAGCTTACCTGATTAAATCCTCCGGCTCCCAGTTCATGATGTAGTTTGTTGAGCAGCTTCTTGCCCTGGATGATGCCAGACTTGATCCCCACCTCCCCACGTCCGGGCTCAGACTCATTCCACGCAGTGTACACTCGTGCTTCGTCAACCACGTGGATCTGAGTGGGAGAAATCATGTAAGTACTGAAGTATGTACTTGAAGGCGGTGTCACACAATCATTATTTATGCAATACATCTTTACTGAATTTAGTAAAATTTACCAGAACGTCCCAGACTTCCCAAATTGACTAATTCCTTGAACATGACGATAGTGCGTTGTTATAAGTGCGATTAGTTTGCTTGGGAAACAGATTAACTTGCTTATGTAGTGATGTACACCCTATGTGGTGGATTTTGTTCTTTTATTTCTAAATTCTATTTTGCTAAAGCGTTGTTTTCCAAATAGCGATTTTGATAAGTTCTTTTGTCTTTATATTGTTCGCCCCAGTTTTGTTTTTGTTCGTTTGCAAATTTTATATTATAATAAAAGTTAAACAAAATTACAAAACTACAGTACAGTCGGCCCCGCAAGGGTGCGCAATAAAAGGGTGCGATTCTCCAACCGTGCGGCAGATGTCCGTGCGGTGCTTATAATCCAAGGGTGCGAAAAAAGCAAAGCGTGCGGTGGCGAAGCGTGCGGAACTGGATGCACATTTGTCGGGAGGCCATGTTTGTGACGTCAGAGTGCGCGGGATGACTCAGTGACTCGTGTGTAAGCGTACCCTGACGCAGCCTTGCAATTCTCTTCCGCATTCTTTGTGAACAATGGACCCTCCAGCCCCTCCACCACCCCAGCCACCTGCTGCCCCTAACCCACCGCCCAGGGCGATCGTGTTACCCACCAAAACAAAAGTGAAAGTTCTTGATTTAGAACAGAAAAAAGTTATATACTAGACATGTTGGCTAGAGGTGAGAAACAGGCAAATGTGGGTAGACATTTTGGTGTGGGTGAATCAACTGTGCGTTCAATTAAAAAGCGAAAAGAAAAAATCATGAAGTACTGTACAGGTATTCTTTCCTTAGTTCATGTTTTTCAGGGGTTATTGGGCGAAAAAAAGGGTAAGTTTGAAGAGTCCCCGGACTACATAGTGAATTTACCATAGGTTCTTAAGCTCCAAGGGTGCGTTTTACAAGGGTGCGCGCATGTCTCGGACTAAGGTAACCGCACCCTTGTGGGGCCCACTGTACAGTATAGTATAATGAACCTTATGAGTAGCAGGCTTTAACAAAAAAACATGAACCTTATGAATAGCAGGCTTTTAAAATGACTTGTATTGCACAAATAGAAAGATATCAGATGTTGTGAGGAAAAATGTATACAACACTGGGCAAGATTGGAGAATGATGCAGACAGAAAGGTTTGACAGATAAGCCAAATAGTTAACCTATGATTTCTGAGAGTGATATTAGACAGAAGGAGAAGACTGAACTCATAATAATGTAAAACTTGCAAAATAAACAAACCAAAACAGGAACGACAATATAAAGACAAAAGAACTACAAAATCACTATGTGGAATTAACGATTTAGCAAAATCAATCACTTAACTGACTAACTCCTGTAACGTGACGATAGTGCGTTGTTATATGCGCGATTAGTTTGCTTGGGAAACAGAGTAACTTACTCATGTAGTGATGTAGGCTACACCCTATGTGGTGGTTTAGTGTTTTATTATTTCAAAATTTCATTTGATTAAAGTGATATTTCCACATAGCATTTTTCATAAGTTCTTCTTGTCTTTATATTGTGTTGTCCCAGTTTTGGTTTGTTTATTTTGCAAGTTTTACAATATAAAGGCTATAAAATTACATTGTCAACTTACATGGTGTGGTACTAGCTCATCATAGCCCCTGTTAGACCCAGAGGCACAGCAAGCCATGTTGACGAGAGCAGTTGACGGCAGCATGTCCCAGGCTGTACGGACCTCAGCGGGACTACGGTTGTCGTGGGTGAGGTCCAGGAAGATAGCGTGGGCCACGGAGGGCACCAGGGGCCGGACCGGGGGCAGGAGGAAGGCCCCCACTGGTTCACCACCATACCGGTACACAAGCCGACCTTCCTCGTGGGAGTTAGGGGCTGACATAGCCTCTGGGGGTTAAAAGGAAAGACGTGAAATACTGTAAGCACCTATAGTTGACACAGTGGCAATAAAGAGAGAGAGAGAGGCAAAGAAAATATCATAATAAAAACTATTTGTCAACAGCCTACTGGGAGTTAAAGAAAAGTTATAGAGTAAAGTATATAAAACATTTATAGATTTTGTATTACATTAATATATTTATACTCTAAGTTATAAATACAGTATACCGGTACTCATAATCAAACTGTACAAAGTATACATACAATATACAGTGGTGATGGGCTGGTCTATCAGAGTGAGAACTGAGCGATCTCTGCCATACCCATAGCTTACTCTGACTGTTCCTTTTACTTATATATTTTCTAGATCTCAAGTGACGGCGTCTCTTGCGTGGATTGACCTCCTAATCTACCAAGATTGGAAGCCAAAGCGTCACATCTTTCCTTTGCCCCTCAACTTTCTCTTCATAATTGCTGAGGGGCACAGGGCCCTGGGTGGGGCTTTGGTTTCCCGGGCGTTTCCGCACCCTCCTCAGTTCCCCGCCATGGAGTGGCTTCGGTCACCCAGGCTTTATTGTGGTCGGCAGGGAGGGTTCTGTGGGGGCGCTCGGTTATGGCCTTGGCCTTGCTCGGGGCCTTGGGGCTGTTCGGCCAGGCAGCTTGGGGAAAAACAACAACAATAATATACAGTAACAATTGCTATGTACCTCTGACGAGTGAGTTGATACCGAGGCGATTAATAAATATGTTATCGGTGAGATCCGAATTAGTGAAGAGTTCAGCGATGACATACAGGTCCGGCCGTACTCTCCTGGCTGCATCCAACATGTACTGTACAGAAGCAGACCAAATATTAAAATTTTATTCGCATTTAACCCTTTCAGTTATATGATGTAATTAGTGTTTAACTCGAGCTTCCTCCAAATTTGTTTATTCACTTCGTATTAGTTAGCCTCGATACACCAACACACTTGCTACTAGGGTGGCGTGGGAAACCAACCTACTGTCTTGTGTAGTGGTGTACAGATATGTGGATATTATAAGTTTGTTGTTTTCAAAGTTTAATTTCCGATAAATTTAAATGCATTTTTCCACATACTGTATAGATTTTGTTTAGTGTGTTGTCATTACGATAGTTTTTAATTTTAATAAATTAGTTATATTCATTTGAGCAGTTACGTTTGAGTTAGTTTTCAAGTTTAATATTTTAATTTTAATTTAATGAACTAAGGAAGAAACTGTCAGATGATTAATTGATATAGCCTTTAACTCGTTGATTGCAATAGATCATAATTGATATAGCCTTTAACTCGTTGATTGCAATAGATCATTCCTAAGCTATACAAAATCGACTCTGGTGCATATAGGATTCCTCTCCAAGCTAAGCTACAAGTAACATCTCTGCATCATGGTTTGAATACTTATGAAAAACAAATTGACAAATACTACCGATCTCTGCAACAAGATTAAAATAAGAAATCTAAGAATGACTAACCTCTGCCACATGGATAGGAGTGGAGTGGCAGTTATCCAACCGTATGCCATTAAATATCTTGGCAGTATATTCACAGTAGTGTCGCATTAAATCCCACAAGAAGGGACTGTCGGTCGGTTTATCTCCGAACCTCAGCTTAACACTGTCGCCCCACGCCACGAGCTCGCGACGCAGGTAGACGTAAGACTCCTTCCGTGCGAAGTTCTTAAGAGGGTCGTCGCCCATGACCCAACCGTTGTGAGCCATGAGGTAGCAGGCTTTGGGGCCAAACATGAGGGCTTCCTCTTCCTCCAGGGTTAGGTCATTACCAGGGTGAGTAAAGTATCTAAAATGGAAAGTGGAGGTTTGGGGTTAGCTATAATCTAGTTTATTTATTTCAGTCCCAATACTAAACACCTCCCAATGAAATTAATGAAAGCATGTGATCCAACCGGGATTCAACTGGTGATGGGCTGGTCTATCAGAGTGAGAACTGAGCGATCTCTGCCATACCCATAGCTTACTCTGACTGTTCCTTTTACTTATATATCTTCTAGGTCTCGAGTGACGGCGTCTCTTCCGTGGATTGACCTCCCAATCTACCAAGATTGGAAGCCAAAGAGTCACATTTTTCCCTTGCCCCTCAAATTTCTCTTCATAATTGCTGAGGGGCACAGGGCCCTGGGTGGGGCTTTGGTTTCCCGGGCGTTTCCGCACCCTCCTCAGCTCCCCGCCATGGAGTGGCTTCGGTCACCCAGGCTTTATTGTGGTCGGCAGGGAAGGTTCTGTGGGGGTGCTCGGTTATGGCCTTGGCCGTGCTCGGGGCTGTTCGGCCAGGCAGCTTGGGGAACAACAACAACAACCGGGATTCGAACCTGGGTTACCACATACAGATCTTAAACACTCTAACCATTACACCATCATAATAACAGAAAAAGAAGCTATAAGATCAGCTAACATATAAGTAAGTAGTGATTGGTAAGATTTGAAGTAGCTATAAGAACAGGCATTGCTGAAACGGGAGTAAAACCCGTTTGTTACTTACAAATATTTTTCATAAATACATAAATATTTAGATTTTCCACCCACTATAAAGAAAGAAAGCCTTTGGCAAATCTGCAGATTTTTATAACCAAGAGCAGGAGTACGGTAGCGCTAGTAAGTCATGTCTCGGCTGTCATTAAGTTTGGCTTGCTCTGTGCTCTAATAATGTCTGTCAGATGTTGAATAGGGTGGTTAAGTGTAGGAACACATTTGTATATATCACTGGGAATGAAGACATCAAGTTTTAGATAATTTAATTTGACTTTATATTGTCCTTGTTCCAATTTTGGTTTGTTTAGTTTGCAAGTTTTAAATTTTAATTGCTGATACCAATTATTGATGAAAATATACTTGGTGTCGAGACATCACTTATTTGTCCGACTGTACAGTAAACATCTGAATTACAAAATTAATACTCAGGTAAGAAACTCACGGAGGAACTAGTGGATTCTCTTCAGACACTTCAGCAATCATTGGCCCATCAGGTTGTAGTCGCTGGTATCTGAAACAATCAGAAGTTATTAACATTTATTGAAATATGAATAACCGTTTACTAACTTGCACTAACCCTATTTGCTACATTTTACTAAGTTAATTTTTACTCTTACTCTTCTCCCCCTTCCCCTCATAATTCTACATCCAGTTGTAAGATTTTTTGTTTTCCTTTAACATTTCTACATATCCACTCTATGGAGTAGTGTTGCATAAACCAATACAGACATCAATAAAGTGATAAGCATGGATAGTTTTCAGTACCCCTGGTAACTGCTTGGCAATGCTGAAAGGTTGCAGTAACCATATGTCCAGGTTAGGGGTGGGGTTTTCAGCCTAATTGACACAATTTTCTTGATAGCAGAGGCTTGACCCAGTTGCCTCAAGGTACCAAATTAATATCAACAGCCAAGGGGAACACACCACATGGGTACACAATGCTACAGCTGGCTTGGTATTACATATCAAGTACATTGATAGGTCAACCTTCTATAGCACTATTTCTCGGGGCAAGTTCCCTTACTATTGGGCAGAATTGTTATTCTGGTGAAATGCAATGCTCTATAACTTATCAGTCTGTATATTGTGTCGTCCTTTTTTTTTTTTTTTTAATAGTATTAGGTAACACCCCTTTCTTAACATTAATCATCAATTACAAACTACAATGTACTATAATGTACTTTAATAAACAAATGAAAGCAAATGGTCCTCCCGGGATTCGAACCAGATCACTGAGTTCCTGTCCCTGTTTTGGTTTGTATATATTGTAAGTTTTACATTACAGTACAGTATAATAAAACCAGCATGACATCCCTGACTGTACCTGTAAGGAGGGGTAATGGGTTATCCTGGAGCCTTACTTACCTAATGGTGCCCAGACTGCAGTTAACGGCCTGAATGAGGTGGGCCTGGATCTGGCTGGCCCGCTGTTCGTTAAGGTCTTCAAGGCGACGGCGCAGTTCTGCACTGCACCGCACGATGCGTTCCTCCTCATTCTGGGCTTCTGGTCTGAGGGGAGAGGTTCTGGGTTAGCTATAACATCAGGTGAAGACAATTTAAAGATAGGTTATGTTATAACTTAATAATAAGATTAGGTGAAGTAAATTATTAAGATAGGTAGGCTACTGTTCCACGGTAGCTATAAGAACAGCTGAGGTAAAGTGACTGTAGGAGAGCTATAAGATTACCGTACGCAATGTATGATAAGAGATGGTAAATAAAACCTTTCACTCAATTAACTTATTGTTATTCAAGTATCCTACAGACTATTGTATTTAAAATAGAAAATACACTTGGATTCAAAGGCTTAAAACATGTCTTGACTGAAAAATCATCCTAAATTGAGTGCCTCGTCATCTGTTTGCAGGTATATTAACCAGAGTATAGATTCTTAGATTTATTACAAGATCAGGCGAGATAAATCAACATGACAGGTAAGATTGTAGGGGAGTATTGTACTACGATGTCTTTCTGCCTTTTATTATTTAATAGTCTTGATAGCGTAATGTAATGTGAGCGGAATTTCGGTGTGAGTATCCTAGGTTCGAATCCTTGGAGTACCACATGTATTCATTAGTTTCATTGATTATATTAATTAGGTATATTTGTAAGTTAATTGGTGGGTTGGTGATAATATGAATTCAAGCTATCCTTAGAGATTTTATACAGGTGTAACAGTTTTCATTATGACTGTGTTGTTCGGAGTTATTGTAGTCTCTTGCAGTTAAATTGATGGTAGCCTATAAACGTAGGAAAATATTAATAAAAATTCAATGCACTTGGCAGAGTCTATTAATTGATAGATAAAAACTATAAATCATGGATAAACTGCAGCGCATAAATAATCTATTTTTAATATAGACCTACATTAGTAGATATTGTACAGTCACGAGCATACTGTAAATACTTCAACATCAACCAGATAATGTCAACTCCTTCATCACTAGGGGTTTATACTAAGCTGAATAAAATAGTTTGACGGTAGCTAGAATGAAACACAGAAATAATTGTGTTTGAATACAAAGTTTTACAATACCTTTGGAGACAAAGGGGCGAAAGTTATTTGGTTGGTGTCGCAGTATTTATGCTCGTGACTGTACAATATACTTTTTTCATTAGCTGATAAGTTAAATACGGTAAGTAAAGTTAAATAAATTACACACCATAACAAATTTAGTTTTGGTAATAATTAGACAAATATTTATGTTTATTAACGCAGTTTAGATTTAAAATAAATCAAAAGAATAAGTAATACTAACAAATATTTATAATCTACACTTACGATTAAAGTAAATATATCTACAGTACACTATAATTGGTGTATCATCCCCATATTATTTTATGTAAATACCATATTATACAATTACCAATTAACTACATATACAATGTTTCTGTAACAACTACTATTGTCCCGACCCTTTGATCAGCAGCCGACATTCTACTGGATATGTCACTAACTAAATATTATATTAAGCATTTAATGTAGAGCAAATTATTATAAATCCATAAATCAATTTTGGTAGTCATATTTACATAATGAATAGTCCATGAGCTTTAATGAGAGACACAATCAACTTTATACAGTACTCATAATTTACATACTACGGTATTGCAATGAAACTAATATTCTACTACTGTATATTATACTTCCTGCTTCAATAAAAAGACAGTACCTGACTTTGGTTCCCGGACAACTCAACCAGTAGACCATTTCAACCAGTAGATCTAAACCAGTGGCAAGTCAACCAGGGCCAACCAACTCAGTGCCAAACTCTAGTACTGTACTACAGTATAGATAGCGCAAACGAACTTGACAATAATATTGACCCTTTAACTTCTCATTACTCAAAATTAATGAAAGCAATCGGGCTGACGTTTCCAAGGAAATATGTGTGGATATTTACAGCCACTTTGCTGTAGGCCCTTTTGAGTTACAACTTACAAAGAGGTCAGGGATCAAGATTTTTGTCAAGTTTGCTGGCGCTACCTTTAATCTAGCTTGAACTTACCTAACCTAACCTGGTTGAGTTGGCACTGTTTGAGAGCTACAGGTTGAAGTAGTCTACTGATTGATGTCCAGTCACCCCTCACTTTGTAAGAGTAAGAATGTCAATATCGTGCTGTAATCATCACTGTAATATCAGGTTAAACACAACACATTTTAATGGATAAATCTGGTTAAACACCACATAACTTACGATGTACAAATCCGTCTGACTAAACATGCAGTCACCAATTTTAGTTCCCGAAATTGTTGTGTACAAAACTTATTATCGAATGTAGGAACAATATACTGTACAGTACTATAAGAATAGTACCTTATTCAGTATAATATTGTATAGAAGATTGTATCACAATTATTTGTGATAATGTAAAATATATCTTACTAAGAAAATTAAAAGAATGGAAATCAGTTAGTTTCATGTTTATTTTAATTTTTTGGTATTATTATTTTTTTTAACCAGACCACTGAGTCACAATATGAGACTCTTAGGGCTGGCCATATTATCATGTAACTCTTGAACACCATGTTAGCATCATTTTTGTTTTTGTCACATTTAACGCTTTTTTTTTCTTTCTAAAGAAAGGAATGAGTACAATATAAGTAGCTCAAGATCAAGATCCTCATTTCGGCTGCAAATATACACCAAGGTCTTCTCAGTTGCTTTCTATATATTCCTGTGGCGATGAGTTTAAAAAACTGTACAGTGTTTTCAGCCACCTGAGCACTCCAAAATGTCCAAGGAGTCATGGTAAGTGCGAGAGGCACGGGAAATTGACACAGAAGTTCTCTCTTGACTGTGAGTTGAGCCACACTTAATCTGTGTGGACGAGTCTTTCTCCCGCCAGATGCCACTCCAGGCAAGAAAAAACCCGGAAACTAACACAGACATTTTATGATGTCACCTGCTGCAGGAGTTAATTCTCTCAATACATTTTCAGGGTAATATCCTGAAGTTGTATTAAGAGATTATATGACTGCTTTCTATTCCTTTCTTTAATTTTTACAAGGGAGCTTAATATACACTGCATTGTATAATCTATTTCCCAGGATACCACCGAATCACCATCATCATCAACCTTAGTAAAGTACAGTAGTTGAGCACCACACACCATGTTAAACCCAATACTGTACAAGCAAAATAAACTCAGCCATGACCAAATATCACTACATCTCCCACTAAAAAATATATTATGTACACATAGAACATTAATTGGTTAAAAGCCAAAATAATAAATGTACAAATAATCCCATGGACATTGTGCCTAAGCAGAAATATAATAAAACATGAACCCGTAAAACCCGTGTTAATACCAGAACCACTGACTGGGGGACGATTGGGAGTAGTAAGGACCTATTGAGAATTTCCATTTTGAATTTAAGGAGTGAGAGATGAGGGGGGGGGGGGGGGGGGGGGGGGAGAGTTGAGGGGGGGGGAAGGAGTGAGAATTTATTAGGGAGAGTTGAGGGGGGAAGGAGTGAGAGTTGATTGGGGGAGAGTTGAAGGGGGAAAGTAGAGGAGGTTGTTGCCAGTCCCTAGTTAAGCACGGGAAGGACCTCAAGCAGTACAGTCACCCTAACAACCTCAACAACACACACTTACCCAGTACCCTGGAGGTTCTTCTCTTCAGACTCACTATAAAAACACAACGGACGGTTACTAAATGCTCTAAAATTTATTTAACAAAAATATAATAATACACTTACAGTATACGATAAAGTAACTACTGTATTACACAAATAGGCTAAAATTGTGTGTCTAGTATACACCAAATGCATAGTAGGAACCCAAGTTTATATAATATTTCACCTGCATAGTAGGAACCCAAGTTTATATAATATTTTACCTACACCGTAAAATATGATTTAAAATGGACAAAAAACACCTACTTTACTGACAATGTTTTGCAGATCGCTTCTTCAGGTCACTATCTGCGAAACGTTGTCAATAAAGTGCTCCTCCTCAGATTGTATTTTTTATCCATTCTGTCTACTTTTCAAGTACAGTACCGCTCAACATAATTTAATATACAGTAGGCTATTTGGGTTGCTAATTTACAATTGGCATCTCTAACATAAATATCGCAGCAAATGCCGGATCTTCGTTAATGCTAATGTCTTACCAAAAATGCATCAAAATAAGAGTAATTTTAATTGTTGCAAGGAATCGTATGTCTAGTTATGATACTGAATGGAAAACAGGATAAGCATAACAAATATTATATATAAACAATAAACAACCTGGAGAAAAAACAAAAACAAACAAATTTACAACTGGAAATCAGAAAAGAGTGAATAACACAACATATGTAATAGTGAGGAAAGTCTGGAGAAGTTATTCACATCAATTAAATCAGCAAAATTGAATAGTGAAGCTAGAGAGTCAGAAAATACTATAGTTGATTACAAAGCAGTTTTATAAAGCAAGATAATTGGGAAAGTGAATTGTAAGTGAAGACAATCAAGAAGAGTACAACAAGCAATACTAAATTATTGCCCTGTGAACACAAAGGCTCATAAAATCTAACGAACCTTGATAAAACATATAAAAGCAGAATATATTAAAAATAGTACCCTAGTAAAATCAAATGAACCCCTATCAAATCAATCTACAGTAAACCCACAACTTCCCAACCTATAGGGCATGGAAGCCCAAGGTTCCAAACTAAGTACAGTATCCAGTCAAGACTTCACCTCTCTCTTTTTGGAAAGATCAAGGTAGAGGTGGGCTTCCAAGTTGGCCGTGGTGATTCTACCAAACTTCCGACAAGTAAGTAAGTAAGATGTCTGAACAATGATATTCAGTTAGAATATTTACCTCTCTTAAGAGGTAGACACTTCAAATCCAGTTTAGACTATTGCATAATTCTTTTGAACAAGTCCATAAGACCGAGGTAAAATAAGATCGACTCTTATTCTTAAACATTTCTTTCCCTTCGCAGAACCTGATGCCGAACGAATATTGTGGCATTTGTGGGTATGAGTGTTGTTTATAGAGATTAGACGGATTAGCACTCCCATTTCTGAAGCTAGCGTAATTTTTCAAGCTATTTCGTCCATTAAATTAACAGTGTTACGAAGGGAATGAATTGTTTAAGAATACCACCCTGAGATATGTCACACTTGATTACTGCTGGACAGGGTCTCATTCCTCTAAACCCATAATTAAGTCTGAAAAAGAATAGTCTTTCTGTAACCTAAGTTATCAAATCACAACAAACACAGAGAAACCCACCTGGGCGAATTGCAGAGTCTTATGGCGAGATTCATATCAACGGTACAAGCCCTCCTTCTGTACTGAGGGTCCTGGATGATACTCAGTTCTCTGGGCCCCTCTTGCTTCCCTCCCGACTCACTGGTTGGCACATGGCCGCCGACCCTCCTGCGGAACTCCTCCACGGTCTTGTCTACATCCACCGTGTAAAACTCGTGGACTTTGATTTGAGGCATAAAGTGGGTGTGCAGCAAATTCTTGATCGCCTGTAAATTGAATAGTTGCATTTTCATACACGGGTATCGCAAACAGCATTAATAGCACAACTGAGCTGCTTTGAATATGTTGAAGTTTATATTTTTAATTTTTAATTAATTCCACTCTCAACACCATTCACCTCCCAATGAAATTAATGAAAGCATGTGATCGTCCCGGGATTCGAACCTTGGTTACCATAAATATTTTTTAGAGGTTGCACAATAATGCAAGATCTTAGCTTCTCACTAATGCTTCTAATACCCATATAATCTTTTAGTTCTGTACTAGTGCTTACAGTGGATGGGGACGCCCATCATCCATATTCTGTGACCGATGTGTTGGTCAGAGAATGTACTTTTGCTGGAAAGTGTATTGGGTTTGTGACCAGTATTAGTTTTCAGCATCATGACAAAGGTGGTTGACAATATGGCCCAAAGTGCTTGTAAGATCATACAACCCTGTGTTTTTTGTTTTTTTTTGTATGTGCATGAAGAAGACAAAGGGCAAAACTACCTGTAACAAGTGTCCCCCCCCAAGGTTGTAAAGAGAGATAGAGCTGAAATCAAGGTAGGCCTATATTAGAGGTAATTTAGGAGGAGGAAGAGGTATTTGTGAGAGTTAGTTGGGAGCATTGCACTGTTTCCGGCAATCTCCTATGGTTCCTGGAAGTGGTAATGGGGTGTTGGAGCCAGAGACTCCCACATAAGTGTTTCCACAACCACCTCTGGGTGACCAAGGCTCAAACGTGCATGCATGTTTGTCATTAACTGTCTTGATGGTGTAATGGTTAGAGTGTGTAAGTTCTGTATGTGATATCCAAGGTTCAAATCCTGGGAGAATCACATGCTTTCATTAATTTCATCTGGGGTGATATTGGTGTTAAAAATGCAATAAAGTATCTAAACCTTGTAAATATATTAGTAATTACTATAAATAAGTAAAGGACAATGCAACAACTCTCCTCACCCACCTCAATATGTTTTTCTTCAGTAATGTTTGATGGTACCCCCTGAGCCTCCCACTTGCCCTGAGCCACCTCCTTGGATGCGTGGTAGAGGGCCCGGTCCAACAGGAAGGTTGGGCGCAGGTGGGGGCAGTTAGTGCAGTTGTAGGTGGCGTCCGGGTGTTGTTGCAGCCAGGGAGTCTCATTGGCGGTGTGGTTCAGTACGATGTCCGTCAGTGAGAGTACCTGGGGACAGTTAATGGTGTTTGAGATTCTGGGTTGGTTATAAGATCAGGCAATAAATAATAACAAGTTTCCAAGTATTTTTGTAGTGTGGTAATGTTGGCAGTAATTGTCTTTATCTTTATTTCAATAAGATTGTGTCAGCACTCACCTTCCATTCTTGCTTCATCTTCTTGACGATGGCCTCCACGTCATCTAAGGTATACACTTGACTAGGGGTGTGGAATTCTATATTCAGTGCCAGTTGGTCCTTCAGCGAGTAGGATGAGTTAGAGGCTCCCAGTTCCTGATCAGGGAATAGAAAAACGCTCGATTGATTGATAGAAAACTTGGCACTGCTATAGTAAGTAGGCGATAAACCATGACTTCTATCCACTGTAACTCAAAAAGGGCAAAAGCAAATTGGCTGTAAATTTCCACATCTATTCCTTGACGGATTCTTCCCAAATGGTAGAAATATGATCTTGACTACTCTAGCCATTTTTGAGTTACAGAGGTTAGAGGCCATGATTTCTCGCCTACTTACAGCGAATAGACTATAACATATGCGGAAACCGAAAACCTTAAAACAACATGAGTAAAATTAGACATCAATGTAAAAGTAATGCAATCATAGAAACTGAAAGAGGCCAGCCTCTTTCAAGAATAACAAAAACGCTTGAAACTTTTGGACATGTAGTAGGGGAGATAAAAAGGTTTTAACATAATATGTTATTAATATCATATTATGATGATTCATGCTTATTAATGTGGAAATAAAGTAGAGGACACTATAAAAAATTAATTAATCTAGATCTCTATGGCAATATTTATAAAAAAGTTCAATCTTTGTTTGTGTGCTTCACAAGTAGAAAGTAAATGGACTCTCCCACTCATGTTTCATTTTTTTTTTCAGTTTTGTGGATATATCTAGTTTTTAGCTAGACATATACAATTCTAACTGCTGCTATAGCAAATTGATGCTACTTTCCCATGCTTTGGACCTTTAAATGGCAATACACTGCCTATATCCACCTCTGAGCAGCCTTCCAACAAGTATTAAGGAAAGAAAATTATCAAGATGGCCATCTGTATCTAAGTAAAATGAATCATGTTATACACTCACTAGAACATTTTACCGGGATTAGTAAAGTTTTCTTGCAGTAAAAGTTAAAATATCTGTTGTGCTACTGCAGCTTACCTGTACTGGAGTAAAGTGAACCATATTATAGCCCGACTCGTATGCCACTTGCAGGCGCTGTTCCCAATCTGGCAGCGGTCCCAGGCACTTGGACAGGACGGTTTGGCACTGAATACAATCCATGGGTAGTGGGGTATCGTCAAAGCCCACCGTTAACTCAGGGTCCACCAGGAAGAAACCAGAACCCTCGGCTTTCTCTTTGTCCTCACTGGAAATAAAATTAAGAGTTAATATGGAGAGAGTTGATTACAATCTATTTTTCCTTATTGGGAATCTTGTTCTTATTTTTTTTTCTATGTGGATGAGGGAAACAAAAGGCAGAACTGCCTGTGGTGAGTGACTCCCTCAAATATTGTTAAATTAACAAAGTTTTGACAAATTTAACTTTTTAATTAATGTATATCAGTGATCTTTCATCAAAGGTGAAGTAATGAACTGGTCGTCAATGAAACTTTATATAGTTGTAGAAAACAAGCCGTAAGAATAAAAGAGACCTTGTAAGAAACAAAATATTGTAATGGAGTAATATATTCATTAATAGGCAAGTACAGGAGAGAAAGATAAATATTATTGATAAGACAGCGTTAGTTTTAAAAGACCTACACTGCCTTTTTGTCATCATTACTGGTCAGGAATGAAAGCTTCCAGTATTCATAAAGTTGGTAAGAAAAAAAAAATACTGAGAGGAAATTATTTAAAGTATAAACAAACATATACTGTACAGTACAAGAAAATAGATTACTAAAAAGTGCACAGTACATTAAGGGGAGATGGGTGATTTTTCTAGATCCCCTTCTCCCTCATATTTAGCCCGATTAATTTTCAGATTTTAAGATGTTAGCCCCATTAGTTTGTCGATTTTATGACCTTTCACCCCATTTCTTTGTCAATATTAAGACCTTTCGTTCTATTTAGGTGTCTATTTTTTTTCCTGGCGAACGATAGTGAGCTTGTAATTTTGGAAGAACCGCCCTTCGGCCGGGACATTATTCTACCAAAAAATGTGCACAATAAATGAGAAGGGAGATCTAAAGGATGTTTTAATAATTTTGATAGAGGTCTAGGGAGGAAGCTAAAAAAATAATAAATATATGAAATAATCAACCAAAAATGATAAGCCTTCCCCCTCAAAAGACTGACTGCCACCTACCCGTCATCGTAGGTGAAGTAGTAATGGAAAGATCCGGCCATGGCGATGGTAACCTCGACGTAGAGCGCAGTGTCGTCACCCTTGTTCCTGGAGTCGCTCATCCATTGGAGGCGGCGGTAGCGGGTGCGAGTGAAGCCCTCCTTGGTGGGATCCTCCGGGTGATTGGTGAACACACTGACGGAACGACCCAGGAGTGAGGGGCCTGGGCGCAGCTGTAATACCCAACCTGGAAAACACATTTATTTTGTTGTTGTTGTTGTTGCTGTTCCCCAGGCTGTCTGGCCGAACAGCCCCAAGATCCCGAGCAAGGCCAAGGCCATAACCGAGCACCCCCACAAAACCCTCCCTACTTACCGGTACCACTAATAAAGCCCAGGTGACCGAAGCCACTCCAAGGCGGGGAGATGAGGAGGGTGCGGAAACGCCCGGGAAACCAAAGCCCCACCCAGGGCCCTGTTCCCCTCAGCAATTATGAAGGGAAAGTTGAGGGGCAAAGGACAATGTGACGCTTAGGCTCCCAGTCGGCCATCCTCTAGGTTGACAATAGGGAGGTCAATCCACGGAAGAGACGAAGTCACTTGAGATCTAGAAAATATATAAGTAAAAGGAACAGTCAGAGTAAGCTATGGGTATGGTAGAGATTGCTCAGCTCTCCCTCTGATAGACCAGCCCATCACCAAATGACTAGAACCCAATCCTCTATGCATCAGCTAGGAAATGCCCTAGAAAGCGGCCTTTGGCGGGGGGATAGCTCCCTTATTTAAACTACTTTCGGTGTTGCGCACCCGCCACCAATTTATTTGTTATCGTCCATACCTATTGAATATTATATTTATTAATGTCACAAAGTCACTTTAAAGAATGAGTGATTAATAGGAAGTGCAGCTTCAGCCATTATTATTGTTTTTCTATTATTATTAGTTTCATGATTTCAGTAATTAGTTTTATTTGTAAGTTAATTGGTGGGTCGGTGATAATACAAATTAACCCCTGTCAAACGGGGATGTTTGTAACTTCTACTACCTGCCTGGCGGGCATATTTACCCTAAACGAGCTTCATTCCATACTCTTTTTCGTGCATAAACAAGAGCCAGAGCGTAATACAATTATGTATCCGTGAAAGGGCGATAATAGAGCTTTCCAATGACACCTGAATCATCCTTGTACGACCACGGGTTCTCTTAACACGAGGGGAAAAACCCTAAAATACGGTAAATTCCCCAGTTTTAACTTGTTCTCGCGAGGTCAGGGGTGTGGGATGTTGTGGTGGGGAGCTCAGTCGCCTCGCTCGGTCCATGCCGAGCGGTCAGAGCCCGCCTATCGTCCTCCCAAAGCGTGGACTCTCTCTCAGAGCCCCTAATGTGCTCAGAATGCCGACGGTCATATGTCGGGCCCTGCAGTGATGGCCATGGTTCTCTCGCCAGACATATGTCGGGCCCCGCGGCCTGAGGGTTAAAGGTCAATTTAGATGACTTGAGCCATTACGATCCCGTCTTCAAAGATGCGGTAACATTATCATTACTACCACCATCACCATCATAGTCAACATGATTAGCAGCTCAAGAGCTGGTCCATGTGCTGGACGTTGACATTTTCTCAGCTTCATCTCCTGGGAGTTGGGTAGCCTACTGGATTAAGATACTTTCGGGTAGCCCATTGGCGTTGGCCACTGGGCTGCACAGGTTGAGCCATATGCAGGCACATACACCATAGCTGGGGGTGGCCGACTTGATATAGAGCCCGAACAGGGACAACGCAATATAAAAAACAAAATATAAAATTCACACACTTCTAGGTCGCCCAGACATGTCCCTTCATATACACCGGGTCCCTGTGCCAGGCGCCTGACAGACTATTATCTAGTGTCCAACTGGCGCCCTCTCCCAATGACTACGTTATCACTCCTCTATTCACAAGCATTCTGCATTCATTCCTATTTATTACCACTTCTCTAGCCCATTCTACAGTCATCTCTCTCTTCCAACGCTTGCACTACACAATCTCTCATCTCAACGGAGGTCTTCCTACTTCCCCTTGTATCTGACTCATATACTCTCTTTGTAAGCCTTCATCTCCCATTCGCTCAACATGTCCATACCAGCACAGAACCCTTCTGTCCACTCTGGCCGACAAGGGTTCCTGCTGTCCCACTCTCCTGCGTACCTATTCATTCCTCAATCTGTCTCTACGCGTCACTCTACACATACTCCTCCAGCAGTTAATTTATAATTACTTTATTAAACAAAAATATACTGTACTGACCTTTTTGTAGCCTGAATAGCGTAGAGTCAAGATGGTCGCCATGGTTGAGTGTGAGTACCCTCACTTGTGGCTGCTGTTGTCCCTGGGTTCCTCCGCCAACACTCTCCTTACTCTGTTAACAAGAGATTTATACACTTAAACCCATTGGCTGCGGGAGACATTCCAGAACGCCATGGCAATTTATAACAATTTACAGGCTTTTAAAGCCTATGGAGACTAGTCCGAGTGAGCGGGAGCGCAGCAGGCGCCCCGTTTGCTCTCCAGCCAGGCGGCCGTGGCACTGAGGGATATGAGCCATGTCCCGCTAGACATATGCAGTGCTGTCAAAGGCAAATGTAACGCGACATTAGCGATATTCGCTCAGTATTAGCGAATATTTGCTGATGTCTATGGTAGCGCTGCGGATGAATCCCGCGTACTACGAAGCTCGATCTGGTGTCATGTTGAAGCTATTTTCTTCTACTTTTTGGCTGAATACATTTAATTTCATGCAGACACTTGCTCAATCATTCAGGAGTACCTGAATGAGCCCTAATATAGCGGAAATATGCCCGCAGCGTAAGTGTTAAACCTGGTGTCACAGAAACAATTTTATCAGTAATCTGTATCAAAGTCTAGTATTCCAGATATCTTCACCTATCCTTTGATTCTGGCATACAAAAACCATAAAAAGTAAACTGCGTACGAACCATGATGTCCGGATAGGATGATTGTGGTGGTGCAGCGTTGGTGGTGGTGGAGTGGGGTTCTTGAGTCACCACCACCCCCCCAGAACCCTCCTGCACACCCATCTTGAAGAAGTTGCTCAGCTTCCTGAAAAACACACACATATTGTTGTAGTACAGCACAGGAATTAGAAAAGTAACTACAAGAGTTTTCAAAAGTAAATATCAAAATGTTGTAGTACAGGAATTGGAAAAGGAATTAAGAGAGTTTATAAGTAAATATCAAAATTCTATATAAATAAGTTTGCCATAAAAAGTGGCTACATATTTCATTCTGGAATTAGTAAAGAATTTTGCAACCAAATCAGATAGGTTATATATTCCAACTTTCCAAGATGGACAATGCTGAAAAGTAAAAGTAAAACACAACTGAACTAAAAACTTAATAATGCAAACAATAATTGGGATTACTGTATAAACACCAAATAATATAAATATTCTACATGCAATACAAAACTATTAGAATTAATACCATATCCATACAAGTACCGTACAGTAAACCGCAAAGAGCAAGTAACCAAGCAAAAATTATACAAAATGTCGGTGAATGGTAAAGAAATTATATAAAACAGGTGCATGTTACGAATTCGAGTTTTTAGTAATGTAAATACGGAAGCATTGATGAGATACTGTAAGTTGATAGAAAATGCCAGTCAGTGGTAAAATAATGATAAACAACAGGCATAATGTTACGAAGTCGAGCTTTAGTAATGTAAATTTGGAAGCATTGATAAGTTCTGCGCTGACTGAATCACTCTGAGCAACACCTGTCCGGGTCGTTCTCCTCTTTGGCCGCACTTGAAGCAGCGGGCACAGCTACTCGCTTATCCTCGGGTACGGCTACTCGCTTATCCTCGGGTACGGCTACTCGCTTATCCTCAGGTACGGCTACTCGCTTATCCTCAGGTACGGCTACTCGGTTTTCAGCACGAACCGCAACCTTACTGTCAGCGGGGACAGCCACTCGATTGTCAGCAGGAACTGCTACCTGATTGTCAGCAGGAACCGCTACCCTTTCGTCAACAGGAACCGCTACCTTTTTGTCAGCGGGGACAGCCACTCTATTGTCAGCGGGGACAGCCACTCTATTGTCAGCGGGGACAGCCACTCTATTGTCAGCAGGAACCGCTACCCTTTTGTCAGCAGGAACCGCTACCTTTTTGTCAGCGGGGACAGCCACTCTATTGTCAGCAGGAATCACTACGCTGGTGTCAGCTGGCGGTTTACTCTTTTCCGCCGCTTGCTTCTCTTGTTGGTTGGTTGGTGCTGGGGGAGTGGTAGGCTTGACATCTTGCTTCGGAGGGCCTGGTGCTGGTACTTTAGGCACTGGTTCTGGTTGCTTTACAAGCTCTGGTACAACCTTCGGCTCTTTCTTTACTTTTGGTGGGGCCTCTGCTACTTCCGCAGGTGCACTTTCGGCCTCCGGTGCTCTTACGGTTTTTGTTACTGGTTCTGAGGCTTTTGCAGGCTCTATTGTTGCTGATTCTTTACCCTTTGGTAGTTTGGGCACTTTCCCCAGTTTTGATGGAGACTCCGGTACATTTTCAGGGGCTGCTGGAACTTCGGGTACCTTCACTGGCTTCAGAGGTGATTTGGGCGCCTTCTCTTGCGCTGGTTCTGGAACGGCCTCAGGTTCAGCGACCACTTTCTTTTTCTTCTTCAGCTTTGGTGGTGCTTCTGGACCCCTCTCAGCTTCAGTTGCAGCTTTAGGAACTTTCTTTATCTTGGGTGGAGGATCGGAAGTCTGTTCAGGCTCCACTGGTGGTTTTGGAGCTTTCTTAAGCTTTGGAGGAGCTTCTGCGACTTGTTCCGGCTCTGCTGGGACTTTGGTAACCTTTTTAAGTTTGGGTGCCACCTCGGGTACATTCTCGGGAGATTCAGGAGTTTTACCACCAAAGGCACTCCCTATTCCTTTACCCATCTTAGACACTGCACCAGGGCCCTTCCCCGGTGCTGGCTGTGCTGCTTCAGGCGCTTTATCCGAAGCTCCCGCAGGCACTTCCGACTCTTTCCCAGCAGCCCTCGAGGCCCCAATTGTTTTTCCAAATTTGAGAAACCCTGGAGCCTTGGGTGCCAGTGGTTCGGCCTCCTTCCCCCCAGCTGGAGGTTTGGCTGTCCCCCTCGGCCTCCATTTTATCCCGTGACCTTTGCCCGCCCCCTCACTCATCTTGGCTCACTCAACGGAAGGCTTGATTCAGGAGGTACTGGTGTGGGACGTCAGGTGGTGGTTAACATTACAGTACATATAAAAACCATTGGTAGAAATAAATAAAACACATATAATTAACAAGAACATAAATTATATTGGTATGTATAAAGGAAATGCACCCATCCAGAAGAAAACGGAAGCTAACTAC
The DNA here is from genome assembly GCA_032716605.1 of Paralithodes platypus. Lineage (NCBI taxonomy): Eukaryota > Metazoa > Arthropoda > Malacostraca > Decapoda > Lithodidae > Paralithodes > Paralithodes platypus. The sequence continues at coordinate 2,100,539 of CM064506.1, forward strand.
TGTACTATCAACTTGATGTTTCAAACTCTGGACTCTCAAAAGTGTATTTTTTGTTTTGTTTTAAACAATAACACACTATTGGTCAACACCATTGGCATACATCAATGACATAGCTACATAAGCTTACTATTGGCACAGCATAACGCAATAATATGTTTGACACTATTAATATGCCATTAGAAAACCCCATTACAACATACTACGCACACATGTCAACAGTCACACACCACGACTCATACTATTACCTGCACTTACCCCATATCTCAAATACAATACACATAGTTTTCATTGTACCACTGTATGTTCTATCCTACAAAACTACCCTATCACTTTGAACGTTACCTCAACAACATAGAAATAATTAAAACACTATTATATAACTTTTCTGTGGATGCAAGGCTACTATCAAAGCAAAAACATGTCTTATATGGGAGTTATGAGTTACTATTCTTTATACAATGTTAAATTAAAATAACTAACACTCTTGCCTACTCTTATCGCTTAAGGGGGAATGGTTCACTTTTTGGGCGATTTTTGCATGTATTCATTATTTTTCTAGTTTCCTCCCTAAACCTCCATCAAATACAAAAAAAAAAAAACATCCATTAGATCCCCCTTCTAGATTAATTTGTAAATTTTTCGGTAGAAAAATTCGGCCGGTTCTTTAACATTACAGGCTCACTATCGTTCGCCAGGGAAAAATCGACACCTAAATAGCACGAAAGGTCTAAATATTAACGAAGAAATGGGGCGAAAGGTCTTAAAATCGACTAACTAATGGGGAAAACATCTAAACATCTGAAAACTAATGGGGCTAAGTATGAGGAAGAAGGGGGACCATAAAAACGGCTCATGTCCCCTTATTAACCTTGAGGCTGGTTACCAAGGCTTGCAACAACAACTGATAGCACGCCTCTAGGGTACGAGCAATGCACCCTGCTTATCTTTAACAGGGTGTCAAACCGGAGCAATGTTGGTTGAAGACTTTAATGAAAAGGAATATGAGAACATTTTATGACCTTTCACCCCATCTCTTTGTCAATATTTAGACTTTTCGTGTCATTCAGGTGTCGATTTTTTCCTGGCGAGCGGTAGCAAGCCTGTACTTTAAGAGGAATCGGCCTTCGGCCGGGACATTTTTCTATCGAAAAATGTACAAATTTATCTTGAACGACGGTCTTGGCCAGGTGTTATTTTAAGCTTGGAAGAGGTTTAGGGAGGACAATAAAAAAAATGCTAAAAATATATATATAAATGAGCAAATAAAAATCCAACCATCCTTTATTTTACAGTAAGGTTTGAGATAAAGGATGATTGAAGATAAAGAATGCTTGGAGATAAAGAATGCTTGGAGATAAAGAATGCTTGGAGATAAAGAATGCTTGGCGATAAAGAATGCTTGGCGATAAAGAATGCTTGGCGATAAAGAATGCTTGGAGATACGGGAACCCAGCAACAGGAAAAGATTACTAAGAAATTTCCACATAGATACACTGACCACACAAACCTTATGATCCAAGTGAGGTGGTCAGGACTTAATTATAATAGAGATAGGCGGCAACAAATTAAGTGGTAGACAGGGATAGCACAGAGAGAGAGAGAGAGAGAGAGAGAGAGAGAAAGAGAAAGAGAAAGAGAGAGAGAAAGAGAAAGAGAAAGAGAGAGAGAGGAGAGAGAAAGACAGGAAAGAAAGAAAACAGATCTTGACCACTAAACTCTATAACTAGATAAAACTAAAATGTTCTCCTTAAATCATCCGTGTAGTGGCGGTTGGGAGTTGATTTATTGCATTCTAGCCACCTGTTGCTATGCCCTCTTCCAAATAAGTAGGCCAAAACTCTTGAACATTAACCTCTATGACTCACAAACGACTAGAGTAGTCCAGCTAATATTTCTATCATTTGGGAAGGGTCAGACAGGGAATTGGTGTGGGAATTTACAGCCCATTTGTTCTAGCCCTTTTTGAGTTACAGAGGTTAGGGTTCACGATTTGTTGCCTACCCATTTGGAACATGGTATAATAACAATAGTGAAGTATTATTGATTTACAGGTACGATAAAACTAATTGTGATCTAGAATATCTTGCTAACAATTGATTTGCACATACACACATACTGTACACTAATAATAACAAACACACACACACACCAACTCACAAATCCACATACACAGGCACTCACTAACACAAACAAACATATACTTACACTCACAACTCCACATACACAAACAGACATACTAACATACACATACACTCACTAACACACAAACATATACACTCACAAACAAACAAACACAGACACACCAACCAACTTACACGATTAACCCCGCCATCCAGCTCCAAAACACTCGAAAGAAATTATTCATCATGGTGGCTCTCGTGTATCGCCTTAATACCACAAATGTCACAGCCTTAAAGCACTGGTATAACTCCACTAAACACAACTACCACACACACAAGTACCATATTGCACCCAAGTCCTTGAACCATTAGATTTCTTGCACCATTACTTGAGCTTCTAGTATATCTTTGGCTCCATCACTATAAAAGTACTATTAATATTGCACCGAAGTCATTGAACCATTATATTTCTTGCACCATTACTTGAGTTACTAGTATATCTATGGATCCATCACTATAAAAGTACTATTAATATAGCACCGAAGTCATTGAACCATTTTTTTCTCGCACCATCACTTGAGCTCCTAGAGTCCATTCCTCATACTTAGGTAGGCCAACAACTTTGACCACTATCCTTTATAACAATAAACGACTTGAGTAATCGAACTCTTATGTCTACCATTTGGGAAGGGCCAGTCAGGGAATAGGTGTGGAAATTTACTGCTCATCTGAGCTAGCCCTTTTTGAGATAGATAGGTTATAGGTCACGATTGTTGGCCTACCTATAATGAATGGACTATAATAGTGTATATCTTTCGTTCCATCAGTATAAAAACACTATTGATATTGCACCGTCAATAAAGTAAGCATATTGTGGATCACTCCTTATCTATAAATATACTATAAATCTCACATCATCAAAGCGAAAGCATTATAGATGTTTCACATAATGCAGGAGGCACTACGCATCTTCCATAGCAACAAGGATATGTAAATCTTGTTGCATCGAGAATTAAAGCACTACAAAATATCCCACTTTGACATCCTCGCACCGTCGGTAAAGAGGCACTATATAGTAAACAAGCACCATCACCGTCGGTAAAGAGGCACTATATAGTAAACAAGCACCATCACCGTCGGTAAAGAGGCACTATATAGTAAACAAGCACCATCACCGTCGGTAAAGAGGCACTATATTGTAAACAAGCACCATCACCGTCGGTAAAGAGGCACTATATAGTAAACAAGCACCATCACCGTCGGTAAAGAGGCACTATATAGTAAACAAGCACCATCACCGTCGGTAAAGAGGCACTATATAGTAAACAAGCACCATCACCGTCGGTAAAGAGGCACTATATAGTAAACAAGCACCATCACCGTCGGTAAAGAGGCACTATATAGTAAACAAGCACCATCACCGTCGGTAAAGAGGCACTATATAGTAAACAAGCACCATCACCAAGGCGACATTATTAAACTTGCACACTCGATAAAGAACAAGGCAACACTATCAACAACGAAGCCGTATCAAAATATAATGATCATCTGGTATAAAAATATACCCGGACTTTCTGAACATCAAAGAAGGCGCACTATTTAAATCCTGCCCCATAAACACGAAAGCACCATCAATCTTGCAAGAAGGGACTGGAGTTTTCGAAAAGGGGCTCCAGTCCTGACGCTATTCTTGACTTAACAGTGTGCTGGCTTAATAATCCAGAAGGGTTGATAGCCTCTGAAGTCCTATTTTAACTATTTTAACAAACACGAAAACACAATCTATCTAGCACCATTGAAAACGAGGCACTCAAGCGGTAATATCAGCAAGGCAACACCAGTATCGACAAATCAGAACTATATAAATACAATCGTCAGGTGGTACAAAAATATCCCCGTGAATTATGTGAGCACCCTCGTAACCGGCGAACACTGAACGACTGCTTGAGAGAGTCAGAGTCGGGCTGGCGTCAAGATTGGTGTTTGATCCCCTCCTTGGTCCCCTCTTACCCCATTCCCCTCCCCCTACCCCAACCTCCTTCTCTACCCCCTTCCCCTACCCCAACCACCCTCTCTACCCCAACCACCCTCTTTACCCCCTTGCCCTACCCCAACCCTCTCCCACTACTACCCCTTCGTGTGGTGACCAGTCATGATCCCCCCTTCCCCGCCTTTTCTTTTATCATACCCTTTTTGTCATCCTTCCTATCCCCTCTATCTTTGTTTTCTCCCCTCTCCCAGTCCTAGTCTACCCCAGTTCCATACCCTCTCTCTGTTCTTCCATCCTCTCCTATCCTCTGTCAGTTTTCCTACCTTCCTCTTCCCAACCCCTACTCTCCTATCTGTCATATGCCCCCAATCACTGTCCTTTTCTATCCGATTGCCTATTCTAGTTTTACCACCTTACCTCAATTCCTACCTTCTTTCTACAATTCTCCCACTACCCTACACTTCACACACCCATAACCCCCCCCCCCCCCCCCCCCTCCTATAGGTAAGTCGTGCCCTATTCTACCTCAATAACTACCCTGCTCTTGTCCCTTCATCCCAGCTCCTACTCTACCCCAAACTCTCACTTTCTCTCTGTAGTCCCTCTGACCTACCTCACTCCCCCGTCTATTCTACCTCATGTATTCTATCCTCTGGAAGGGAATGGGGTTCTCGAAAAGGGGCTCCAGTCATGAAAATGTGCTTGGCTTGCAGTGTGCTGGCTTAATAATCTAGGAGGGTTGATAACCTCTGAAGTCCTATTTTAATGAACGAACTATCCTCTACTGTATATGCCGTCCCCTCTCTATACCCCCCCCCCCTCTTTCACTCCCTCCTGTCTTACCTCCTTCCTGTTTCTCCGCCACGTCAATAATTATATAATCGTTCCTCCTAATGTTCCCTCCGCAGGTCCCTTGATCCAGTCCTACGTTCCCTTGGCACCACTTCCTTACTACCCCCTCTCTCCTCCTACCACACCATCACCAATCCCCCTCCTGACACCCCCCCCCCCCCATCCCGTACCTGCATCCTACCCTCCCCCTCCTTCTGTCTCCTCTAACCCCCCTCCCTACTCCACCCAAGTCCTACCCTCCCACTTCTGGTCCCTCCCCCCCCCCCACCTAACTCCTACCCCCTCTTCAACCCCCCCCCCCCCAAAGGGATCCTACCGCGGGGTTGCAAGGTAGGACTTTTTCAGATTCGCGTTCGGGTTGACTCAAATCGGCCCTCTCCACATAAATCCTCTCCCCGTTGCTCGAATCCCTTCCCATCGCTTTTAACTGGCACCCACGGGAAATACGATACATCAAGATATAACATCCAGGGTATAAATATGATAGCCAGTATCATATAGCGACAGGAGAAATCTGGCGAACGGAAAATAAGAAGTCTCAGAACGAAATATTGTGGATACTTGACTTGGCGCCCCGACCAGTGTCTATAGTGGTGGGTTGCCGGGTGAGGACGAACTTCAAAGTCACCCTAACCTTGTCTGCCCCACAGCAACAACGACAATACCCACACCCACAGAGTTGATAAAGTACAGTGTTGACAAGATTCATTGGGTATAATATAAACAGGAACGACCGGCTGGGATCGATAATTACCTAGCTGCTTCTACCTGGGCTGTCAACACGTGATCGAATGAGTGGCTCAGGTTGGCACTCCAGTTCATTCACTCCATCCACGAACAACACATATGATATATTATGAGCTAACATTAAGAATTAATAGCCAAGCTTCGGGTGTGTGATTTATATATTCAAACAATTATCGCTGAAAGTACACTTGCGCACATAAGTAGCTGGTACAGAGCTACTTCTAACCCTTTAGTACGATGACACCATTTTACCTTATATTCTGGCTAATATTAGACGATTTTATCCAGTTTGTGAAAGTACTTATTATGCAATTCAGATGGTTTATTAAGAGAGTATTTACCCTTTTGAGTCCTAGAAGAAGATTATAAGCTACGTAAAATCGTCTATTGACAACCGGATTAAGACGAGAAGTACAGTTGGTCAAGGATGAAAGTATACAGTTTTTCGTCTGCTATAGCCACACATAGTTTGTCATGTTGGCAGCCCTGGTAGCCATATCTCAGAGCCCGCCCACCTTATACAGGGTGTTTAAAAACGTGTTCCTGGACTTAGTTGTCAGACGGAAATATGAATATATTGCTCTATAATCTTTGACGTGAATATCACTTCGGAGATATTAAACACTTAATGTTATTGATAGATATACAAGAAATGCGAGAGTGAAAACGAAAATCAAAACGTCTACCTATATAGGATATTTCAGTGGAATACAGGTCCATTTTCACACGTGGTAATATGTGGCTAATAATGTAGGGTATGGTGATATCAATGTTGCAGTTGGTTTGCAGGTGTTCTGCTGATAAAAATAAAAATAATAATAAATAAACAAATAAATAAAAATCACAAGTAAAGCCTCATTATGCTTCGAGGACTGACTCAAAGCAATGGCGCTCGCAAGATGAGTAAAATTGCTGGGTCATTACCCTATTGAACACACAGGCTTCCTTACGTCCACGTTTAGGAATTATATTTTTGTGTATCTAAAGTAGACGAATATGGAGTGGCTATAAAAGATATTACGATATACACTTAACATTATAACATTCATAATAAATAATGAGTAGAAAGAGGAATCTAATAATACTTGTTAATTAATAAGTATGTAAATATTGATATTTCACTTTCATCCCCAAGACTGGATTATATGTGATCCAAAGGGCAATGAAACGGAGGCGAGCGCCGCGGCTACGCGCTGTTCCAGCGTATGCCCCCAGCTTTGTTTTGCTATCTCCATATCAGTATTTAGTCACCCTGAAGGTTTATGAATAATTCTCTAACTTTTGATATTTATGGAAACGCTTTTTCGAAGCACTCCGTATATTAATTAATGTATCAATATAATAAACCCCATGTGTGTTGGGATGGTTTGGGCTAGTGGAAACGCTGTCATGGCTGCCAACATGACAAACCATGTGTGGCTATAGCAGACGAAAAACTGTATACTTTCATCCTTGACCAACTGTACGTCATCGTGCTGAAGGGGTTAACTATGCTTACTATTGAAAACAAAGATTAAGAAAATACAGTATATATTGTTTTCTATTATATACACAAAATACAGTATATATTGTGTTCTATTATATACATAAAATACAGTATATATTGTGTTCTATTATATAAACAAAATACAGTATATATTGTGTTCTATTATATACACAAAATACAGTATATATTGTGTTCTATTATATAAACAAAATACAGTATATATTGTGTTCTATTATATAAACAAAATACAGTATATATTGTGTTCTATTATATACACAAAATACAGTATATATTGTGTTCTATTATATACACAAAATACAGTATATATTGTTTTCTATTATATACACAAAATACAGTATATATTGTGTTCTATTATATACATAAAATACAGTATATATTGTGTTCTATTATATAAACAAAATACAGTATATATTGTGTTCTATTATATACACAAAATACAGTATATATTGTGTTCTATTATATAAACAAAATACAGTATATATTGTGTTCTATTATATAAACAAAATACAGTATATATTGTGTTCTATTATATACACAAAATACAGTATATATTGTGTTCTATTATATACACAAAATACAGTATATATTGTGTTCTATTATATAAACAAAATACAGTATATATTGTGTTCTATTATATACACAAAATACAGTATATATTGTGTTCTATTATATACACAAAATACAGTATATATTGTTCTATTATATACACAAAATACAGTATATATTGTGTTCTATTATATACACAAAATACAGTATATATTGTGTTCTATTATATACACAAAATACAGTATATATTGTGTTCTATTATATAAATAAAATACAGTATATATTGTGTTCTATTATATACACAAAATACAGTATATATTGTGTTCTATTATATACACAAAATACAGTATATATTGTGTTCTATTATATACACAAAATACAGTATATATTGTGTTCTATTATATACACAAAATACAGTATATATTGTGTTCTATTATATACACAAAATACAGTATATATTGTGTTCTATTATATACACAAAATACAGTATATATTGTGTTTCTATTATATACACAAAATACAGTATATATTGTGTTCTATTATATACACAAAATACAGTATATATTGTGTTCTATTATATACACAAAATACAGTATATATTGTGTTCTATTATATAAACAAAATACAGTATATTGTGTTCTATTATATACACAAAATACAGTATATATTGTGTTCTATTATATACACAAAATACAGTATATATTGTGTTCTATTATATACACAAAATACAGTATATATTGTGTTCTATTATATACACAAAATACAGTATATATTGTGTTCTATTATATACACAAAATACAGTATATATTGTGTTCTATTATATACACAAAATACAGTATATATTGTGTTCTATTATATACACAAAATACAGTATATATTGTGTTCTATTATATACACAAAATACAGTATATATTGTGTTCTATTATATACACAAAATACAGTATATATTGTGTTCTATTATATACACAAAATACAGTATATATTGTGTTCTATTATACACAAAATACAGTATATATTGTGTTCTATTATATACACAAAATACAGTATATATTGTGTTCTATTATATACACAAAATACAGTATATATTGTGTTCTATTATATACACAAAATACAGTATATATTGTGTTCTATTATATACACAAAATACAGTATATATTGTGTTCTATTATATACACAAAATACAGTATATATAGTTTTCTATTATATACACAAAATACAGTATATATTGTGTTCTATTATATACACAAAATACAGTATATATTGTGTTCTATTATATACACAAAATACAGTATATATTGTGTTCTATTATATACACAAAATACAGTATATATTGTGTTCTATTATATACACAAATACAGTATATATTGTGTTCTATTATATACACAAAATACAGTATATATTGTGTTCTATTATATACACAAAATACAGTATATTGTGTTCTATTATATACACAAAATACAGTATATATTGTGTTCTATTATATACACAAAATACAGTATATATTGTGTTCTATTATATACACAAAATACAGTATATATTGTGTTCTATTATATACACAAAATACAGTATATATTGTGTTCTATTATATACACAAAATACAGTATATATTGTGTTCTATTATATACACAAAATACAGTATATATTGTGTTCTATTATATAAACAAAATACAGTATATATTGTGTTCTATTATATACACAAAATACAGTATATATTGTGTTCTATTATATACACAAATACAGTATATATTGTGTTCTATTATATACACAAAATACAGTATATATTGTGTTCTATTATATACACAAAATACAGTATATATTGTGTTCTATTATATACACAAAATACAGTATATATTGTGTTCTATTATATACACAAAATACAGTATATATAGTTTTCTATTATATACACAAAATACAGTATATATTGTGTTCTATTATATACACAAAATACAGTATATATTGTGTTCTATTATATACACAAAATACAGTATATATTGTGTTCTATTATATACACAAAATACAGTATATATTGTGTTCTATTATATAAACAAAATACAGTATATATTGTGTTCTATTATATACACAAAATACAGTATATATTGTGTTCTATTATATACACAAAATACAGTATAATTGTGTTCTATTATATACACAAAATACAGTATATATTGTGTTCTATTATATACACAAAATACAGTATATATTGTGTTCTATTATATAAACAAAATACAGTATATATTGTGTTCTATATATACACAAAATACAGTATATTGTGTTCTATTATATACACAAAATACAGTATATATTGTGTTCTATTATATACACAAATACAGTATATATTGTGTTCTATTATATACACAAAATACAGTATATATTGTGTTCTATTATATAAACAAATACAGTATATATTGTGTTCTATTATATACACAAAATACAGTATATATTGTGTTCTATTATATACACAAAATACAGTATATATAGTTTTATTATATACACAAAATACAGTATTATTGTGTTCTATTATATACACAAAATACAGTATATATTGTGTTCTATTATATACACAAAATACAGTATATATTGTGTTCTATTATATACACAAAATACAGTATATATTGTGTTCTATTATATACACAAAATACAGTATATATTGTGTTCTATTATATACAAAAATACAGTATATATTGTGTTCTATTATATACACAAATACAGTATATATTGTGTTCTATTATATACACAAAATACAGTATATTGTGTTCTATTATATAAACAAAATACAGTATATATTGTGTTCTATTATATACACAAAATACGTATATATTGTGTTCTATTATATACACAAAATACAGTATATATTGTGAATATACACAAAATACAGTATATATTGTGTTCTATTATATACACAAAATACAGTATATATTGTGTTCTATTATATACACAAAATACAGTAATATTGTGTTCTATTATATAAAATACAGTATATATTGTGTTCTATTATATAAACAAAATACAGTATATTGTGTTCTATTATATACACAAAATACAGTATATATTGTGTTCTATTATATACACAATAGTATATGTGTTCTATATATACACAAAATACAGTATATATTGTGTTCTATTTATATACACAAAATACAGTATATATTGTGTTCTATTATATAAACAAAATACAGTATATATTGTGTTCTATTATATACACAAAATACAGTATATTGTGTTCTATTATATACACAAAATACAGTATATATTGTGTTCTATTATATACACAAATACAGTATATTTGTTCTATTATATACACAAAATACAGTATATGTTTAGTTATATAAACAAAATACAGTAATATGTGTTCTATTATATACACAAATACAGTATATATTGTGTTCTATTATATACACAAAATACAGTATATTGTGTTCTATATACACAAAATACAGTATATATTGTGTTCTATTATATACACAAAATACAGTATATATTGTGTTCTATTATATACACAAAATACAGTATATATTGTGTTCTATTATACACAAAATACAGTATATATTGTGTTCTATTATATACACAAAATACAGTATATATTGTGTTCTATTATATACACAAATACAGTATATTGTGTTCTATTATACACAAAATACAGTATATATTGTGTTCTATTATATACACAAAATACAGTATATATTGTGTTCTATTATATACACAAAATACAGTATATATAGTTTTCTATTATATACACAAAATAGCTAAATACAAAATATATAATAGCCTTGTATAATTTTTTTTTTTGTGCGCAACTGTAGACTTGAACGGGGAGGTAGTCGCTTTTTCTGGACCCCCCTTCTCCCCCATGTTTAGCATGACAGTTTTGAGATTTTAAGACGTTCGTTCCGTTAGTTTGGCGATTTTTAGACCTTTCGCCCCAATTTCTTTGTAAATATTAAGACCTTTCGTGCCATTTAGGTGTCGATTTTTTCATGGCGAGCGATAGCAAACCTGTAATTTTAGAAGGAACCGGACTTTGGCCAGTACATTTTTCTACCGATTTTTTTTTTTTTTAAATCTTGAAAGGGGGTTATCATTATCGGATATTTAACCTTTCCCATATGGCTGATAAGATGCATATACAATACAGGTGATAAGATAAGAATCGCTTCCATATCTACAGTAGGTTATCTTATTAACTAGGGAGGCATGTGGTCACGTGACTTCTCCAAATATGGAAGGGCAGTGGCTCGCTCGAGTAACCAGTTACCTGACCCAGAACAATATACAGAATAAAAACAATGTCTGAGTACCTTGGTCACGTTCAATTTACCCAATGATTTTACTCTGACTATCTGGTTAACATTATCAGCCCAGTGAAAATATAAAATAATATATATATATATATTGTATACTGCACATATATACAGTATATATATATACTGTATATATGCATTAAAAAAACACCCCCCCACAATAAATGGCAAGTGACCTTGAGTATCTACCATTCGGCCAACAGGCACACATTCACATTATATAAACAAGTTATCACATTACGCACACAACAACTTAACCCCTTCTGTACCGGCGACGTATTTTTAATGTTATTCTAGCTATATTTATACGATTTTATGCAGTTATAATGGCCTCAAGCAAGTAACAGGATTCTAACTATGTCACTCAACCCTTTAAACTACCACAGATCCTTCATAAACTGCACAAAATCGTCTACATAAAACTAGAATAAAATTAAAAAGACATTGCCAGTTTACAAGGGGTAAATATTTAGTTTTATAGGAGTCAGTGACCGCGGTGGGCAGATATCCACTTACTATTACACGCGATGGAACTTGGACACATGTTTTCATTGGCGCTTAATTGTCTGTCCGTTACTCATCAAGGCAGCTAATAAACAACGTACAGTCAATAGCATAAATGGCGACCCACCCATATCAATCACAATCTTAATCAAACGAGACAATAATGTTTTATTATAGCCCAGATGCTTCAGAACTTGGCTTTAAAGGTTCAAAGATTCGAATTGGTGTAACCTTATATAATTATGCTCACGACTGTAGAAATGGGTCGAGGGGAAATTTGACGACTGTCATTACTTGCTGCCTAAATACAATGAAGAAAAAAACAAAACAAATATTATATATATATATACAGTACTGTATAATATTATATCTTGTACTCGCTAGGTAAATGAAACTCGAAATCGCAATCTTTCGTCTGTATTCCAAGACATCTTCCGGCAGATAGAGTATGATTCTCTCTCTCTTTCTCTCACACACAAACACACACACTCTCTCTCTCGTCTATTAGCTGCGCTGGGAAGGGAAAGAATAGTTTAGGTCTCCATGCTACCACCACCTTGACATCTGTCGGCTTGTTTTCAGATAACGGTAAAATGAATCCCTTGCCAACTGGTTTCTCGATAGTTAATCCCTCCTACACCGGTGACGTCTTTTTTATTGATTTCAGCTACATTTAGATGATTTCATGAAGCTTAGGATGAATGATACATGGTTGCTAAAAGGATGAACATAGATAGTCTGTAACCTTTTCATTGCTAGACATCCTTCCTAAGCTGAATAAAATCGTCTAAATATAGATGGAATAAAATGGAAAAGACGTCGCTGCTACAGAAAGGGTTAAACAAAAGTTGGGACTATTATGTATTTGTGTCATTAAATGATGTGTTTTCAAAAATAATAACATATTAAAATACACAACTTTCGTAAGAGCAGAGTAATCAAGATGGTGACACATCAATTAACTGTCAACTGAAATAATCTAGACTATTATAGTCACCAAAACCTTCACCAACGCCCGAGTATGACGTTAGGTATTAATCACCATCACTGCTTAACATCACCAGCACCCTCACCAGAGACGCGCTGTTATCCTAAATTAAAAGTTGTTTTCTTCAGTTAAGTAACTATTGACTTTGGGACTGTGTGGCTAAAACATAGATGTATTTTGTTTTGTTTTGCTTCTTCATTTCCGTGTCGACCCGCTCCATATTTTCGTAAACAATTTGAGCCTTTGTTGTCAACGACAAGTCAACACACCTGAAACCAATGACTGGGTTTGGCTCATAAATGTTGAGTTGTAAGTTAACTAACTGTTGACTTTGCTCCAGACGAAAACACGTATATTTATCCAAGTCATTAGTTGTTGATCCCAAATCAACATTAGTTGAATAGCTTCCGGTGACGACATGCCTATATATATTAATATTAGATTTTACTATCACACCCTATCATTAACATTACCATAACCAGTCACCTGATCATGTCACCATCACCGTTACTATCCAACAACATAACCAACATCATACCTTATCATCATTATTACCACTCTTACATGATAAAGACACCATCACTATAATCACCATTATCCATTATCACCACCCTCACCTGATCATTTCACCATCACCGTTACTATCCAACACCACCATGACCCCACCACTACCACCAATACACTGCCACCCCTCCCTCCCGCCCTCCCGCCCATATAGCCCGCCCTGACCTGTGTGTTGCGGGGGGCGTGTGAACTTACCTGACCCAGCCCCGGGGACGGAATGAAGGGGGTCGCCCGGAGACACACACACAAGGGGCCTGGGGTGGCAACAACCAACGCCACACTATAGTATACCGGAACTAAACCAACCACACAACATTTTGGGGCTATAACCATTACAATCCACTAAAACAACTCTCAGTATATTTTTGTTCCCTTTTCTGGCTACTATCAAACAACTCTCAGTATATTTGTGTTCCCTTTTCTGGCTACTATCAAACAACTCTCAGTATATTTGTGTTCCCTTTTCTGCTACTATCAAAAACTCTCAGTATATTTGTGTTCCCTTTTCTGGCTACTATCAAACAACTCTCAGTATATTTGTGTTCCCTTTTCTGGCTACTATCAAACAACTCTCAGTATATTTGTGTTCCCTTTTCTGGCTACTATCAAACAACTCTCAGTATATTTGTGTTCCCTTTTCTGGCTACTATCAACAACTCTCAGTATATTTGTGTTCCCTTTTCTGGCTACTATCAAACAACTCTCAGTATATTTGTGTTCCCTTTTCTGGCTACTATCAAACAACTCTCAGTATATTTTTGTTCCCTTTTCTGGCTACTATCAAACAACTCTCAGTATATTTGTGTTTCCTTTTCTGGCTACTATCAAACGATTTTATTAATTTCGCAGTCAAGCAATTGACAATATAGTTTTATCTCACCGCTATCTTTAATCAGCTTAGTAATAATATTATGAAAGTTATGACCAGGTAAGGAATGAATGCCTGTATGGTAAGCAAACTCTAGACTAGATGTATAACCTCAATGAGCTAAAGTTGTTTTCATATCTGCCTGTGAAAGTAATCTTATGATACATTGATTTAAAAAATATTGGCTCGACTTCCCCAAAATGGCCTAGAATAAAACCCTGTCCTGTAGCTGCATACTGAAGTGTCCCTAGACGCCAGAACCGGGCGACACTTGAGCCCCCCCCCCCCCCCCCCTCCTCCCCCCCGGGTGCCAGAGGAGGGAGACAGGTGACACACAATACGGGAGCTATATACCTGGTCTGGTCTAGTTTACCGTCATGGACAATGCAGCCCACCCGCCGCCCGCCACCCACACTACTTCATGTAGGGTGTAGGCTAGGGTGTATGTATGTATATAGGCTAGGGTGTATGTATGAAGGGCGTATGCTAGGGTGTATGTATGTATGTAGGGTGTAGGCTAGGGTTTTTTTTTTTTTTTTTTTTTTTTCTTCTATAATTATTCCAACTACTCCCTCTCGGGCATAGGCTGATAGCCTTTACACTCTACCACTGAGACCCGTGAGGTCTTGCTCCAGTCTAGGGAGTGAGACATGTGAAGCTTCACGGCTCGAAGCAATTCCATCTCTGAAGCTGCTCCGCCTCTATGCTTCACAGTCTCATCCTCCAGGCTCGGACCCTCACTCTCAGAACGCCACCTATTGAGCAATTAACTCACTAGGCATTGCCCCCCTGTAGCATATTTTTGAATATGGGAATATTCATACAATGCTATTTAATCAGGGAACAATGAGGGTATTTATTTGGCATTTCGGTGTGCTGTGGTAATGCACTGATACTAGGTACAGCACAAATTCCATCCCAATAATATCTTCCCATTGACATATTGGGATTCGAACCCGGGTCCATTGGAATACCTGTCCAGTGGCAAGACCACTCCGCCACACCTCCCCTAATGTATGTATGTATGTATATAGGCTAGGGTGTATGTATGAAGGGCGTATGCTAGGGTGTATGTATGTATGTAGGGTGTAGGCTAGACAGTGTAGGAGGGATACACTCTGGTGGCCTGGGTTGTGTAACTTGGAAGCTCGGGTAACTCTGATATGTCTCACTTCATGCACATGTGTACACCTAGACACACACACACACACACATAATATATATATATATATATATATATATATATATATATATATATATATATATATATATATATATATATATAATATAAATATAATTACCTACTTACACATTATTCTCTCTCACTTCCGGTAGCACAAAACGTAAATCCATATATTCACACACACACACACACACACACACACACACACACACACACACACACACACACACACACACACACACATTTAAACATAGATCCTTTCCAAAGTGCATGTCAGTCTATCTTACTATTTGTACTTCTATGTATATATTCAAAGAGTGTACATAAACTCATGTGGGCAGCTGTACATGACACAAACACACATACACACTGACACCTGCCACACAAAATT
Organism: Paralithodes platypus; assembly: GCA_032716605.1. Classification (NCBI taxonomy): domain Eukaryota; kingdom Metazoa; phylum Arthropoda; class Malacostraca; order Decapoda; family Lithodidae; genus Paralithodes; species Paralithodes platypus. Next base: position 2,117,097 of record CM064506.1, read on the forward strand.
TAATACACTTTCTTATTGTTCAACTCACGTACACACTGACACACACGAGACACTTATAGGCTGACATACGGAGTTATAATTAAACACTCGCTGTCTAGTAACGCACACATACATTCACACACATACATTAACTCACTAAAACACACACTCACCCACACATACACTGACGTATTTAGAGTTATATAAGATCTGGCAACGCACACATACATCCACACACATACCACTAAAACACACATGCATTCACAAACACACACACTGATTTATTTAGAGTTACATAAGGTCTGGTAACGCACATATACATTCACACACATACATTAACTCACTCAACACACACTCACTCACACACACACTGACGTATTTAGAGTTACATAAGGCCTGGAAACGCACATATACCACTAAAACACACATTCAATCACAAACACACACACTGACTTATTTAGAGTTACATAAGGTCTGGTAACGCACATATACATTCACACACATACATTAACTCACTCAAACACACATACATACACTCACTCACATATTTAGAGTTACGCAAGATGCTACATTTAAACATCCGCTGCCTAGTAACACACCCATAGAAACACACACACACATCCACACACGTAAATCACACACAAACACACATCCACACACTTAACTCACTCACTCAAACACTCACACACACACACTCAAACACACATCCACACACTAAACTCATTCACTCAAACACACACACACGTAACTCACACACGTAACTCACTCACATACACACACACACATACAGAGACTCTTAAAGTGGTACACGGAACTACAGGACAATAACACACTCACTGTCTAATATAAAACACAAACACACACACACACAGTCACTTTCTGTCTGTCTGTCTCTTTCTCTCTCACACACACAGGCATACATTCATACTTTCTCATACACACACACTTAGTCACTCTCTCTCTCTCTCTCTCACACATACTGTACTCTCGAACTTACACACATGCATACTTTCTCTAACACACACACACACACACACACACACACACACACACACACACCTTAACCCACACACATTCTAACTTTCTCTTACACACACACACACACACATACAGAGTATTTTTAGCGTGCTACATAATAAGCAGTTCACGTCTGGTATATTCACCAACGTCTAGCAGGATACACCAATAAAACTAAATATATAATGAATGTGTGAGAGAGAGAGAGAGAGAGAGAGAGAGAGAGAGAGAGAGAGAGAGAGAGAGAGAGAGAGAGAGAGAGAGTACAAAGGAGTACAAAGGAAATCAAGCAACAACAGGTCTAGTGACCCTTCTAGGCTGCTTGTCCTCCAAAACACTGAGGATCAAGTGTCCAAACAGTGGTTTAGAGAGAGAGAGAGAGAGAGAGAGAGAGAGAGAGAGAGAGAGAGAGGAGAGAGAGGGAGGGGGGGGGGGGGGGGGGGGGGGGGGGTGTACAGAGCATTGAACAGCTAAGGGGTGAAAACAAGACTCAGGCGTGGTTTAAGTGACATAATGGGGGAGGGAGGTGCTTGACGGAAAAAAAAGTATATATATATATATATATATATATATATATATATATATATATATATATACAGTATATATATATATATATAGATATATATATATATATATATATATATATATATATATATATAGATATATATATATATATATATATATATATATATATATATATATATATACTGTATATATAAAACCGTCTACATTCTAACTAACCCCCTCTAAGATTTCCTTGAGTCCTACCTCCATGATGTAGCTAGAACACAATCCATGAATGTGACTGTACAGCTCCCTAATAAGTACACCTATACCTATCATCACACACACACATACACACACACACACCTGTACACCTGCACATATTACCGACATATATACACACCTGAACAAGTGGCAACCAATATACACCTACACACATCACCGCCTCACACACCTGTTCTTCTCATACGGGCACCAATATACACCTGCACAAATCAACAACACACACACACACCTGAACAACTGGCCACCACCATTATACATTATACATTATGGTGGGTGCCCAACCCCGAAAGGGGTTGAAATAGGGGAGCTATCCCCCCGCCAAAGGCAGCTTTCTAGGGCCTTTCCTAGCTGATGCTGAGAGGATTGGGTTCTAGTAATGTGGTGATGGGCTGGTCTATCAGAGTGAGAACTGAGCAATCTCTGCCATACCCATAGCTTACTCTGACTGTTCCTTTTACTTATATATTTTCTAGATCTCAAGTGACGGCGTCTCTTCCGTGGATTGACCTCCCAATCTACCAAGATTGGAAGGCAAAGCGTCACATTTTTTTCCTTTGCCCCTCAGCTTTCTCTTCATAATTGCTGAGGGGCACAGGGCCCTGGGTGGGCTTTGGTTTCCCGGGCGTTTCTGTCGCCCTCCTCAGCTCCCCGCCATGGAGTGGCTTCGGTCACCCATGCTGTATTGTGGTAGGCAGGGAGGGTTCTGTGGGGGCGCTCGGTTATGGCCTTGGTCTTGCTCGGGGCCTTGGGGCTGTTCGGCCAGGCAGCTTGGGGAACAACAACAACAACCATTATACACCTACACAAATAACTCACACACACACCTGTTCTTCTCATCCGGACACCAGCATCCCTGCTTCTTCTTATTGGTGATCTCGGTTCGTCTCATACCCGCAGCCACTCTCTAAGACACATACTGAACAGACTACCAAACCTACCCACACTCGTCAATATAGGGGTAGTAGGGGTGACAGAGGAGGGGGAGAGGGGCGGGGGGGGGGGGGGGGGCATAAAGATAGGGTAGGAGGGGAGACGGGGAAATATGTGACAGGACAGAGGAGGGATGGGGCAGTGGGTAGAGGGGTAGTAGGGGTGACATACGATAGGGTAGGAGGGGAGAGGGGGAGAGATGTGACAGGGCATACCAGCGAGGTGGGGGCACTTGACAGGCACAGCTTGGGGTGGGGGTAGGGGTTAGAAGGACACAGGGATACCAGAATTATAGTTTTGCTGTAGTACGGTTGGCCAAATAAGTCATGTCTCCGCTGTCATTACGTTTTGCTCGCTGTGTGTTGTATTAATGTCTGTCAGATGTTGAATAAGGTGTGTAAAGATAGGAACATGATTGTATATCTCATTCGAAACGATGAATTAATGCTTAGATAGTGCTGATACCAATTAGGGATCGAAATATACTAGGTGCCGCGACATCACTTATTTGGCCGACTATACCAGGTAAGATATGCTGCCTCTAACTCTCCCGATCTTATCTCAATACTTTTCCTACAACCCCACACACCATTTTGCCCAGGAACAGTGAACTCTAGTTAACAAGTTAATGGGAATGGTGAAAGAATAACTCATACAGTAGACCATTTGAACCAGTGCCAGTATCAAAATAATACAATATTGTTAGGTTAGGACAGGTTAAGGCTTCAAAATTGGCAGCGTTTTGGTTGGCACTGGTTGAGATCTACCGGTTGAAATGGACTACTGGTTGAAAGGGGGTAGTTGTGGATGACAGGTCACAAGGGGGGCAGGTGGGGCAGGGGTGAAACAGGGGGTAGGGGGGTCACCTTGGTCAATGAGTTGTATAAGCTCGGTGTGATTGCGGAAGAGAAAGTTTTACCTTTTTTTTTTGTGGCGTGTACGGTGGCGCTAATAAGTAATATCTCAGCTGTCATTATGTTTGGCTTGCTCTGTGCTGTATTACTGTCTGTCAGATGTTGACTAGGGTGGGTAACTGTAGGAACATGTTTGTATATTTCATTCGATATGAAGAAATTAAGCTTTGATATTGTTGATGCCAATTATTGATAAAAATATACTTAGTGCCGAGACATCACTTATTTGGCCGACTGTACATTATCATCCTCACAAAACACGTTCAATACCACAGACTAAACCATCACAGTAAAATTAGCTTATCATAGTTTCATCCATTTATCGTTCCTTAATAATAATCTTGCATTCTTACCCTACTGATGAAAAATAGAAACACACAGAGTCACTATGAATGCGATAATCTTAAGTCAATCTACACACTTTACATCCATCTAATAGCACAGTACACATAATAACAATTGGCCACTATACACTCAACATGATCAATAGGGGACCATCTTACCTCTAAGTTGCACTATTGATCCACTAAAAGCACAGTATAAAAACAATGAATTAATCGTCCAAACCACAGCTCCCAACCATACACTCACTCAACCAAGGCAGTTACAATAGCACTGTCGGTAAAGATAAAGTGTGAGAGAGTGAGAGAGAGAGAGTGTGGCACCGGGCACAGTGGCACTTCTCACACGAGTGCCACAACTGAGAGTAGCAGAATGGATGGCACTATTGGGGCACACCGGGTATTTCTGATGGCACCCTTACAAATAATAATTAATACCAGTCTAATAAACCCCATGAGATAAAAGGTATAGCTTGAGATGGCTGGCATGAGGGTGGTATTGGGATGTGTGGGAATGTGCGTAATGTGTGTGATCTGCGTCTGTGTGGGTGTGTGCCAAAGGTTGTGGCACTAGGCAACTATTTGGGTGACCTCTACGAAGGGCACCCATGTCACCTCCCACCACCTTTCCCCACCTTCCCCTTCACCCCACCTGCCTGATCACCCCATCTTCCCTTCACTCCTCCTCCTCCCCCACCATCTTTCCCCTCCTCCCCCATCACCCCACCACCTCCCCGTTACCCCACCTGTCTGATCACCCCTAACTAACCTGCACCCAACCCTAACCTACCCACCTCACCCCTACATTTTACCTCAGCATACCACCTTAACGAAAGAGTCACACCTCAACATAATCGACCTGGCACACCTATTCACCCAAACTTGCACCTTCCTTCTAATCTCCCATCACCCACACCCACCCAGAACCTCACCCTATCCACACCCATGATCTCCCACTTTTCTCACTTCCTCCGACTTCACCCCACCCATCTTACTCATCCACTAAATATAACTTATGTAAGATATCACTTCACCCCATATTTGCATCACCCCTACTCACCCTGTACCTTTACCCTACACCCCATCCTCTCCCCCCCCCCTCACTTCACCCCATCTTTCCCATCACTCCTACTCACCCATCTCTATCTCTACCCTTCACAACACACCTACTGCACTTCTTTAAAACACGCCCATTATCTCTCTCTCTCTCTCTCCCCACCCTTCTGGTCATCCCTACCCAACCTCTTCTCTATCATGTTTAGCCCCATTAGTTTTGAGGCTTAAGACAAAGAAATGGGGCGAAAGGTCTTAAAATCCCCAAACTAATGGTGCGAACGTCTTAAAATCTAAAAGAGCTAAACATGTCCAGAAACAACCAAAAACCTCCCGACCCATGATATATTTATCAGTCTGGCACAAGCTGTGAGTAAGATTTTTTTTTTATTAAACCTTTATTGTTGAAAATTAAGAGGCGAGAGCTTAAATACCCCGCCTTTATTATTATTATTATTATTATTATTATTATTATTATTATTATTATTATTACCAAGAACCACTACCATCATTACTCTCACAATCATCGCCATCATCATCATCATCATCAATATGTATATGTTCCTTCTATATTTGCACTTCCTCCTTCGAAGTCAACGCCATAAAGATTATCAACTCTAAAAATAAAAAAACGAAAACAAAAAACGATACAAATACAAATAAAATGAAGCCCTGCAGCTGGTCACCAATATATCTTATTATTTTACTTATTTTCACGACAACTCTGACACAATTCTAGAAATATATTAGTGTGGGTAGGCCTATATCATAATTATCTTGAATATATAGATATATATTAGTGTATGAATATCATAATTATCTTGGATTGATAGATATATTTTCACAACAACCTCAGACAATTATAGAAATATATTAGTATGGGGATGTCATACTTATCTTGGATAGATATAGTTATTTTCACAACACCCAGCTCTCAAACAACTATACAAATTTATTAGTATGGGGATATCATAATGTGAATAGAAATTGTTTCCAATTAGGAAAATACTAGAAATACAAACTAGACAAACTAGATAAATCAGTGGAACTAAATGTGTTACTTCAGTTTCCCCTATCTCCTCCATTATCTGTAAACACGATACACTCACGTTTTCTATGCGTTTATGGAGACGTAAAACTCTACAGGACAACTATTATTATTATTTTTAACTGAACACGAGCGCTCCAGTTCATGGGGTATAACCAGTAAAACTATCAACTAATTTGCATAATAAAATATATAAAAACGAACTATTCCACATTGAAAGTGGCACGGTATATAAAGACGAAGGTACAGTTGGTAAAAGTTCCAGCTGACCCACCCTCGCTCTGGGGCTCGCAGAATTAGCTGGCAATACTGGTGTAGAGGTGCAGGGATACCACTTGCCATTAATGTGTTACCTGTGTCTGTCCTGTATATTACTGCAAATTAGACTATGTAATGTTCACGTTGTGAAGACTAAATGCTCCTTCATTAAGCAGCCACCAACAAAACAGAAATATGTATTCTTATAAAATCGAGTAAAGTATGTGGCAGCCAGCAGGTTTTATATGCGTTGCCAATCAGTGGATATAATAACTTGAATATTTAAGCAAATCTACGAACTTTGGGTGAATGTTCGGGATCATACATAGCGATGCATGCATTTTTATTTGAGATAGGCTTACTTTCCCTTGTTTAGTATATGTTCTAACAGTGATATAGCCGAAATCAGATCTACCAATCCCAATCTTTGTAAGAAACACCTCCTTCCTACACCAGTATTGCCAGATAATTCTGCGAGCCCCAGAGCGAGGGTGGGTCAGCTGGAACTTTGACCAACTGTACATAATGTTGATAGGTGCAAATTCTGCCTACTAAAGGTATCTCAATAAATAATAAAAAGACTAAAATAGTGAAAATGAAAACATAAAGGCCTACTAATATTGGTTTAGAGAAATAATCACAAATACACATGATTACAAATGTCTGGTTTCATTTTCCTAGCGAGTACAAGCAAAATAATATTGGTGTATTGGAAAAAGTAGAGGAAAGAACCTGAATGGAGCTTTATTTTTCTCTCCTTTTTTAGTGCTAAATAGTTTATCGAACTCTAATAGTATGGTAATTTCAATGATGTGAGTAACGGTTGGTCGCTTGTTCATTGAATGCTGTATATATAATAACGGAGAGGGGGTGGGACTTTCTCTATTTGCTTACAGTTACTTATGGCAAAAACAGTAGTAGTATTAGTAGCCTATAGTCTATTCGCTGTAAGTAGGCGAGAAATCATGACCTCTATCAGCTGTAACTCAAAAAGGGCTAGAGCAAATTGGCTGTAAATTTCCACATCTATTCCTTGACTGACTCGTCCCAAATGGTAAAAATATTAACTCGATTACTATAGTCGTTTTTGAGTTACAGAGGTTAGAGGTCATGATTTCTCGCCTACTTACAGCGAATAGACTATAGTAGTAGTAGTAATAGAAGTAGTACAAATGAAAGTAATAGTAGTAGCAGCAATATAAATAATAGTAGTCTTATTTTTCCTATGTGCATGAAGGAGACAAAAGGCAAAGCTGACTGTAATAAGTATTCGAGTCCTACTCACACCAGTGCTAAATATACACTACACCCCTGCCTTCACGCCCAGACAGACTAAGCAACCAACCACCCCTTGCATAAACATCCAACCTAAAAAAACACCTACCTCTTTATACAACCCTAAAACATGCAGGCCAGGTAGAGCTAGTTTTAACACTCTTTCTCACTCTCTCTCACACACACACACACAAGTACACACACACACACACACACACACACACACACACACACTCTCATTCGCACTCACTCTTACTCTCTCTCTCTCTCTCTCTCTCTTCTTTGCTTTCGTTTTCATTTCGTCTTTGTTTCCTTTTTCTTAATTTCTTTCGTCCCTTTCTTCCACTCAATCTCAATCTCTCTCTCTCTCTCTTGCTCTTTCACACACTCACACACACACTATCTCTCTCTCTTTATCGTTCCCTTCTTTCCTTTCGTTTACATTCCGTAATTGTAATTTTCTTCATTTCCTTTTTTTCCTTTCTTCCACTCACTCTCACTTACACACACACACACACTCTCCCTCTCTCTCTCTCTCTCTCTGGTTTATGGTATGTCATAATGGAACGTAATGAATGACTTCTTAACTTTCTTACAATTTGTTTCAAATAATATTATTCTAGGGTAAACAATTAGCTTGCCAATTAAAACAAATACAATACAAATACAAAATAATAATAAATAAATAAATAAATAAATATATACATATATATATACAGTATATAATATATATATAGTTAGCTAGTTAGTTAATAAGTTAATGATTTAGTTAGTTAGTAAGATCGTTAGTCTAGTTAGTTAGTTATTTAGCGAGTTAGTTCGTTAGTAAGTTAGATATATAGCTATAAGAGAGAGGGTGTGGTGAACAGGAATAGGCTGTATATAAGAACTTGGCACAGTTCAGGCACTCTTACAACCAATCAAGATCATACACTTAGTGTTGTTCTTTCATCTTGTATCTCTTATGACATACCTAGAAGGGATTAATATCTCTCTCTCTCTCTCTCTCTCTCTCTCTCTCTCTCTCTCTCTCTCTCTCTCTCTCTCTCTCTCTCTCTCTCTCTCTCTCTCTCTCTCGGTAATATGTCAAATACGTTTCGGAAGAAGATATTTGTTAATAATTTGACAAGAGGCATTTAAATGATATATATACAGTAAGTTAAAGTTACTGTTAATACTGTATATCACAACCTCAAGTATAATTAGTATACTATCTGTACAGAAAATATTATAACCTTGACCAAGAGGCTTCAGCGAAAGTTCTTAAAATCGCCAAACAATGGGGCGAACGTCTTAAAATCTCAAAAGCAATGGGACAAAACATGAGGGAGAAAGGCGTCCAGAAAATAAAGAAAAACCCCTCAAGTGGAAATCTCCCCTTAAGGTTACGAAAGTAGTTTGATAATTATCTAATAATATATGAACTGCGCGAAAGTGTTTTAATGTTCATTATAATGTAGTTGGCTAAGGCAGTCAAGGTCTGTGAAAGTCAGGGAGCTAAGTCTAGATAAGCTTACCAGAGTTCTACATTTTCTTTGGTATCTTATGAATATAGAAAACGGCCACGGAGTCGATACATTTAACCCAAACTCAAACAAAAGATCGGGAGAGACGCCAAGTGTGCGGGAAAGCCAAACACACATATTTTATATAAATTACTTAAACCTTTCTGTACCAGCGGTCTTATTAATTTTATTCTAGCTACATTTAGACGATTTTGTGCAGTTAAATAAGGATCTGTGGTAGTAAAAATGATGAAGTGAGATAGTGCGAAGCCTGTTAAACGCTGGAGATCCCATTTTAAACTGAATAAAATCGTCTAATAGTAGACAAACTAATATTAATAGGATGTCACCGGTACTGAATGGGTTAAAAACTACAATACCCATTTCTGCACTGATTATAAAACAAAAATAAATAAATAACTAAAACAAAAATAGAAATAAAAACAGGAAAAGGGTAAAACATTCGACCATTAACCCCTTCTGTACCGTTGCCGTCCTTTTAACTTTATTCTGGCAACTATTAGACGATGTTATTCAGATTCAAAAGGTCCTCCAGTAAAAATCAATACAAACTAAACAATTTACCCCCCCGCCCGTGTCCTTATGTCTGCCGCCTAATTTACCCCCCCCCCCCCCCCCCCCCCCCCGCCCCCCCCCCCCCCCCCCCGCCCGTGTCCTTATGTCTGCCGTCTAATTTACCCCCCCCCCCCCCCCCCCCCCCGCCCGTGTCCTTATGTCTGCCGTCTAATTTCCCCCCCCCCCGCCCGTGTCCTTATGTCTGCCGTCTAATTTACCCCCCCCCCCGCCCGTGTCCTTATGTCTGCCGTCTAATTTACCCCCCCCCCGCCCGTGTCCTTATGTCTGCCGTCTAATTTACCCCCCGCCCGTGTCCTTATGTCTGCCGTCTAATTTTGTGGTTATAAACTTACCCTGAGCTTCATGGCCACCTCCCCCCCCCCCCTTCTCTCTTCTCTCTGTCTGTCTGTCTGTCTGTCTGTCTGTCTCTCTCTCTCTCTCTCTCTCTATCTCTCTTATATATATATATATATATATATATATATATATATATATATATATATATATATATATAATTTATATATATATATTATATGTATATATAGTATATACAGTATGTAGGCTATACACTGTACATAATTACGTCTGGCGGTTGTTGTTTATCTATCTATCCTAATAGGCCGACACACACACAGGATCATAACAGCTCACCTAATTACTTCCTTTTATCTTTACAACTTCCGTATGGTTAGAACTATCGTTAAATTATGTTATTATTATTTGTTTATATTGAAAATGTCCTTAACGTCTTGTAAACGTTTTTATTTAAACAAAAATACTCGCTATTTTATTTTTATTATTTGTTTTTCATGTTTTCTATTTGTATATTTACCATACATACAGTATATACTCATAAATATAAATATATATTTGAATGGACGAAAGGAAATATATCTTATTTATAGAACCAACATTTTAAGGGTAAATGTGTTGTTTATGCTTAATAGGCACATGGAGATTGAAGGAGAAGTAGTAATTGGAAATCAAATTTGATAAATAAACTGCACATCATACTAGAATACATCTAGTTAAGAAATGCTGAATTATAGGTATACACTCACAATATGAAATCGCAAACACACCTCACGAGAATTAAACCCTGGATCAAATCATAAACAGATGAACATGCTATCCACTTATTAACCACACAAAACAAAATAATTATGTGCATCAATAATAAATATGCAGCAAAATTTACAATGAATAAGTGTCAATTTAACCTACCTATATGAAGTTCGCATGGCCTTGGTGAGCTTTGGAGGCATTTTGATCGGTGTTGCAGACCCGTTCTGCATCTTGGCTCTTAATACTTATAACAGCCCGTATGAAACACAATTCCACTCTACGGAATTATCACACCACTTTTGAATTCAACTGTACAGTATTTCGTTTTAATTTAGGTAATGCCACATTATTTCTTTGAATTAACTCTCTCGCTATTCTATGGACTCGAGGGTTGCCGTTTAGCATTCATAAATAGAGTTCTCTCATTCTTATAATTGCCTTTCCAAAATTATTGTTTTTGCCCACAGCTCACTCAAAGACAACTGCTGAGGTTGAAGTAACTAAACTAAAGCTTCTAAACACTCCTGATGGTCACAAAGGCTTTTATGTATCTCAGAAAGGGCGCAACTCGCGTCCTGTGCGTGAAAGGGTTAAGGAAATGACCAATTGCGAGTTTGAAGCTATAATGAGGTTGGAGTCGTAATGATCACATTGTAGCAGAACTACAACAGTCGTATAAGTTGGTTGTGGATAGTAAGTTTGTTGAATAATATTTGATGTATAACTATATACACTACAATAGAATTTTATCTGGTTATTGTGTTGGCTAATAATATCTATAGCGCCCTTACTTATATCTATAGCGCCCTTACTTATATCTATAGCGCCCTTACTTATATCTATAGCGCCCTTACTTATATCTATAGCGCCCTTACTTATATCTATAGCGCCCTTACTTATATATATAGCGCCCTTACTTATATCTATAGCGCCCTTATTTATACTCCCAAACTCGGAAGTGGTCAATTACCCTCCGTAGTATAAACTTAAAATAGATCACCTTTAACAAATTAATATATTGTAACACTAAAACTTGAATTAATAATACCTTTAGTAAAATACACTTAATATACAAGCGCTTTCATTACTTTATCAACAAGTAATGCAAATAAGGCATATACAAATAATGAATTAATTAAAACGATGACAATATAACACTTCAATCATTTCAATAATGTTCAAAGCCAGCAACTAGTTAAACAATACAAATTCAAATAAAATACAAAAGAATCACGACTTATTATTATTATCATTAGTATTTCTTTGTTTACGAATTGAACACTTGCACAACATGGCTAAATCAGAGACGATGGCTATAAAATAATATTTTTCGTTTAATTGTAACAACATTATACACAAAGCTAAAATGTACTATTTTATACATTATTATAATTCCAAATTGTATGCACTGTTCCTGTTACTTTTGATTTTTTTTTTTTTTTATAACAATGTATCCAGTACTCCGGTTGCCACAAGACTGCACAAAAGTAGGTGGTGCCATATCCCTGACCCTCCCCCGACCATTGGCACCACTGTCGGGCCCCCTGCAGGAGTGCCAGGGCATAACTCACGCGGGACTCGGAGGATCCACACAATCTTTTTATCCTAGCCAGAGACAGTTGCTAGGTGGAGATTATGTCAGACAGTCTCTCTCTCTATTTGTACATTTATCTGCCGTACTTAACCCCTTCAGCACTTGACGACTTTTTCCATTTGATTCTGGCTAAAATTAGACGATTGCATGCAGCTTAATAGATGAATAG